>CATNEM010000257.1:0-145000 GCA_950096795.1 Macrostomum cliftonense | reverse complement strand
TCTGCTCAACCGTCTAAGACTGTTCGTTTCTCTGATTCTGGTATTTGCAATCGTCAGCAGTCACAGTCAAATTTTGACGCCAATAGCTCAGGTCCAGATTAATGCATTCGATGGGGTTGTTTTGTCAAGTCAAATTAATTGTTTGGAATGAATACAAATGTATTCAATAGGCATGTTTGATTTTCTGAACTATGATTATTATTCGTCGTTTTTTTAAATACAACATATTAAAATGATTTTCGCACGCTTCTGTAACATTTATACCAGCTGTGCTGTTCAAAATAATCGAAAGTACACGATTAAGACTACATATTCATATTAATTGCAGTTGCCCCCTCCCTTTTGCCCCGCAGACCCTTCGCTATCTCGTCCTACTGTCGATCCTCTGGCGGCCGCGAACAACAAGACGCTGGAAGCTGAGCGTCGTGTGCCGCCTCACAATGAAGCTTCCGCCCCAGTGCGTTACCATAGCAACCGAGAAGTGGACCGACGCAACAGAGACGCTAGTGAAGGAGGTGAGTTGAATGACTTTAATTTTTTTTTAACATTAGCCTTTAACCGTTATTTCTCACTATAATTATTGGACTACAATATTCTGTATCAATACTGATTTTGTTGAAACTTAACAAGCCATTACAGTGACAGGTTAGTTTTTTCATAGCTACTAATGTTTCGTTGGGGTGACCTATTTTAGTGTCACACCGACCATCCATTAGAGTGACCTATTTTAGTGTCACACTGAGCGTCCATTAGAGTGACCTATTTTAGTGTCACACTGAGCGTCTATTAGAGTGACCAAGTTTAGTGTCACACCGACCATCCATTAGAGTGACCTATTTTAGTGTCACACTGAGCGTCCATTAGAGTGACCTATTTTAGTGTCACACTGAGCGTCCATTAGAGTGACCTATTTTAGTGTCACATTGAGCGTCCATTAGAGTGACCTATTTTAGTGTCACACTGAGCGTCCATTAGAGTGACCTATTTTAGTGTCACACTATTAGAGTGACCTATTGTAGTGTCACACTGAGCGTCCATTAGTCACCTATTTTGTATCACAATAATAACCAGTGAAACAATAATTATTGCTTTTGCAAGTCTATAAAACTCACTCACTCCCATGCTGTGACTGCTCATAACTGCTGTCCAAGCAGATGAGCAAGAGAACGCCAGTTCCTCAGCAACAGCAACAGCGCACTCCACGCCGCTGTACATCACAGTTGAAACGCTGATTGTGCCAGAGAACTGGGGCAGCAAGTTCAATCAAAATTTGCAATCAGTCAGTGTGACTGACTGTGTAGATTATAACTGGAAATTTATTTAAATAATCCACCAAACAAATTTAAAATAATGTAGAGCTTGTTACTATCGCATGGCAACTAACACGTGACAGATTTGTTTCTACAGATATGGTAGAATGAATAACTTTTCTATGAAAGATCTTGATGCTATGCTTGAGCGATTCAAACGTAAAGCTAAGAATTATATCGTTTTAGAATGGAAAAGTTAATCCATATTAAAAAAAATGAAAGCTTGTCGCCTGACCAACATCATTGCAAAGTTATTCAATTTGCTTTACCCTGCCTGCTAATGCTTGCGCTTTAACATTGATTGCTGACTTCAGCTGATCAAGCTGGTGTCCCTACCAGAGAGCACTGGTCATCTGACGCTTTGGTGAGACCCTGACTGGTTAGCGTAGCCGTTTTTGTAGACTGTCTGTTATTGATTACTTGGACCGCGGCTGTGTGCCTGCCTGCCTGTTTTCACTCGCTTCCTTCTGTCCCTCTCACTCCTCTGCCCATCACCCACCTCACTGCTCTGCTTATCACCCACCTCCCTCCCTCTGCCTATCACCCCCTCTATCCCTCTGCCTGTCACTCACCTCCCTCCCTCTGCCTGTCACCCACCTCCCTCCCTCTGCTTATCACTCACCTCCCTCCCTCTGCCTATCAACCACCCCCTCCCTCTGCCTATCACCCACCTCCCTCCCTCCCTCTGCCTATCACCCCCTCTATCCCTCTGCCTGTCACCCCCTTCCTCCCTCTACCTCCCCCTGTCCTTCTGCATTGCTTTTCCTCTTATCTTCTCCCTCTCATCCATCTCCCCTCGCTCTCGATTTACTCTCTGTAATCCTCTAAGTAGTTTATCGGCCTTCTCTCCATTCATTCGCCTTCCATATGCACAGTCAGCTTAGTTTCTGCTCTCAATCTATTGGCCCATCTCTAATCACCCAGTGAACTCCGTATTCATGGCAACCGCTTATCTCACCTTATTTGCACGTATATTAATAAATGTTATGCTTAGTTAATCAGCATGCCGCATGTAGTTTGTCAGATGCTTAGTTTTCTACTTTAAAATTAAATTTGTGCTTTTGTCAATATTATAACGTAATTTTCGCTTCGTACTACTTGGCCTTTAATCGAAGTAGGTCTGATTGGCTTTAGGGCATCGATATGAAAATTAATTTCTTAGGTAAAAGGTGAAAAAATATGCTTTCCACGATTTTTTAGACTAGAGTGATATTCTAGACTAGAGTGATATTCTAGACTAGAGTGATATTCTAGACTAGAGTGATATTCTAGACTAGAGTGATAGGGTTGCATTTAAATCTAAGCATATTTTCGTAAAAATTTGGCTTTTCAGGCGAAACCTGTTGGGGGCTCTTCTGATGGAGGCAAGCTGAAAGGTTAGTTTTGCTTTTTTGTTGTTCCAGCAACCTGAAGTCTCACTTTGAATCTCACCTGAAGTCATATCTTGATTCTCACCTAGTGTCATCTTAAATCTTACCTGAAGTCTCACTTTGAATCTTACATCGGAGTCTCACCTTAATTCTCACCTAAAGTATCACTGAAATCTTACCTGAAGTCTAAGCTTAAATCTTACCTGAAGTCTCACCTTGAATCTTACCTGAAGTCTCACCTTAAATCTTTGAATCTCACCTGAAGTCTTACTTTGAATTATTGAATCTTACCTGAAGTCTCACCTTGAATCTTTAAATCTCACTTGAAGTCTCACCTTGAATCTTTAAATCTCACCTAAAGTCTCACATTGAATCTTTAAATCTCACTTGAAGCCTCACCTTAAATCTCACCTGAAGTCTCACCTAGAATCTTTAAATCTCACCTGAAGTCTCAACTTAAATCTTTAAATATCACCTGAAGTCTCACCTTGAATCTTTAAATCTTACCTGAAGTCTCACATTGAATCTTTAAATATCACCTGAAGTCTCACCTTGAATCTTTAAGTATCACCTGAAGTCCCACCTTGAATCTTTAAGTATCACCTGAAGTGAATCACCGAATCTCTAGGCAAGGCAGCCGGCAGGTCGCACAGCTTTGCCAGCCGCCTGCGACGCGCCATCATTGGCTCCGGCGGCAGGAGACCGTCCAGCTCGGACCGCGGTCAGCCGCAGCAGCCGCAGCAGCAACAACGTCTACAGCCCGATGTTCGCGACGGAGGAGGCGGACTGAGCGGCAGCCTGCGCCGACTGCTAAGCGGTCGGGGAATTCTCGGCCAAAAGCAGCAAAGAGCGAGGCGGAAGGAAGCCGATGAAGGTGAGTTTGTTTTAAGCCAGTACTTTTGCTGTCTTTAGCATAAAACAAATTTCTTGATTGGCTATCTTTAGGGAGATTTTAATAGTGTGTAATTCTGTGCTAAGCAAAATAATTATTGCGCAAATTATCTATAATATTGCAGTCCCGAGTTCGAATCCTGATCCTAGTCGCACAGGTTGGAACAGCGAAGAGATTCTCTGATTTTGGAACTAAGCATTCTAAGGAGGTTTTTTTACAAAAGTACATTAGCTATTCAATGTTGCTGTCAACCAATTAAAACAAATATATATTTTATGATCCTGCGATCACTAATTCTTTGTCTCCTCTTTCTAAAAGTCGTTTTTTCTCCAATCCTGGAGATTAAAAGTTCACACCATAAATCAAGATAGACTTTTCTATCTAAAATTTTCGCTATAAAGTTTACTAAAATATATTTTTTTTCGAGCATTATTTTCGAAATAAAATATTAGAGGAGATTGTTTCACAGATTTTTTCAGCACGTTCACACCACCTGGCCTGACGGGGTGTGACTAAAAGTACACAGGGTTATTGCTTTCCGTCATTCAGGTGCTGCTGGATTTTTTCACCCCCGATATGTTGAGAATTCTATATAAATTTAGCTAGTCTAATTATATTAATTTCATCTTGTCAGTAGTATGTATGGTATATTTAACGATTTTGTTAATAATGGTCCAAATTCTAGTTATAACAAATGTCAAAGCATTATTTTACGTTGTTTACTGCAATCTAGTGTGAAATATTGTGATTTTTTCAATAAATTTTCTAATTTTATGTTAATTAATCGATTTTGATGGTTGTAGTCCTAACTGCGTTGATTTTTTTATTTGTATTAAATTTTCCGTAGTAAGACTAAAGTAATTTTGTTGTTTTTTTGCACTTCCTGATCGCGCCTGCAAGTTAATTAATTATATTATGTGCGTTTATTTACCTGGTGTACGCCAAAACTGGCTTTACTGTTTCAGAGTATTTTGGCTGTCGTTGCGTAAAAAATTATCTGTATTGATCCTGAATGCGCACAGTTGATTCAATGTTTTTGTAGCTTCAATTTTTTTAGAAAGAAAACATTTGGTTTATCCTTCGTTATCACTTTTTTTCTCGTCTACTTTATTCCAGGATTAAAAAGTTATCGTAGCATTAGTATTAGTGGCAGTAGTATTATTAGTTGTAGTAGTAGTAGTAGCATTAGTAGTAGCAGTAGTAGTAGCAGTAGTAGTAGCAGTAGTAGTAGTAATAGCAGTAGTAGTAATAGTAATAATAGCAGTAGTAGTAGTAGTAATAATAGCAGTAGTAGTAGTAGTAGCAGTAGTAGTAGTAGTAATAATAGCAGTAGTAGTAGTAGTAATAATAGCAGTAGTAGTAGTAGTATTAGTAGTAGTAGCAGTAGTAGAAGTAGCAGCAGCAGCAGCAGCAGCAGCAGTAGTAGTAGTAGTAGTACTCGTACAAGGTCCATCCCGTGAGTAGTAGTAGTAGTAGATAGTAGAATGCAAATTATACTTTCAAGTTCATAAGCTGCGACCCTCATTGATATATGGTGTCTTCAAAGGCCCCTTTTTCCATAGCAAACACAAGCTGCGGCTCAATAAACATTTCCAGCATCAATTCGCAAGCTGATTAGTGCGAGAACTTGCGACATGCCCGGCCCAACCCAGCGGCTTCTCGTGCTGGAATACCGCCCCGAGCAGCCGCTAAGGCAGCCGCCGCCTCCTTTATTGTCCAGTCAGCCTCAGTTAAAGCGGACGGCCACCTCCTACGCGATGCGCCAGCAGCAGCGAGAGCCTTCCAGAGCGTCAAAGCCTCGGCCAGTTCAACAGTCTTCGTCGGTGATTTTCTCGACTTCAACGAAGTCAACAAAGTCGAACGCCTTGCTGATGCGTCAGCGAAGTTCTAACGAGATTTTCCAATTGGCATCGTCCAGAACCAGGCGGTTCACCGCCGCTCTCGACCGTCGGGGAGCTGACAGCGGCGGCGTCTGCGGCGGCTACTGGTCGATGGACTCTGAAGGTCCTTGGCAGGCTGAGCAGCGGGCGCTGCAGAGGCGTCGGGTAAGCGAAGGGTGCTGTCAGCTAGACTCAATGATGCTGTCAGCTACAGACTGAATGATGCTGTCAGCTACAGACTGACTAATGCTGTCAGCTACAGACTGAATGATGCTGTCAGCTACAGACTGAATGATGCTGTCAGCTACAGACTGAATGATGCTGTCAGCTACAGACTGACTAATGCTGTCAGCTACAGACTGAATGATGCTGTCAGCTACAGACTGAATGATGCTGTCAGCTACAGACTGGCTGATGCTGTCAGCTACAGACTAACTAATGCTGTCAGCTAGACTCAATGATGCTGTCAGCTACAGACTGGCTGATGCTGTAAGCTACAGACTGAATGATGCTGTCAGCTACAGACTGAATGATGCTGTCAGCTACAGACTGAATGATGCTGTCAGCTACAGACTGGCTGATGCTGTCAGCTACAGGCTGGCTGATGCTGTCAGCTACAGACAGGCTGATGCTGTCAGCTACAGACTGAATGATGCTGTCAGCTACAGACTGGTTGGTGCTGTCAGCTCCAGACTGAATGATGCTGTCAGCTACAGACTGAATGATGCTGTCAGCTACAGACTGGCTGATGCTGTCAGCTACACGCTGGCTGATGCTGTCAGCTACAGACTGGCTGATGCTGTCAGCTACAGACTGGCTGATGCTGTCAGCTACAGGCTGGCTGATGCTGTCAGCTACAGACAGGCTGATGCTGTCAGCTACAGACTGAATGATGCTGTCAGCTACAGACTGAATGATGCTGTCAGCTACAGACTGAATGATGCTGTCAGCTACAGACTGACTAATGCTGTCAGCTACAGACTGAATGATGCTGTCAGCTACAGACTGAATGATGCTGTCAGCTACAGACTGGCTGATGCTGTCAGCTACAGACTAACTAATGCTGTCAGCTAGACTCAATGATGCTGTCAGCTACAGACTGGCTGATGCTGTAAGCTACAGACTGAATGATGCTGTCAGCTACAGACTGAATGATGCTGTCAGCTACAGACTGAATGATGCTGTCAGCTACAGACTGGCTGATGCTGTCAGCTACAGGCTGGCTGATGCTGTCAGCTACAGACAGGCTGATGCTGTCAGCTACAGACTGAATGATGCTGTCAGCTACAGACTGGTTGGTGCTGTCAGCTCCAGACTGAATGATGCTGTCAGCTACAGACTGAATGATGCTGTCAGCTACAGACTGGCTGATGCTGTCAGCTACACGCTGGCTGATGCTGTCAGCTACAGACTGGCTGATGCTGTCAGCTACAGGCTGGCTGATGCTGTCAGCTACAGACTGGTTGGTGCTGTCAGCTACAGGCTGGCTGATGCTGTCAGCTACAGGCTGGCTGATGCTGTCAGCTACAGACTGGTTGGTGCTGTCAGCTACAGGCTGGCTGATGCTGTCAGCTACAGACTGGTTGGTGCTGTCAGCTACAGGCTGGCTGATGCTGTCAGCTACAGACTGAATGATGCTGTCAGCTACAGACAGGCTGATGCTGTCAGCTACAGACTGGCTGATGCTGTCAGCTACAGACTGGCTGATGCTGTCAACTACAGACTGAATGATGCTGTCAGCTACAGGCTGGCTGATGCTGTCAGCTACAGACTGGCTGATGCTGTCAGCTACAGACTGGCTGATGCTGTCAGCTACAGACTGAATGATGCTGTCAGCTCAAACTGAATGATGCTGTCAGCTACAGACTGAATGATGCTGTCAGCTACAGACTGGCTGATGCTGTCAGCTACATACTGCTCTGCTCGCTCCCATTGCAGATCTACGCGCTGAACAAGCTGATGACGGAGTTGGAGCAACAGAGCTATTTAGCTTTTAAAAGTTCACAGCTGGCCTAAACAAAAGTTTAATCATTTTTTACTTGTAATGTTTAGAGCCTGTTTATCTTAGTTTTTTCTGGAACTATTTACTAATGAGTTTCCTATTTTTTCGCTTTTCTTTTTTGATCTTTATATTTATACGAGCGTAGATTGAAAAAAATTCTTTTTTTACTAATGGCTCTATTTTTATAAGTAGCTTACAGTTCTTCTAGAATTCAAAATTAAATGAACTAAAAAAGGATTTCTCATGACTTTGTGACAAAAAAAGTTTTTTTTTCATTTTAGCATCGAAAACAATCAATGAAAATAATTGTTGTTGGTAAATGTTTTGTCATGGGGGGGTGATTTTATTTTGTTGAAAATGATTAGCCAGATGCGGGTAAAAAATGAGTTTCTGTTAGCAGATACGCTCGTATTGTGAAAAATTTTTCTTAAAAATTTCTGAATGAAAGTGGCCTTATTGTCTGCTGCGCAAATATTTAATTAAAGAGCAACAGCTGTTTATCCCCGGCATCCTTCGGATTAGCAGCCTCTCTCCCACATTCTCAAGATTAGCAGCCTCTCTCCCACATCCTCAGGATTAGCAGCCTCTCTCTCACATCCTCAGGATTAGCAGCCTCTCTCCCACATCCTCAGGATTAACAGCCTCTCTCCCACATCCTCAGGATTAACAGCCCCTCTCCCACATCCTCAGGATTAGCAGCCTCTCTCCCACATCCTCAGGATTAGCAGCCGCTCTCTCCCATCCTCAGGATTAGCAGCCTCTCTCCCACATCCTCAGGATTAGCAGCCGCTCTCTCCCATCCTCAGGATTAGCAGCCTCTCTCCCACATCCTCAGGATTAGCAGCCTCTCTCCTACATCCTCAGGATTAGCAGCCTCTCTCCCACATCCTCAGGATTAGCAGCCTCTCTCCCACACCCTCTGGATTAGATGCCTCTCACACATCAGGATTAGCAGCCCCAAACTCCTAACTTTACTATTATGTCCTGTTAAATAATCATTAATGGCTTAATCAAGAGTTAGAGCGTCACGTAATCATCAGTCTTAGTCGGTTTAAACTTCAAACTTTTCGACTTTCGGAATAAATCTTGTAGTTAGCCAGCCGAGTTTACTTTCGCCGCAGTCAGTGTACGATGCAGTTCTTCAGCAGGCCTCCTTGGCCACCCCGACCACCGCCGCCGCTGCCGCTGTCGCCGCCACCTTCTCCAGATGCAGCTTTCCTGTCGGCGCCTCGGCGCCTCTTCCTGTTGCGCTCTCGCTGGCGCCTGCGCTGCCGCCGGCGCCGCTTCTCTTCGCGCTGTTTTTCGTTCAGCCTCTTTCTGGCCCGACGTTCGCGGCGACCGCCGCTTCTGTTAAGGTCGGCAGCCGGGGAGTCGGCTTGCATCTGCGGCTGCTGGTCCCGCTCGCTTGTTGCCGCGTTCAGATCCACCTTTGTTGCGTGATTTTGTTTGTTTTCATGGCTTCAATTGATGTGAGTCACCGCTCTGAGCACTCTCTACAGGGGGAGTGACCGCTCTGAGCACTCTCTACAGGGGGAGTGACCGCTCTGAGCACTCTCTACAGGGGGAGTGACCGCTCTGAGCACTCTCTACAGGGGGAGTGACTGCTCTGAGCACTCTCTACAGGGGGAGTGACCGCTCTGAGCACTCTCTACAGGGAGGAGTGACCGCTCTGAGCACTCTCTACAGGGGGAGTGACCGCTCTGAGCACTCTCTACAGGGGGAGTGACCGCTCTGAGCACTCTCTACAGGGAGGAGTGACCGCTCTGAGAACTCTCTACAGGGAGGAGTGACCGCTCTGAGCACTCTCTACAGTCTACACGGAGGAGTGACCGCTCTGAGCACTCTCTACAGGGGGAGGAGTGACCGCTCTGAGCACTCTCTACAGGGGGAGGAGTGACCGCTCTGAGCACTCTCTACAGGGGGAGGAGTGACCGCTCTGAGCACTCTCTACAGGGAGGAGTGACCGCTCTGAGCACTCTCTACAGGAGGAGTCACCGCTCTGAGCACTTGATAAAGGCAGGAGTGACCGCTCTGAGCACCCTCTACAGGCAGGAGTCAGTGAAGCCACTCACCCCAAGGCTCCTGGCCTGCTGAGCAACAGCAGCAATGCACTGTTTTAGACACTCGTGACAAAACTCCTGTGAAAAATTTTTGAACAGAAAAAATGTCTTCTTTAAGCAAAGCTCATCAAAAATTCCAATCTAAAGACATAGTCGCTGACTCACCTTCTTCTCCGAATACACGTACACAAGTCGGTCGCATTTGGCGATGCACTCCTTCCGGCAGATTGTGAACGCTCGGAGTTTGCCTGCCAATTTCAGATTGATAGTTACCAGCGTGGATTGTAAATTATTTTAAAAAATTCGGAAACGACACAAAACTTTAGAAGGAAGATAAAAATTAGATTGCCAAATACAAAAAATTGAATGCGAAGTCAACTGTTATCTTGTTAATTACCGAGAGCGCATAGCAAGGTTTAGTTAAAATGTCAAAAAGCTAAAGGCTCGTTCACACTGCCACGAAATCACACTGCTGTACACCGAGCTCTCTGACAATTAATTTGATGGCATTGTAAACGAGCCTTTATGATTTGATTGGTTTATTTTTTTTAATAAATTATGAAAAAAATTTACTTGGTTGTATTATAATGATCAAGAGCCTAAGCGTTATCAATAAATTATTTATTATTTATTGAGCTTATCAATAAGCTAATCAAAGTTGTTTCAGCCTCATTCTCAGATAGAACAAATTAGTTTTCAGCAGAATGAAGTCTCTCTTAATGGTGGCCAGATCCAGGACAACTATGCAGGCGAAGAATAGTATAACAATGGTAATGGCCACCATGCCAGTCTGCCAGGCGGCCGTGGCTTCCTTTGTAGGCGGCACGTATTGCTTCTGCCGGCCTAGGAGCTGTATGGCGGCCGTCTTCTCTGAAGTTCGGGATAATTGATGTTCAGCGCCTGTGATACGCAATCATTAGCATTTGTCTCTTATCAGCCAATGGAAAACTAATATTTCTCACTTCTACCCTTCCTCAGCCAATCAAATACAATTATACGGTTTGCCTCTTATTTCTGACCTTTCTTAGCCAATCAACATCGTTTGTCTCTCACCTCTCTCTTCCTCACGCACTAAAATATGGTTACACGGTGTCTGAATTCTTCTCTGTTTTAGCAAATCAACATCGTTGTCTTTGATATCAGCCCTTGCTCAGCCAATAAAATAAGGTTACACGGTTTAACTCTTATTTATTCTCTTTCTTATGATGCGAGCGTATCGTAATTAACACATTTACTAGTCAAAATAAAGTTATTTTTCTCACCTTTACCCTTCGTTAGCCAATTAAAAATTGGTATCTCTGTCCACTGGCCTTACATTTTATCTCTCATCTACATCTTTCCTCAGCCAATCGAAATCCTTATAAATTAAAATGTAACTTTGGAAATTCTCAAAATCTATTCAAACCGATTTTCAATCAATTTGCTCACCGATACACATCCCTATTGTTTGATTCCATTTGCCTGTCTTAGAGCAGGTGACAGTCATCTGTTCCAGATTCAGCACCAGATTGACCTGGTCGGTTCCTGACTGCACAAACAGCCTGTCAGGCGGGCACGTGACGGATATGTGACTGCCGAAGTGAAGCGAACCGATCGAGCTGATTTGAAAGCGGCTCATGTTCGTCAGTACATTAGTTCGAGCGTCGTAGACCACTATGCCCTCATTGATGTTGTAGGAGGCGAGAAGATCGAAGACTGAGTTGCCCTCCTCCATTAGATGGAATAGGTCGACCAGGTTGCACACAACCTCTGTTAATGTGTGGGTGAAAAAAATGGACTGAAGAACTTTTCTTTATGCCTTCTGCACTATTTGAAACGACATTTTGGCAGCGCAGTGAGGTTGCTGTTTATTAAAACAGCAGTGGAGTGAGGTGGCTTTTAAGAAAATCGGTAGCGGAGTGAGGTGGCTTTTAAGAAAATCGGTAGCGGAGTGAGGTGGCTTTTAAGAAAATTGGTAGCGGAGTGAGGTGGCTTTTAAGAAAATCGGTAGCGGAGTGAGGTGGCTTTTAAGAAAATCGGTAGCGGAGTGAGGTGGCTGTAAAGATAATCGGTAGCGGAGTGAGGTGGCTGTCAAGAAAATTGGTAGCGGAGTGAGGTGGCTGTTAAGAAAATGGGTAGCGGAGTGACGCGGCTGTTAAGAAAATTGGTAGCGGAGTGAGGCGGCTGTTAAGAAAATTGGTAGCGGAGTGAGGCGGCTGTTAAGAAAATGGGTAGCGGAGTGAGGCGGCTGTTAAGAAAATTGGTAGCGGAGTGAGGCGGCTGTTAAGAAAATTGGTAGCGGAGTGAGGTGGCTGTTAAGAGAGTCGGTAGCGGAGTGAGGTGGCTGTTAAGAAAATCGGTAGCAGAGTGTGGTGGCTGTAAAGAAAAGCGGTAGCGGAGTGAGGTGGCTGTTACGAAAATTAGTAGCGGAGTGAGGTGGCTGTTAATAAAGTCGGTAGCGGAGTCGGGTGGTTGTTAAGAAAAGCGGTAGCGGACTGAGGTGGCTCTACATTTTGGCCGTGCAAAGTCACCTATGCAGCGAATATTCTGAATGACGCCTTCGATGCTGAATGTGCCGCGAATGCCCACCCAGTTGGCTGTGGTGCTGGAGTCATTCTCTGCTAGGCAGGCCAATTGTCGCTCGTACTTCTGGTCCTGAAAGAACTGGCCAACGGAATTGCAGGTGATGTAGACCTCGGACGAATAAGTTGAGAACTGGCTAATCTCCAGGTCAGAGAACCAACGGTTGAGCTCTTGGTTATAGGCCTTGGCCGGATGCACGCCGCTGTAGTTGGCTAGCAGGGTGCGGATGTCGGTGCATTTGATCGGCACGCACACGTTGGAGCTGGACGGCAGCCAGACGCCGTGCCAGGGCAGATCGGGGTCCTGGAAGCAGGCGACCCGCGCCGTCTTGTAGCCCGGATCAGCGGAGGACACGTAGCCATGCTTGCACGTCACGTTGAAGCCGTCGCCGAATCCGTAGCCGCTTCGTAACAGGGCGTCGTTGAAAGGTAGCGCGTTTTTTATGCCCAGCTCCCTCAGCGGCCGGGTGTCGCAGCCAACCACTAGCAAACGGGTTCAGAAGGATTAACGTGTTACTTACGAGCGTACAAGTAGTTTCTTTCCTTCCCCACGCTCTACTTGCTACTTCTGCACAGTAGACCAATCGGTCACTCACTGAGGCACGGCTCGATGGCGCCCTGCACCCAAACAGGGTTCACCAGCTCGGGATCTTCGCTTCTAGCTGAGTCCGTGCAGTTGACACTGTTCGGTCGGGGCACCGACGGATTTTCCGGCGCCGAAGTGCTGGTCGCCGACTGCTGCCCGGCGTATCGAGCAGCCAGCGACGCCGCCTCCATGGCTGAGCGACGGTAAAAGCCTTCGCGACAGGCGGCTAAGGCAGCCTCGCCGATGTGCGCCGTCTTGGGCGGAAGGTCCATCGTGTCCGGATTGTAGCCGGCGAGGTCATTCAGACTGCAGCGCTTGGCTACAGTACGGGAGGAGGCCTGTCTGTCTGTCTGTCTGTCTGCCTGTCTGTCTGTCTGTCTGTCTGTCTGTCTGTCTGTCTGTCTGTCTGTCTGTCTGTCTGTCTGTCTGTCTGTCTGTCGGTCTGTCTGTCTGTCTGTCTGTCTGTCTGTCTGTCTGTCGGTCTGTCTGTCTGTCTGTCTGTCTGTCTGTCTGTCTGTCTGTCTGCAGACGCACCTTCATAGTAGCAGAAGAACCGTTTCCTATCCGAGCAGTCAGCGGTGTGCAGCTCAACTTCCGTGGTCCATTTGGAGCCCACATTCAAGTTGGTCAGGGTGGCGAACACGCAGTGCTTGCTGTCCGATTTGGTCGGCCAATCAGAGTTAACAGTTGTTGGCGGGTTTCTGTCGACCCACTGGTACGGAGACGAGGCACTCTCTGTGCAAATGTTGTTTGCAGGGACAACATAGGGTGTGCCGCTTGATTTTAGTGAAAATTACTTTACCGTAGTTGCCAGAAAGTGATAAATGGTCAGCAAATTCAGCCTTAAAACTGAACAACCATTCCAAGAACCGGACACTCACTCCAAGAACCGGACACCCACTCCAAGAACCGGACCGGATACTCACTTCAAGAACCGGTCACTCACTCCGAGAACCGGACACTCACTCCAAGAACCGGACACTCACTCCAAGAACTGGACCGGATACTCACTCCAAGAACCGGTCACTCACTCCGAGAACCGGACACTCACTCCAAGAACCAGACCGCGGACTCTCACTCCAAGAACCAGACCGCGGACTCTCACTCCAAGAACCGGACACTCACTACAAGAACCGGATACTCACTCCAAGAACCGGACACTCACTCCAAGAACCGGACACTCACTCCGAGAACCGGACACTCACTTCAAGAACCGGACCGGATACTCACTCCAAGAATCGGACACTCACTTCAAGAACCGGACACTCACTCCAAGAACCGGACACTCACTCCGAGAACCGGACACTCACTCCAAGAACCAGACCGGATACTCACTCCAAGAACCGGACACTCACTCCAAGAACCGGACACTCACTCCAAGAACCGGACACTCACTCCAAGAACCGGACCGGATACTCACTCCAAGAACCGGACACTCACTCCAAGAATAGGACCGCGGACTCTCACTCCAAGAACCGGACCGGATACTCACTCCGAGAACCGGACACTCACTCCAAGAACCGGACACTCACTCCAAGAACCGGACACTCACTCCGAGAACCGGACCGCGGACTCTCACTCCAAGAACCGGACCGGACACTCACTCCAAGAACCGGACCGCGGACTCTCACTCCAAGAACCGGACACTCACTCCAAGAACCGGACCGCGGACACTCACTCCGAGAACGGGACCGGATACTCACTCCAAGAACCGGACTCTCACTCCAAGAACCGGACACTCACTCCAATAACCGGACCGGATACTCACTTCAAGAACCGGTCACTCACTCCGAGAACCGGACCGCGGACTCTCACTCCAAGAACCGGACACTCACTCCAAGAACCGGACCGGATACTCACTTCAAGAACCGGTCACTCACTCCGAGAACCGGACCGCGGACTCTCACTCCAAGAACCGGACACTCACTCCAAGAACCGGACACTCACTCCAAGAACCGGACCGGATACTCACTTCAAGAACCAGTCACTCACTCCGAGAACCGGACCGCGGACTCTCACTCCAAGAACCGGACTGCGGACTCTCACTCCAAGAACCGGACACTCACTCCAAGAACCGGACCGCGGACACTCACTCCGAGAACCGGACACAAAAATCGGACACTTACCGCGCTTAGCCGCCACCCATACGTCTCCATAGTTGCCAAGCAGAGTCAAGAATCGTTTGACAGCCGCCAGCTCCGAGCTGTTGTCCGGCGTACCAAGCTTCGATCCCGCAGCCCTGGCACCCACAGTGGGACCGCGGAGGCTGTCGCAGTGGGCCCGGGCCTCTGTCCAGTTCACCGTCAGCTGGTACTGCCGGAGACACCAACCTATGGTGCTGTCGTAAGTCCAATTGACGCCGCAAGGACTACATGATCCATGGCCTAAAAATGCATTGGCCGGCAAAACTTCGATTGACAAACTACCCTATCGACTACACACCCTTCCTATCGACTAGACACCCACCCAATCGATCAGACACACTTCCTATCGACTAGACACCCACCCAATCGATCAGACACACTTCCAATCGATCAGACACCCTTCCCGTCGACCAAATACCCCTCCCGTCGACCAAATACCCCTCCCGTCGACCAAATACGCTTCCCGTCGACCAAATGCCCTTCCCGTCGACCAAATGCCCTTCCCGTCGACTAAATACTCTTCCCGTCGACCACACGCTTCCAATCGATCAGACACTCTTCCATTCGATCAGACACCCTTCCAATCGACCAGACACCCTTTCTATAGACCAGACACCCTTCCAATCGACCAGACACCCTTCCAATCGACCCGACACCCTTCCAATCGACCAGACACCCTTCCAATCGATCAAACACGCTTCCATTCGATCAGACACCCTTCCAATCGATCAAACACGCTTCCATTCGATCAGACGCCCTTCCAATCGATCAGACGCCCTTCCAATCGACCAGACACCCTTTCTATCGACCAGACACCCTCCCAATCGACCAGACACCCTTTCTATAGACCAGACACCCTTTCTATCGACCAGACACCCTTCCAATCGACCCGACACCCTTCCAATCGACCAGACACCCTTCCAATCGATCAGACACCCTTCCAATCGATCAGACACGCTTCCATTCGATCAGACGCCCTTCCAATCGATCAGACGCCCTTCCAATCGACCAGACACCCTTTCTATCGACCAGACATCCTCCCAATCGACCAGACACCCTTCCAATCGACCCGACACCCTTCCCATCGATCAGACACCCTACCCATCGATCAGACAACCTTCCAATCGATCAGACATCCTTCCCATCGATCAGAAAGCCTTGAAATCTTCATGCAAAGACGACCCTCTCTTGTGTGCTCTTTTTCCAAACAATAGTTCAGGGCAATTTATACTCACTGTTTAGCAGTAGAAGCAGCAGCGGCGGAAGCATCAGCAGATGTTTCGCCAACAAGCAGGCAGCCATAGTAGAAAATTTTCAGTTACGCACGATAGAAAAATCCAGAGATTTTTACGTGCATCGGCGTTTTAAAAAATGAAGCAGATTTGCTTCTAAAAGCGTGCGATTGCAATCGAGTGGAAAGACTCCCATTGTTCACGTCCCAACGGGAATAAATACAAAAAGGGGTTTGGAGCTTGTCAGAGATACAGCCAGCAGAGAGAGACAGCGACAGAAAATCAGTGCAATCGGTTGTCTAGGCAACTAAAATAATCAACTAGAAAGAGCTGTACAAGGCCCGCATGGCTTTGTCTTCTAAGGCAACAGAGCACCGCAGCCACACAGCTAGCAGCTAGCGATTTCATAGTCACTGATGCAACTCTCGCGCTTTGTTACATCGAGGCAGCACGTCTCACACTTGAGACTGATAAGAGGTACCGATCGTTTATTTAGAAGGATTTGTTTAGAAAAAAATCTAAAATCCGTTGCTTTTTGGTTGAAAAAGAATCGCATTTTATATTGATTCAGCTCTACCACTTCCATACAGTTAAAACCATGGTTACCAGCTGCATGCTTTGAAAATTAGTGGCAATGAACGAGCACTAAATTATGTGCTAAAAATTCTCTTTATTTTATTTTTAAGATTAAATAATGAACACATAAATTAAGAAATACTATACCCGCCGCGTAGCTAGAAAAACGGGGAAAGGGGTGTGCTCCCCCGTTGATCAGCTGGCGAGAGGTGGCGCTACGCCTAGCTCAAAACTTTGGCGCCCCCTAGACAGCAGCTTTGGCGCCTCCTAGACAGCCTTTAGCACCCCCTAGACAGCAGCTTTGGCGCCTCCTAGACAGCCTTTAGCATCTAGGGGCGACAATCCCCTAGATGGCGCCCCCTTGTGGGAGTTTTGACGCCCCAAAACCAAGAGTATTGTCGCCCTCCTTAGATGCGCCCTCCCCTCCCTAATCGCCAAAAATCCTGGCTACAGCCCCGAACAGTGCGAGCTATCATTGCGTGTCATCCACGCAGTTAGTACTCCACGCAGTCCAATAAATACAGAGGAAATCAGCTAGCTAATTCACCTGATTGGTCAAGACTTCCTGGCAGATTTCCGGTGAAGCCGACGCTGCCGATGCTCAGGCCCTGGGCCGGATGCTGCAGAAGCAGCTGGTGAAGGCACAACAGCAGGAGCAGCAAAAGCCTTGGCATGGCCTTTTCGGTTCTAAGTTAGGTGCGGGACAAAGTTTTTTAATGTATCAAACAGCGCTTGCGATCAAAGAAGCAATAGAAAGGTACAGAAATTCGGGCCTAACTCGAGGACCGGGTTTGTTTAAATTCGCTCAAACGGCCTGGATTCCGTGACAAATGGTGATTAACTATTCGTTGTCGAAAGTTGGAAATTAATTTGTTCCGTAATTACACGCTACGTTACCAACTTGCTACACTGGAAGAGTGGCTTAACAATGGCTTAATACTTGCACACTTACCTTCTCTCTTGGTTTCAAAGCCTTTTTTGTACGAGGGATTCAATTCGAAATAAATTGGTCCTTAGACGCCAACAAGTCTGCGTCTTGAACGCTTTGTTTGCGAGTGAATTTCAGACGATAAAAGAATATAAATAATTTTTTGTTCGAGTGAGAACTGGCCTATTTAAATCTCGGGGTGTGTCGGCAAGTTGAGATGAAAATCTCATTCGCGATGCCTTGCCAGTCTTCACTGCTTGGTTGTCAGGTGGGTCTTTTGCTTCGCTCAGCTCGCCCCTGGCTCCTAATGGAGAGTGAAAACTTTTAGAGTGGTCAAACAATGGGGGGGGAGGCGGGCGTGGGAGCTTCGACACAGTCAGTGTATCTATTAAATCTTTGCCAGCCTGAGAATTTCTGCGCCTAATACACGGGGTGAAAGTTCAAGCAGGGTTGAGCTTTTTCTCTCTTAGACAAGGTTGAGCAAACATATTAATATAAGGGAGAGACTAGATAGAATAAGATTGCAAGCAAATGAGAGTCTCTGCATGCTCTAGCAGAGACCAGTGAGATTCGTGTGAACCTTGCCAATTATACTGGCGTGCAAAATTTGCCTGCAATATTTCTGCTCCAACGCCTTATGGCCACTAAAAGACGTCTAATTAATTATTTATTGCCCGGCCCCCCATCGGGTGTTGTAAACAGGCTGCATTTGCTGCTTGCGTTAAAAACGTGAAAAATTAATTGTATAATTTTTTTTATAACTCAAACCCCATAGAGCCAAATAATTTAAATCTCTTACTTCTTCACAAAGTTGCAGTGTGTAGTAATGTATCACTAAAAGTAGTATGATAGCAAAAATTTTCCTTTTTAAACTAGATTTTTTAATTTTTGAGGGGCCGAGAGCTCAGTTTTGACG
Source organism: Macrostomum cliftonense (assembly GCA_950096795.1). Taxonomy (NCBI): domain Eukaryota; kingdom Metazoa; phylum Platyhelminthes; family Macrostomidae; genus Macrostomum; species Macrostomum cliftonense. The sequence continues at coordinate 126,543 of CATNEM010000257.1, read as the reverse complement.
TAAATAATTTTCTATCTATGGGCTACTTGGTTACTGTCCATGGCTGCTCTGTCTGAGTGGAGTGGCCGGTTGCCATGGGAGCTTGGAGCACCGATGCAGAGAAAAATAATAATTGAAACTGTTATTGACGCTTCGTAACTTAACAATTGTCGGCATGAAGTTTGCTATTCGCTTGCTGCCCCCCCCCCTCCTCCACAGAGTTTTGGCCGCGGAGGCAGCGCCTACTTAAAGATGTTTTTTAACGAAACTTTGCTGCGCTTTGACAAAGAGGTCTCTCGGAACGGAATAAGCCTTGCAATGCGAGTGTCTCAACTGACCTCTCATAAAAAACTACCCTTAGCATTGTCAGCTTTGTCAGCTCTGACGAGCGGTGGCGCGCCCCCTCTCAGTCCACTCTATTCTTCTAATCGGCTACTCTTTTTGTTCCATCCGTCGTTTCAGTCCATAAAGACCAGTTGCACTTCTTTTTCGTCGCATAGCCTGAGGTGTGTTTATTCGCATTTGGTCTCATACGCCAACGCAGTTATCTTTAGCAGCCTGAAAAGCGTTTCTTCTATTCATCCCCAAACAATAGGTGTTTACTGCCTTTTTCTGGTTAGATTTTCGTTTTTAAACCCACCTAGTTGACGCTGTGCTATAGACTAAAATGTTCTAGACAGTTTGGACAAGTACGGCTACAGACGCTGAGACAAGGGCGTATTGTAAACAGCAGCTGTCCCGACGGTTTTTCGGCCTTTAAAAAAATTTTAAACATGTTTCCAGGTGGAACAGTTGCTTTTCCGCTCGTGCTTGTGGTAATAACGACATTAGGTAAGTATTCTAGAAAAATTCGGATACGCCAAAACTGATTTTTGGGAATGGACAGGGAAATTCAGGAGAGAACAGCGTATGTTTTTTATGTTTTGCTACTTAGAGTACGAGCTACGATAATGAATCGAACTAGTCGTTAACGTACTTTACAATGGCAAGATAAAAAACAAGAAATTGAACCGCTAAGCTCCACCAACTTGCAGGTCATCAGGCCAGCCTTGTGAATGGCGTCAAACCGTGCGAATATTTTGATGGCAGCGGAAGTATTCTCATCAAAATGAACTTCACTGAGAGCTATGGCTGTAAGTTTTATAATACTCTTATTACGGTGGGGATTAGGGACATCTGAGACAGCAATACGCACTGTCTAGTGCATGGCAGTCCACAGGGTCTGCATGAGAGCTAACTTGCCTCCTGCAATTATTTCTGTTAATAGCTGGGGATCATCTGCCAACGCTCGGAGAAGAGCAGAGCCTGTCCGCCATCTTCGGCACAGCCAGACAGGCTTCAGAGCCCAGCGGGCCGCAAACCATCAGGCTGAGGATTTTCGACAGCGCTCCAAACAGGTTCTTCAACGGCACCCCCTTCAGTGCAGTGGGACACTACTTCCAACTGAGCGTGAGAAGCGGCACTGGCTACATCAGCCTGAAACAGGGCATCGACAGAGAGGTTAGTAGTCAGCTGAATTTTATTGCTGTTGAGTAGCCTGTGATTTGTGACTTTGGAGTTAGAAAACAAATATCCCGTTTGCAGATCCTAAATATCTATGTACCCGAACTTCCTGGTACAACAAGCTCAGGCAATACACTAGAATTCATGATCGAGTGCTTGCCGGATGATGCATCTTCAGCTGCAAGGGTAAGCAGTAGATAGTGTTTTCATGCACCTGAAATTTTCACTAAGATTTAAAGCCAATGGCACGAAAGCAATTAACTTCATACAGCTGCTCACGTCCTTGGTCTACAACACCCTAAAAAATCACGGATCACGTAGCAGTGAGAAACTAGTAGCTTCACTACAAAGCCACTGGCCCCACTATATTTAGAACTTCAGCGCACGCGTTTCGATCAACGATGTCAATGACAACAGCCCCGTTTTCTACAACACATCAACAAATGCTATTCAAACAGTGTATGCTGGCACCATTAGAGAGGTGAGATCGTGCTCAATGCTCGTATTAGCATATCGATAAGCGAATCGATTTCTCACGATTTATACAACCGACTTACATTCTAGAACACAGCACCTCTGATACCGGTGCTCCAAGGCTTGATTAGAGCCACAGACAAGGACGAGGGCACCAACGCATGGGTGACAGTTTCTGCGCTGAACAACACGTACTTTCAAACAATCGGAGCTGGAAGCTACGTTCGGCTGTACACGAACCGACCGCTGGACTATGAGGCTTTCGGTGTACCATCAGCCTACCGTTACAGTGCTGATTGTTGCTAGGGTAATTCTATAATTAAATCAATCGGTGCAAAAATAGTAAAATTGCAAACTGGACTTTTTAGTAAAGCATATGTTAGTAGGGTAGGCTCAACCTTAAGGCTGGTTACATAAAAACGGCTTTTGTCTTACTAATCTGATCTCAGGACTCGCCAGCCAATGCCTCCACGGCTCTGTCGTCCACTGCCACCGTCGTCTTTACTGTGCTGGACGAAGATGACCTGCCTCCAAAGTTCATCGTTTCTGGCTGCACTCTGTACCAGTCCGTGTGTCTGAATCCCACCTACACTGCGTCCATAGTCAGCAACGTCACTGTGAGTCATTTAGCACGCACTGTCTGACCTATAATTCGAGTGAAATAAAACTTTGAATCGGCCAACCTGTCAAACATTTTACTATTACTAGGCTTCCGGTCCTCTGACGATCCGACCTGGACCCATTGTGGCTGTGGACCAGGACTCTTTGAACTTAAGCACCCGCTACTCCATTGTGGAAGGTAAAAATCAGTAAAGCCAGTGATTACAGTGAAAACGCAATTCAACCGACTCAAGAAATGCTAAAATTTTAAACGCCCTTTTGCTGCGTGACTTACAGGGAACTTCTCATCCAGTTTCGCCATTGATCAAGTAACAGGCCAAGTGACTCAGCTAGCAAGCATCGATCGTCGAGTCGCTGCCACAGTTTCTCTAATCATCAAGGTAGACTTGTAGGCTATTTTAGTGAACTACAAATCAGTTAGCTACCATTGTAATGCCCAACAACGAACTCCAGGCATCCCAAGTCACCAATCGGACTGATGTCATCAACAACAACCTCTATGGTATAGCTGTGCTCATCATCAATGTCGACGCCATGCCGACGTATAACCTTCCGCCTTACTACTCTGCCGCAATGTACACAGTCTCCATCTCTGAGAATTCACCTATAGGCAGTGTCGTCGGCCACTACAGGGCCACCGATCCCGAAAACGATACTATTAGATATAGTCTTATTCGTCAGACCGTGCCATCAGCCTTTGTCTACACAAGCGACGGGACTCTTCTAGTGAATGGCCGTTTAACGGTGGAAGGTTCTGAACACAGGGTGCTGGTTGGTGCCCAAGACAACTTGGCTAACCGGGTGAGAGCTAGTTTGTGTAACAGATTAAATAGCAGATTAACCATAACAACAATGTATTCCTGGATGCTGTTTTGCAACGCAACTATCGGCATTTCAGACTGCAACGGCTGAAATTCGCGTCATCCTTGTTAACAGCAGGCCAGCTAACAGCGGGTTAGCAACGATGCCTCAGATTTGCGTGATCGTCGCTTGTCAGCTGCTGTTTGTGAAGCTTTAAGGAGTGTTTTCTTTTCAATTTATTTTCAAGGACTAATAAAATTACGAACTACATTACGCTTAACTGACTAATCCGAAAAATTTAACTGACTAATCCGAAAGTTTTTTTCCTATGGGGACTTTTTTGCACCACCTGTCCTACATGTATTTGTAGTATTTTGTACCAACTGTAAATTTATGGACCAATTTTTTTGTCATACAAGTTGACAGTGAATTCGAAAACCCTATCTTATCCATTTTTAGCTATTCGTTTTCTGTTTTTTTCTCAAACAAATCGTTTTTTAACCCATTTTGCACCCGTTTCTCAATAGAAACGAAACTACATGTAGGCCCTCGGTTTTTTGTCGACTCTTCATTGTTTGCTATTTTTTATATCATGAAATATTTTTAATAATTCCTAAATTTTTTGAAATTGACTGTATCTAACAATTTATTCCGAATTTATTCCATTTTAACAATTTACACCTACACTTGGCATGCGCGTTCAGATAATAAAAATGTCAAATTTTGTTTGATTTAGACACTCAATTCAACCTTTCGACCAAATTTACATGGCTATTGTACATCTATCTGACCTCCTTATTTACATGCTATAGATATGAGCAGCTTGTATGAGAACTAGCATCACATTAATCTTTTGGCCTTGAAAATGAATTAAAACATTTTCAGATGAAAATAAAAAGAGACTATTGTATCTACTAATAGTAATGCAGTAGGCGGCGAAGAATATTCAACAGTGCAGATGAGATTTATAAATTAGTGATTAGGAGGGGTGCTGTAGTACTACAACAAAGAAAATGCGGCAATAGTGTATTTCATAGTTTAACTACTATAAGTAGAGTATGTGGCGCTTATGATGCGAGAAATCAACCGCAACTTATGTGCTAGAGATATCGGTAAACGAGTAGAGAGTATCCAGCTCGTATTCCATATTTTGCCTCAACGATCAATCTTTTATGAAATCGAAAACATGGCTACTTCTAACGAAATTAATTTTCTAATATTGTTTGAATCAGTCAATGGAATATCGTCTTGCCAAGCAAAATTTGTTTGAAAGTCTAGGGTGGATAGGTTGTTATTATTAATTATTAATGCACAACGCTTATACAGGGTAAACAAAGAGTATAATATTAGTGAGTTGGTAACTTTGTATGATTTGTTTTTCCTAATTTATTTGTTTATTTACTATCTTGATTCTACAAATATGCTATGCTAATGAGTTTCACAGCACTACTCTAGCAATGAAGAGCACATTAGGTACACCTTTTCCCTATCTTTATTGGAATAGATTTCTAAAAGTAAGAATTAGTTACTAAATCTACTCCACGCCACCGGCTCATTCTTTTCACAATACACCGTGCCGTGTATAGTCAACCAGAAAAAAAGACAGAATTTTTTTGGGTACAAAAAGTGCCCAAAAAATTGCTGGGGCGGCCCAAGCTCACCTGGCTTGACTACTGTATTCGTTTATTCATTCATTCCATTGTTCATTCAATAGCGATAGAAAGCGCTAAAATGTAAGGCTAGCATTGGCTGCGTGCAACCCTATTCACCCTAAATGCCGCGCACCGCCCCCCCCTTGTGCTCTCAGCAAGTGTGTCTCTTTTTGTTTGTCTGTCTTCTTTAAACGGGAGTTCGACAAGCTCGGCTGAGGTGGTCTGGCTGGGGTCTAACTCTCAGCCTGGGGTTCCCAAGTGTGGGTGGGGTTCGCGTGCTGCTTGAGGTGGGGTGGGGTAGCTGAATACTGGGTGGGGACTTCTCTGCTCAGATGGGTGCGCCCAAGTGCCAACGCTGCCAAAAAAGATGGGTGGGTAACTGGGTGGGTACCCAGGCCGGTCGAGCTTTAATCACTCGGTGAAATTGCGGTGGAAATCTATTTAACTTAGCTTCAGACAGACATCAGAGTTCAACTTTTTCTGTAAATCTTGAGTCTTTTTATAACAAGTTGACTGTAAATTTTCCCAGAAGTTGATCGAGAAGTACATCTTCTGCAAAGGAAAAGATAATGGCAGCGTTGGGAGCTGCTCTGCTGCTGTTGTCCGTGCTATTTGGTAATTCTCTGTCTGTTTTTTCACTTTATAATCTTGATTGATGTAATCCAAATAATCATGATTAGGTCTTGAAATTTCATCCAATAATACCGTCAAGATGACTTAGAAAACTTCGTAAAATTATGTTTTTGTATATATCAATTAATTTATTGATCGAGTTTAAAATCCAGAGGTTCAGAAAGTTTTCAAAAAGAAAGGTTCAAGTCAAGACTAAATTCAGGAAGGATACTGATCATGCATCATGCATTGTAACAGGAATGTAAGCGAGTCTCTGTTGGGACCCAATGTAGGTGCCACCTAGTTTTAGATTAAGATTGGAAATTGTCACTGAGATGTTTTACGGGTGTACAATGAAAACACGAGAAATTGAACCGCTAAGCTCCACCAACTTGCAGGTCAACAGGTCAGCCTTGTCAATGGCGTTAACCCGTGCGAAAATGCGGACGGGACCGATAGTATTATCATCAACATGAACTTCACTGAGAGTTATGGATGTAAGTTTTATGATACGCTTATTAGTGGTGGGGATTAGGGACATCTGAGACAGAAAGACAAACTGTCTGATGCATGTCAGTCCACAGGGTCTGCATGAGGGCTAACTTGCCTCCTCAAATTATTTCTATTAATAGCTGGCGATCACCTGCCAACGCTCGGAGAAGAGCAGAGCCTGTCCGCCATCTTCGGCACAGTCAGACAGGCTTCAGAGCCCAGCGGGCCGCAGACCATCAGGCTGAGGATTTTCGACAACACTCCAAACAGGTTCTTCAACGGCACCCCCTTCAGTGCAGTGGGACACTACTTCCAACTGAGCGTGAGAAGCGGCACTGGCTACATCAGCCTGAAACAGGGCATCGACAGAGAGGTTAGTAGTGATCTGAATTTAAGTGAGTTAAGTAGCCTGTTATCTTTGACACTGTGTTATTAAAAAATATCCCATTTACAGATCCTGAATATCTATGTACCCGAACTTCCTGGTACAACAAGCTCAGGCGATACAGTCGATTTCACGATCGAGTGCTTGCCGGATGTTTCATCTTTTTCTGCAAGGGTGCGCATTCGAAGTTGTTTTCATACACCTGACCTCTTTACCAAGATGTACAGTCCACGACAAAGCTGAAATTAGCTGTGTACAGCTGCTTACGTTTCAGGACTACCACACCTACCCAAATTTTTCCGAACTCAGAGACCGTCACCAAGTCTCAGATAGGTGGACTAACGCAAATCAGCATTTTTTAATTGCTAAAGGGCTCGTAATGTGTTAATGGGTCAGGAAACCACGATTTGGATGCCAAAACGCAAGAAGCCCTAAGTAGATTAGCAAGACAGGAAGGAGTCAGGGTATCTTGGATTGAATTCACATGAACTATTTTTTTTTAGAATTTTACTGGAAGAGTTTCCATTAACGATGTGAATGACAACAGACCGGTGTTCTATAACACTTCGACCAATGTGATTCAAACACTGTACACTGGCACCGTTCGAGAGGTTCGATGCGCATATTTTTGGTCGTTCAAATATTCGGCTTGCCTTCAAGTTTTATTTTGCCTCTGACGATTTATATCGCTAAATTTCAGAACACACCAGCTCTTGTGCAGACATTTCAAGGCTCCCAGGCTAGGGACACGGATCAGGGCACCAACGCTGGCGTCACCACATTTGTCGTCAACAACACTTACTTTCAGTTAATCGAAACTGGAAAGGATGTTCGACTGTACACAAACCGGCCGTTAGACTATGAATCCTTCGGCGTGCCATCGCCGACAATCACTGTTCTGGTGGTTGCACGGGTAATTTTTTAAATAAAAAAATCTCATTCGAAATTGATTTCTGTACTAAGTGACTAAGCTTCTTTAATGATTAAAATATCAATAGCCACTAAACTGTCTTTTGCAGTCCAAGTAAAAAACGAAGCTACAAGAATCTTATTTAGTTTACGCTTTACCCTTAGCTATTTCCCACCGCATATACCCTAGTTTTTGAGGATCGGTCAACATACCGAAATGCTCAGCAAAATTTCAAGTTGCAAAAACTTAACTGCAGTAAAATACTGCTGCAATAATCTGATCTCAGGACACGCCAGCCAATGCCTCCATGGCTCTGTCGTCCACTGCCACCGTCGTCTTTACTGTGCTGGACGAAGATGACCTGCCTCCAAAGTTCATCGTTTCTGGCTGCACTCTGTACCAGTCCGTGTGTCTGAATCCCACCTACACTGCATCCATAGTCAGCAACGTCACTGTGAGTCACAAGCATATCATTACGACTCGTAGTTCTAACTTCTGAAATTACTAGCAAGAGTGTTGAACCAAATTAAATAGGCCTCCAGTCCTCTGACAATGCAACCCGGGCCCATTCTGGCAATGGACCAGGATTCCTTGAACTTTAGTATCCGCTACTCCATTGTAGCAGGTAAATTATTCTGTATTCTTACTTTGTATTTTAATATCAGGCTTGTAGCTTTGCCGCTTTAATCGGTTAGTTATTTTTTGTACTATCAGGAAACTATTCGTCTAGTTTCAATATCGACGAAATAACTGGTCAAGTAACTCAGCTACTACCGATTGATCGCCAAATCGCTCCATCCATAAGTCTCATCATTAAGGTAAAATTTCAATCCTCCAAAGACGTATCGGAAATTATACAGCTAACGTTCCATACTTTTCTTAAGTCGCATTATTAATTCTAGGCGTCCCAATTTACCAATCGGACTGATGTAACCAACAACAATCTGTTCGATACGGCTGTCCTCATCATCAGCGTCAACTCGCAGGACATTTACCCTCCGACAATCAGCTTCAACATGCCTTTGAACCAACTCACTGTAATGGAAAACTCACCAATCGGTACACTTGTGATGAACGCAACTGGATCCGTTTTCAAACTCGTTGTTTCTGACAGAGATCTGGTAAGACGTTTATGAATTTAGCCCTAAGCGTTTAACAACAACTGACAGGCACTTGAAACGATAAACTTCAGATACCTAGCGACTCGTCCAGAAAGTACCGATTCACAGTAACTAACACCGAATGGTTCAGAGTAAACGACGATGGTACAGTAGCGGTCAACTATTTACTAATTGACTATGAGAGCCTGCCTGCTGAGAAGCAGATCAACCTGACTGTGAGACCCAAAAAGTTTATTACATTTACATCAGTTTAGTTCTGGCTCAAAAACACATTCTAATCTGCACTACATTGTTACGACATACTAAATCATCTTAGGTCACTGCTACTGAGATCGACTCGACGCGGGCAAACCTTACCGGCTCCGTCAGCTTCTCCGTGCAGGTTCTCGATGTCAACGACAACTCGCCCGTGTTCCAGGCTCTCAACTACTCATTCCTGATCGCAGAGGGTCCAGGCTCGCGACTTGTCGGACAAGTACGCGCCAACGACGCCGACTCGGGAGTCCGAGGTACCGCCGGACTTCGCTACTCCATTGTAGACGGAAACACGACCATCTTTTCTATTAACGGGTCAACGGGCGAGATCATGGCTTCCGGCAACCTCGTAAGGAACCAGATGTTTGTACTGACGGTGAGAGCTCGAGACTCAGAGCCTCAAGCCAGCCTTGTGAGAACAGCGGACGTGGCCGTGCAAGTGTCTGTCACACGGATGTATAACCTTCCGCCTTACTACTCTGCCGCAATGTACACAGTCGCAGTGTCAGAAGACACACCTGTAGGCAGTGTCGTAGGGAGATTTACAGCTACGGATCCTGAGGGTGACACTATCAGGTACAGCCTGCTCAACCAGACAGTGTCAACGGCTTTTACCTACACAAGCGACGGCAGCCTCACAATCGCAGCCCCTTTGGACAGAGAGTCTCCGATTGTTCCATATCACATCGTTATTGTCGGAGCGCAAGACGACCTTGGAAACCGGGTTAGATCGTAAATCTAAATAGAATTTAGGTCTAAGGTTTGCTCCACTAACCACGATCAACATCTCGCATTTCAGACGGCTATCGCGGAGATTCGCGTCACTCTTCTGGACTCAAACGACAATGATCCCGTCATGTTCGTGCCGACTACGAACTTCTCGATTGCAGAGAACGCCTTGCCGATCGTTATTGCTAGCATCAATGCGACAGATGCCGACCTAGCTCAAAACTCTCTCATGAGATTCTTTGTTAGCGAGCCGACGTGAGTAATGAGTCTGGTTTTCGACTATTTTGTGAAATACAAATTTCTCGTGAGTAGCTTTGGAGGCTCATAATAAGTCTTGGAATACTTTGCCTTGCAGAGACTCGTTTGCAATCGTTCAGACGACCAATACGTCGGGATTCGCAGCGGCTCAGCTGCAGTTAGCCAAGGCGCTGGACTACGAAGCGCGCACAGTTCACTACGTGACGGTGATAGCTCGTGATTTGGGCTTTTCACCACGAAGCGCCACCGTGACGCTCACTGTGAATGTGGAGGACCGCGACGACATGGCGCCCTACTTTCCAGTTCGATATTTTCGGGGTAGTGTGGCGGAAAATTCCAATGACACCTATATTACTACCGTCACGGTCAGTAGTATAATGCTTTTGATTGATTTTTGTAGCACTGTTGCAAACTAAGATTTTTTGCTATTAAATAGGCACTCGATGGCGATTCTTTTTCAAACATCACTTACCGACTCGCGAACAACTCCGTACCGTTCCGAATCAACGCAACCAGCGGAGAAATATTTTCAACGTCTGGAATCGACTATGAGAGCGTGAGGAGCTTCGAGCTGATTGTGACCACCGATCAGGCGGCACTGACGATTGCTGATTCCACGCGCCTATCCGCCACTGTGTCTATCGCTGTCACTGTGAGAGAGCATTTCTTTTTTTCCTAGTCACTAGCACTGCAATATAGCTAGGCGAAGGACGCTTTAGAATGTATTGACCGCTAAATTTATGAAACTTTCAGGATGTCAATGACAACAGACCTGTGCTTTCCGCTCCCGTGATGAACGTGCTGGAGACTCAACCGATTGGAGCAATCGTCGGCAACGTATCTGTTTCAGATGCTGACTCTGTTAGTTTTATAGGATTATGAACTATTTTCGAAAGCTTTTTCTACTTAACCTTATTGCACATAGTCTTACGTCATTACATTGTCTGTAAAATTTAGGGAGCAAATGCTGTCGCTCAGTTCTTCATCACAGCTTCATCACCAGAGGACGGAATCAGTATTTTTCTTATCGACGCCCGTAGTGGTTCCATTCGACTAAGGAACAGCCTTTTGAGCAGCAGGTCGGCTACAGTCTATAATGTGAGCACTGTTTACTCTTGCAGTAAATTCCAGAAGTCTTTCACTTTTAGCTATAAGTACTTACGAGTAACAAGAAATTTTGTCTCGATTAATTATTTTCAGCTAACTGTGACAGCGTCGGATTTGGGAACTCCAAGTTTATCTTTTAGCACAATCGTGGTGATTAACGTGTCGAGGGCAAGCCAAAATCCTATTGTCCAGCCAGCCCGTTGGGTCGCCAACATTTCTATGCTGACGTCTGTGGGTACACAGGTGGTGCTGATGCAGGCAACTGACGCGGACACTGTGACTAACTTTAACTCACCCCTAGTGTTTTCTTTGACGGGTCTATACAAGGGGCCGACCTACTTTGCTATCAACAGTACCACAGGATCTGTAACGCTTCAGCGAAGCCTGACTGTTGACGTTGATACTGAGTATGTCCTGTATGTTGTTGCTACAGATCCGTCCGGCCTGGCAGGAACTTCCACAATCACAGTCAGCGTTTCAAGGAATCTACACGCGCCAGTCATATCTCCTGCTTATCAGAATTTGTCCATATCTGAGGAACAGGTTCTTGGCACCAGCATTGGAGCTATGTTCAACACCAGTGACGCAGATTTGCAGGCGCCCTATAACACTTGGCAGTATTCACTGTCATCTAACCAAAGTGAAGCTCTTAACTACTTCATGATCGACGCAAACACGGGCCAGATAATGGCTCGACGGAGCCTAGTCGACTCAACTAGCAAGCTATTCATTTTGTCCGTCACCGTTCAAGATAGGGGCAGCCCGCCGTTGAGCTCCACTACGGCACTGGTTCAAGTTAATCTAGTCACCAACAATGGCTTCCCCCAGTTTCCAAGCAGCCAGTACAATCTTGAGGTTCCCGGGAGTGCCAGTAACCTTCCACTGGCGAGTATCGTAGCAACTGATGCCGAATCGGTAAGATTAGACTTCAAATTATGAAATTAAAGCAAGGCTTTATTTTTAATGAAAATAATGATTCCCTGAATTTAAATTCCAGCCCGTTCTGTCCTATGCTCTCTATGGAACGTACGCCAGCTTGTTTGCTCACAACGGCACAAATCTGATTGCTGTTGGTGGATTTAACAATCCTGCTGTTCCCATTAGATTCTTTGTAAGTTCTATAAATTAATTTTTTTGAATTTAGGTATTTGCGCTAAATATTATTGGCTAAATGACTTACAGATTATGCTGGAAGCGTCAGACACAGCGAAACCACCGAAGACCAATAGGACGCAGGTTAACATCGTGATCTTGAGAAATAACTTTGCTCCAGACTTCAACACGTCCTCGTACGATTTCACTATCAACGAGACGCAACAGCTTGGACAAGTATTCGCCACCGTCAGTGGCTTCGATCTGGATACGAATGCCCCGGAGAACGCCGTCGAATTCTTCTCGGAAAGCCCTCTTATCGGTATTACTGCTAGCGGTGGAATCTTCCTTCAGCAAAATATCCTAACTCGATCGGAAACCACTTTCAATGTAGGAAGAAACAAGAGAACTCTAAAATCTGTTTGTGGAATTTAAATGAGTTTTCCTATTATTCTCTAAAAAAAAATTTATCCACCGTCAGATTACCATCGGAATCCGCGATCAAGGCTTCCCAGTCAGAAACCGTACGGCCCAACTAATCCTCAACGTTCGTCGCAACTCCGCCGCTCCGGTATTCTACTTGACCTCAAGCGTGATCAATATTGACATGACGAGGGCTGTCGGTGCAATTGGACGAGTCTTCGCCAATGACAGCGACAGCGTCTTCGGGTCTGTGGTAACTTACTCACTGATTGGTGACAGTGACGCAAGCAGCTATTTCTCGGTAAACTCAGCCACAGGAGAAATCAGCTTGTCGTCTGCCGCAATTGCTACACAGACTGCTACCCAGTATCAAGTACGAAAGCATTCAGATACGCCTTATTGTTTTACGAGCGTATAACGATTGATGCATTGAAGGATTCGAAAATTGTTTATTTACTCCTTCACATTTCCAGCTGCGAATCCTAGCTGCAGACGATGGAAGTCCTCAGAAGACCGCTCAGGCAGTGGTGACAGTTTTCGTCAACCGCAATATGTACCCGCCAGAGTTCGTCAATTCAACAGATCTTTCTTTGACGCTCGCCGAGACTCAACCACTCGGTGAAATAATATCCGTTTTAGCTGGTCGGGATAATGATACCCAAGCTCCATATAATGAGTTCAGCTTTTCTATCGTCGGCAATGGCACAGCGACCACTTACTTCGACGTAACTCTAACTGGCAGCATATTCCTAAAGCGGTCTCTTCTTCTCGACCCCAGCGCTTCAACTTCATATCAGGTATGTACTTTGGCTAAACTTTTATTGCAATTAGCGAAAGCTAATGTTGCATTCACATGGGTTAAATGAGAAGTAAATAGCTACTTTAAAATGCTTGCTGTTTTTTCATGTCACCTCAAATGGTACCCTGCAAACTATGAGTTATACTTGGTCTCTTATTTGATGCAGAAATATTCGCTTTTTATGCATGCAATTAACACCTGCATGAAAGCCTGTTACGTAATATTAATCGTAAATAGCGCTACATTTTATTATTCAGCTGTCCTTCGCCATTCAAGACAAAGCGACGCCAAGCAAGGCTGGTTTGAATCTGTACCATATAAACGTCACAGTTTTGAGGAACTTGAACGCTCCGGTCATTACCAGTGCCGTAACGACAGTATCATTGAGCAGAACAGCAGCTATTGGAGCGAATGTGTTGCAAATCACAGCCACAGATGCGGATCCGCCACCATTTAACACTCTCCAATATTCTTTGCTTGGAGACGCTTCTTCGCTAGCGTTTTTCTCTATTAACGCTTCCACTGGCATTGTGACAACAAGGGACCTGATGAGCAACACTAACCAAACCACGTTTTATGTTTCTATCATGGTGAAAGACAGCGGTAATCCAGTCAGGACGAACGTGACCCTCGTCACTGTGCAAGTGAATCGCAATCTTTTCGCTCCTATCATTTACATACCGGGTGCGCCAAGCTATGCTGTCAATGTTTCTCTAGTTGAAACATCGAGCGTTGACTCGCTGCTCTTTACCGTTTATGCCAACGACTCGGATTCTTTTGTAAGAATATCTTGAAGAAACAATCTTTTTCTATTGATACTTCTTGTCGTACTAGAAACTTTATTTAACCTAATTAACCTCTTTCAGCCCCCCTACAACGCCATTCGTTACAAAATTCTTGGCAATACTTTGGCACAGAGCTATTTCTACGTAGTTGAGAATACCGGAGAAGTCAGGCTGAGAGCATCGTTGTTGCTGGATGCAGCCAAAACTACTTCCTACCAGGTAGGCAAAACGTTCGTTGCTTCTAATTGAATTTTTTTATTTCAAATCCCAACTGACGAAATTTCTGCCGAAAATTTATTAGTTGACGATCGGGGTAACAGATGCCACCTCGCCACCAACGGACGCTTCTGCCAATGTTACCATTACGGTCCATGTCGCTCGAAATCTCCATGCCCCATCGTTTAACCAAAGCGTATATAGGTATAGTGTCACCCGAACGGCGGAAATCAACGCCTTCGTTGGCCAAGTGACCGCCACTGATGGCGATTGGTCGGTAAGTTCTGAAGAATTTTGGCTGCTTTGTCTACCGAATGCACAAATTTTTTATTAATTCCTCCTAAAGAGTGCCGCTTGCTTGATTTCTAATTGCAGACTGCTTTCTCTAGCCTAACCTATTACCTGGTTAGTGACGGCTACGTTGCCGGAAATAATCGATTCAACGTGAGCAGCGACGGCAGAATTTTTGTGGCTTCCAATCTCAGCCTAGATCGCGCGGTAGTGAACTACTCTCTTGTCATCGGCGTTCGCGACGCCGGCGTTCCGCCACTAACGGCAACAACCTTAGTATTTGTCAACTTAGAGCGGAACCTGAACGCGCCGGTCAGCTATCGTCAAGTATTCACCGTCAAGGAGACGGAAGCTCCGGGATACCAGATTGGAGCGCTGAACTCCACTGATGCCGATCCAAGTGGAGAGCCGGCCAGTACCCTGGTTTACCGGCTGACGGCTGCGTCAGCTTCGTCTGCGGCCGGACGCCTGTTCTTCCTGACCCTAGATGGAAGGCTGTACATACAATCGCCTTTAATCAGCACAACAGCGATGAGTTATACGGTACGCTGGTATAGACTTGGCGGCTGAAAACTACTAATCAGAAAGGGTTTTTGGTGCGATCGCGTTGAACAGGTTAAAATTTAACTGATTGGCAAATTTCAGATTGAATACACAACTGTTGATTCGGGAATCGGAGGCGCAAAGGAGAGCCCAGTGTCTCAAATAACGGTTAACATCCTAAGGAACCAATTTGCTCCAGAGCTGACTAATCTACCAGCAACGCTGACTATCCAAAGGAATTCTAGCATTGGCACAGTACTCTTATCAGCTACAGCGAGAGACAATGACTCGACAGTAGCTGAAAACGTAAGCTTCGATGAATTTTCCAGCATTCGAATCTTTAAAATAAACCCTCACTCCTTTTGAAACACTTTAGCCCGCGGAATACTCTCAACTGACCTTTTCCATCATCGGTGATGGAAGTGCTCCGTTGTACTTTTCTATCAATCCCAGCAATGGGACAATAAGTCTGACAAGAGCCCTATCGAGCTTTGAGACAAGTTTTCAACTTCGGATCCGTGTGTCTGATGGTGGCTATCCGTCTAAGATGGCTGAGAACATTTTAACAATACTTGTCAGCCGTAATCTATTTGCTCCAGTACTGACCAATCAGCAAAACGGAAATGTCCATCAGTTTGCGGTCATTGGCTCCGACACCAGTGCGTCTATTTCAGCTGTGGACGCAGATACTGAGGTGATTGGGGTATAAGACCACTCTTGAATTTAAAAATGCATTTTTATGAATTATAATTAACGCACTAGTCAATATAATTATCAAATTTTAGCCTGGATATTCCAACGTTACGTACAGAATTTTGCCGAATGACTACTTTACTATAAATATGACGACTGGACGAGTCACCACAATTGCATCGCTATTGACAGTCGCAGAGGCGACACTTAATGTAAGTACTCGTACGCACGCTATTTCTGAGCAAATAGTCTAATTTTAAAATCACAATGCACAGATTAAACCAATAATTTGATGCTCAATAGCTTGATGCTGCTAGATTAATACCGCTAAGTGCACCTCAAAAGTAGTGGCGTACGTGACCCCCTACTGAAAAGGTGCACGCCCTAAAGCAAGTACAACGGAAACATCGGCACCTTTCTCATAGACTTCAGAGATTAGATGTCCATCTTAACCGAATGCGTGCAACAAATAAGGCAGGGGTCCCCTAGAACACCTGATTTAACACCCTTTTAGGCGGCTACCACCCCCAGTTAACATTCCCACTGCTTAGAAGTGGGCCAAAGTTTTTGGGCCTAAGTTAAGGGTCTTTAATTTCCATAACTTCCATACATACGAGTACGTGCTCCAATCAAAAATTTCGCAGGTAACTGTCTACGCTGAAGATCTCGGAACTCCAGCGCTACGTAGCGAATCTGTTGTTCTGACCATTGTCATCCTGGCCAACCAGGCTAGCCCGCAGTGGGTTGGGTTGCCCACTACACCGATAATTTTCAATGCATCTGTCATTAGTGGAGTAACCTTGCAGAGTCTTCGTGTCACAGACGCCGACAACCAGAGCTTCTACAATCAGATCCGCGTTGAAGTCATGGGAGATTATCGAACGAGGCTTCTTTTCAGAGCTGACACTCCATTTGCGCAAAATAGCACGGGACTCGATGTTCTTATATCCGTGTCAGACCAGATCCTTAACGATACGGCATCCGAGTACTTTGTAAGTTTTTCCTCCCTCTCTTGATCTAGACACGGGACGTGATGGCTATAGTTTGCCTATTTACAACCAAAAATATTAAATACGATTCCAGTTGCAACTTCGAGCTTACGACTCGCGAGCGTGCTCCGGCTACTCACCACCTTCCGCTTGCGAGGCAACGCGGAGATTCACGGACGCGAACTTGGTCCTGCGCGTGAATAGAAATCTTCAAACTCCAAAGTGGACTCACGCCAGCGAGTTGCAGATCTCACTTCTTGAGACGCACGCTGTGAACCAAGTTGTTTTGAGTCTAAATGCAACGGAAGATCCGACCTGTGTTACATCTGCGGGAGTTACAAATCTGTGCCTTAGAGATCCTGTAAGATTTGAATTTTCCCTAATGTTAAAAATCCGGTTGTTCGCGTTCGTAACAAAATAAAAAATCGTGATTCCAATTTTTAGGGAGTTTTCAGCCAAATCACCATCTCGCTACAAGCTCCTGATTCGTATATCACCGACTACTTCCGCTTCTATTCTGACGCATCCACTGGCCAAGGCTTCCTTTCTGTTCAAAAGCCACTCTACGATGGATTCAGAAATGTTTCGAGAGTTTTGGTACGCTAATATCACATTTCTACAATAAAAAAATATTTAAATTCGCAAATGATAAAAAATTATATTCAATTCAAAAAAATTGCAGCTGAACCTACTAGCAACAGACGGTGGGGGACTAAGAGTCGCGGGCTCTGTTAACATCACGATTCTTCGCAATAACTTCGCACCAACTGTTCCTTCCAACTACTCTATTGTTATCAATGAAACTCTTCCGGTCGGTTCGCTGCTTCCCTTGACAGTGCCTGGAACTGATGCCGATACAATTGTAAGCACATCTTAGATACCTACCTTGGGTCAAAATTTCTCATAATTCAATTATTTTCGCACAATTGCAGGCACCATTTAACACGCTGAGGTATTCAATCGTCGGATCATCAAGCGCACTGATTTTCTTCGGTATTTTAAACAATGGTACACTTTATCTAAGGCAGTCTGTTGCCGTAGAGACGCAGGCATCTTACCTATTCGAGGTTTTAATCCAGGACGGTGGAATGCCTCCTCTCAGTGCCACAAGTTTCATAACAGTTACTGTTAACAGAAATCTCAATGCTCCCGAGTGGGTGTTTCCGAATGTCAGCGTCACAGACCTCGCAATGGCTGAGGATAGGGGCCCGGGTTTCCTTGTCTACACCCTAGAGGCTTCAGACAGAGATACTATCGGCACCAGTGGTCAAATTCGCTACCGACTCGAAGGCCTTGCAAGTGACACGGCAAATCGATGCTTCTTCGTGAATTCTGTTAGTGGCCAGGTTCTTCTGCAGTCCAGCCTACTGGCTAGTCCCTGCACTGGCACTGTTTTTACGCTGAATGTCACGGCCTATGATCTTGGTACACCTGAGAAATCAACGCCAACGCGTACTCTACGCATAACCACTCAACGGAATCTATACAGCCCCGTCTTCCTTATAAACAACCCAAGAAATATAAATATTTCATATCTAGCTCTGCCAACTAGCAACGTCACTCAGATTCAGGCAAGAGATGACGACTCAGTGATGCCCTTTAACACTATAACCTACTCGCTAATCGGAGATGACCAAGCAACAAATTTCTTTGGTATTAATCCTTCGACTGGAGTTGTCACAGTGACAGGAAACCTAAACACAACTATGCAGACGAGCTTCTCAGTAAGTTAATTGGCGTCCATAGTCTAACTGTTAATAAATAATTTAACAAACGCAAAAATTATCTAATTTCAGCTTCGAGTCCGCATTGCTGATGGTGGCTTTGTGCCCAAAGCAAATGTGACACTTCTAACTGTGAACGTGTTTCGCAGTCTCCAAGCACCCGTTTTCGCTCCTACAGAATACTTCATCAATATTCCGGAGCGCCAGGCAGCCGGAAATCTGGGAACATCAGTAACTGCAACTGACGCTGACCCGATTGCACCAAACAATGCCATCACTTATTCGATTGTCAGTGTACTTCCTGCAGAAGCAGCTCCATATTTCTCTGTCCAAGCCACAAGCGGAGCTCTTTCAATCAGCCGCGTATTAACAGGCCTGAACTATTCAATCACAAACGTCACCATTTTGATTAATGCGGTAGACGGGGGCTATCCATCTCTGTCAAGTTCGCCTTTGGCTGTCGTATACGTGAACATTAGCCGAGTGCCCCGGGCGGTGCAGCTGATGCAACAAAATTTGACAATCTCTATCGAAGAAGTGGCGAGCATTGGTTCAATTTTCTGTTGCTCGTTCAACGTTACAACGCCAGATACTTACGTGAGTAGAATTATTTGTCACTTTAAAGTGTAAGATTAGGGCATGATGCATTGACCCTTTTTGAATATGCATCTAATTCATTTCGTGCTTCAGGACCCGATACAATTCAGCTTCGCAAGTTCTTCAGACCTGGCCATACTGAACGAGTTTTTCTACCTGAATCCGCTTTCTGGTCTGATCACAGTGAAAAAGCTTTTGACTGCGCCTGCGAATTTGACCACACTGACAGTGAGTAATTCTTCTAATATGATGCTTTAATACTTGCTCGATTTAACCTGATGTATCTTTCACCGGTCAAATTTGCAGTTTGTCGTTGAAGCAAAAGATTCTAGATGGCAGGCAGTGCACTACGTCACTCTCACGGTCGTAAGGGACGCTGGATCTCCCTACCTTTCAATCAGTGGGCGACCAGTAACCGAGACTAATTTCGGGACGGTGAACGTAACGTCTCTGAATGCGGCCGGTGTGATGATCGGGTCGGTTTTTGCGAACGATACGTTCCGTGGGACGCCGGTTTTCTCCATCGTGGGATCCTATCCATCGAATTTTTTGTTCAACCTCTCCGTGAACGGCTCAGTCGCGACCGTCCTCACATCCAGATCGTTTTTGAACAACCCTCTGAAGCAATCGACATATTTTGTAGGCTACTGACTGATATTTTTAATTAGATAGAAGTAACTGAGAATACACGTAGCTTTATACTGATCCAAATTTATAATAAAAAATTTCAGATACAAGTGCAGGCTTACGACTCGTTTTATCCGAGTCAGGTTTTCGAGCGCACTTTCTCACTGAATGTTGCATGGAGCCCTGGCATCCTGAGCATTGCTAGCCCAATCGGCGGTACGAGCTCAATCATGGTGTGGGAGAAGGCTTCCCTAGGCTCGTCAATAAATGCATCGATTAGCGTCAGGCAGACGGCTGGAATCGGTACCATTCAATACAGTCTTTTGGGAGATGCGATGGCGACTAACTTCTTTTTCATCGATCCACTTACGGGTGACATTCGAATCAAGCAGCTTCTTACTACAACAAGCGTGAGCCTATTTAACTTGACTGTTCAAGTAACGGATGGTCTGCAGCCGACTCCAAATACTGCCCTCATCAACCTGACTGTGAACATTCGACGTGACGCCTCGCTTACGATATTCTCGCCTGCCCCGATATCATCAGTAAATATTTCCAGCAACTCTACTGAAGGAACTCGAATTGCAAATGTTACTGCAGTTGACGGAGACTCTTCTGGACCTGGAAATGGAACAATTTATTACATGCTGACGGGAAGAGACACCGCCACTAATTACTTTAAAATAGACCCCCTGACTGGAGTTATCACCGTTAATCGATCACTTAGTGGTGATACACGCACTTTTTATGACCTTGAAGTCAGGGCCTACACCCCTGACTACCCGGAGAACGGAAACACAACAGTAATTCGAGTGTTTGTTAATCGGAACCTCAATGCGCCGGTTTTTACCCAACCAAACTCAACAACAGTTCCTATTAATGTGAATGAAAGGTCTGAAATAGGATTAGTGGCTTACAGATTTGTCGCCACAGATCTCGACGGAGATGGAATCGTCTATTCCTTCAGTGGTTCTTCAGACGCAGCCACGTATTTTTATATCGATCCGTCCAGCGGTGCTCTAATGGTCAAAGCTAATTTATTAAGCCTGTTTGCTTCTTCTCTTATAATAAATGTAACAGCAACTGACAATGGAACTCCGACGCCTCAATCAACATCAGTGACGGCTCGAATTACTGTCACCCGAGATGTATCGGCACCTGTAATAAATCTGAACGCTACGAACACGCCGGTTAACGTGAGTGAAAACACTCCGACGGGTACACCGATTGGAGGCGTTGTCGCCTTTGATCCGGACAGTAATGGAACGGTAAGCTTTTTGAGGATGCAGATTTTATCATATCGATTTAGTGCTATATATTTTGACAAGATTTAAGAGCATGTACTCAATGAAAAGCTGAAAATAAGTATTTTTTGCATCAATCTTGTAGACTGGCGGCCTCATCTATGAACTTATTGGCAATCCACCATCCAACATCTTCTTTGACGTCAACTCAACTACCGGCGTTATCACAGTGAAATCCAGCCTCATGGGCGACACAACTGTCAATTACACGGTGCTAGTTCGAGTTAGGGAGACTTCTACTGGAAAGTACACAGACCAGGCCATAGTAATCTCTGTAAACAGGAATCCAGGCCGGCCAGAATTCTATCCCAGCAGTCAGTCGTTAAATGTTTTGGTGAACACAAGAGTTGGAACTCTGCTGCTCACTGGGTTTGCTAATGACACCGATACAGCTGATACTATTCGCTACTCGATCAAGGAGCCAAGTTTGAGCACGCACTTCTACGTGAACCCTGTGACAGGAGGCCTTTTCTTGATAGGAAATCTCGCCAGCCTGCCTGCTAAAGTCAACGTCACTCTGGTGGCCACCGACAATGGAACGATACCCAAGACCACGGAAAGCATTGTGTCTCTGACTATTGTCAGAAGTGCCGGTGGAATTGTGTTCAATCCGCAGACTATATTTGTCACCTTGAACTCCTACAATTATACATCCCTAACTCTGCCAGCCAGTGTTGGCATCTCAGTCAATGCCACTATGAACGATTCAGTTGGAGAGTTGCGCTACCGCCTCATTGGTGTGTATCCAGCGAATGCTTTCTTCGAAATAAACGAAGTTACGGGAGCTATACGACTGATTCGACAGTTGGATCGCGTGTCTACACTGAACTTGCCCACGCTCTCGGTAACCTTAAGAATATTTTGTTAATTTTCAATGTCAACTGAAACTTTTGCTACTTTCGAAAATAGGATATTCTGACAGAAAATTCAGCCATTGATAACGATCGCTTGATTTCAGCTTCAAGTGGCTGCCTTCAACACTCTATTCCCGGAGGTTTTGAGCTACGGTTTCGTTAACGTCACGATTTCTCATAACAAAGACCAGCCAGTGATCTACGACACTAATAGAGCTACGACAGTTAGCATTGAACTACCTCTGGGATCCGTTCTGTTCAGGATCAACGCTAGCGATCCCTCGGGTGTAAGTTTTTACAGATTTGGCATGTTTTTTTGAGATTTAAAAAAATTTGTCATTCAGAGCACCATGAAACCTGTCAAAAATTTAGGATCCAATACGTTTCAACATGACGGATCCGTCTGGTCGTCTCTACTTGGATCCATTGACTGGTGTCATATACCTTAGGCAACCTCTAGTCGGCTCTTCCGGCGATATTACAGCCACAGTGACGGCTTGTGACACGAACTCTGTGCAGTTATGTAGCGCCCCAATCAGCTACACAGTAACAATTGACAACTCGACTAGTATCCCGAGATTTACCAACTTGCCCAGCTTTATCAACATGACGTCATTCCGCTCGGTAGGCGATGTCGTGTTTACTGCTGTGGCAACCCTCAACTTAAAGACTTCGGTGAGAAACTTCTGAATTTTACTGCATTTATTTATTTAAAAGAAAATACAATCATAATAAGATTTTCTTATGCGATAATAATTATATTTTCTTATAAAAATTTCAGGTGGCGGTAAATGATTTGAAATTCCTATTGCCTTGAGTACACTAATTAACAACCATTCCCATGTCATTTTGAGTGCAAAAAACTTTTTACCGAATCAATGCACGCCACCCATCCGACCATTTAAAATTTGCATTTTTAATCAAGTTTTTAATACCTACTGACCTCGCAACGAAAAATAGATTGAAGACATTTGCTTATCCATCCACTTCACTTCACCAACGAATCTAACCACCAAAATTCATATTTTATGCGAGCAAATG
Organism: Macrostomum cliftonense; assembly: GCA_950096795.1. NCBI lineage: Eukaryota > Metazoa > Platyhelminthes > Macrostomidae > Macrostomum > Macrostomum cliftonense. Next base: position 103,666 of record CATNEM010000257.1, on the reverse strand, counting down.
ATGCAAGTATTCTTCCAGGGTAGAATCAAATAAGTTTTACCCATGTATTAGGTTTTGATTGCCTTTTATTTATAAAACAGATGCCACTTTGAAATTTATGCGAAAATTTCAGGCCAGCATAAGGTACATTGTCTCCGGCATTGTACCAGCACCATCCTACTTCCAAGTCAACGCAGCAACAGGAGAAATCACGCTAAACCGATCACTAGAGCTTGATAGCAGCGTGACTTACAACTTGGTAGTGAACGCATACGACAACGATTTGAGTCCACCAATTCGGGGATCATCCACAGGCACACTAACCATCGCAGTTATCCGGAATTCCAACCCACCTGTGCTCAGCGGAAACCTGACAGTCGGCTCCGTCACGATCGACCAGTCGCAAGAAGTTGGTGTCGGCTTCTTCAAAGTGAACGCCTCCGATGCGGATGGAGACAGGCTAGTTTTCTCATTTCTAAGCTGGAGCAATGTGTTCTACATTGATCCAGTCAGCGGTGAAGTTTCTCTTCGACAAAGCGTACGAACGCGCGCAGAGCTAAGCTATTCGGTAATAAAGCCTTAATTTTTATCCCACTTATGCATTTCTTTTGTTAAAATAATTAAAATTCGAATATAATTGCGCTCAACCCGAATTTATTTTTTTAGCTAAACATCTCCATTTCCGATGGTCGTTTCCCGCCTCGAATTGTTTACTTTGAACTTGGCGTGAATGTGACCAGGGATCTGAATCCCCCAGCGTCTGCACAAGCCAACTATACTGCCAGAATATCTGAAAACGATCCAGTTGGAACTCTTGTCGTATTTTTAAATGTAACGGATGCTGATCTTCGCGGCAGCCTTGTTTACAACATTCGCGGTCAGTATCCTGCGGAGACATTCTTTGCGGTGAACAGCACAGGACACATTACAGTTCGTGACATGCTGTACAAAGACGTTGAAAGACGAGGAACCTACTGGGTAAGTTGATTGTCAAAAAGCATTTAAGCATTAAGTTTATACTAACCACAGAAATTGATATAAAAATGTGACTTCAAATTTCAGATTATTGTTGGTGTATATGACAGCCTTAGACCCGACCGTATCACAACACTGACTGTGAGTGCCGAAATTGAGCGGAACTTCACGGGGCCGGTTGTGCTTCAAAATGTCTACAATCGGCAGATCTGCACAAGCCTGCCAGCTGGCTCAGTTGTTCTGCCTGCGACCGATCTGAATATCAGCCGGGCGATCGGCACGGTGCTTAGCTTTTCTATCAATAGCGCTGACAGCGACTTTAGCGCTAATTTCAGTTTGAATCCCAGCACGGGTGAAATTACAGTTCGAAGCAGTCTAAGGGCATGGGACGGCCATTCTAGCGCGGCTATTTCAGTCAGGGACCAATATGGTCGGACGGAGCAAGGGCTTGGCTTGATTCGAGTGACAATTTCTAGCTATAACGTTACAATGCCACCACGAGTGATCCATCCGGCTAATCAGATCCTTTCTAGCGCTACGAATCCCCTGGACGGATTGTGGGAATCGGTTGCAGTGAATACAACTGCTTTCTCCGTCAGCATCTATAATGATCAGCTAAATGGCACAAGCGACATGGTACGCAACTCTTTAATGTCGAGCTACTCTGCCAGCATCTTGGGAAGCACTCTGGCTGCTAGCTTCTTTAAAATTATCAAACGGCCTACACTTGACTGTGGCACGGGTCCTGGATGTCCATATCAGTCATTTGACGTCCAAGTTGCCAGATCACTGACTGAAGACCGCAGCCTCGAGGCTTGGGCAAACTTCACCATAGCGTTCGCATTTAATTGTGACATTAGTCAGTCGCCAGGCCTGACCAGAGAGTTTTCCCTTCGAATTCTGCGAAATAACGATTCTGCGTCCTATAGCCCCTCGATGGTGTCGATCTCTGTGTCGGCAGTGCTTGAAATCGGTAGCCGGTTGCCAATATCAGTTTCTATTTTCGATACGACTAGGCCACCATTTAGTCCGCCCTACCTTTGTGACATCTTGTCCGTACCCGGCGGAGCGAATGCCACGACAATCAAGACCTACATTTACGTGGACCCGGCCACCTGCGTTGACTTCTATGTGATACGACCGCTGGCAACATGGCCAAGTGGAAATTCAATTAACTTCTCACTTTCACTGAACGAAAACTGGCCCGCTGGGATCAGCATCTCCCGACCCAATGCGTTGAATGTGACTCTGACTTTCGCATCGTCAACGCAGCCCGCTGAATTCTCACCCTCTGTTTTGAGTGTCAACGTCACCGACACGACACCCGTGGGCACTGGAGTTGCACGACTGAACCTTACTGATCGTGACAGAATCGTAAGTGCCAATTATATGTAAAAAGCTATTAAAAGTACAAAAGTAAACTTAACCCAAAACTCGCTTAACTGTCGATTATTTTAGGGCGAATTTATGTACTCCCTACAAGCTCTCAGCACTGGAGCCGGGGTTTTCTTTGGCCTACGCAATGTCAGCTCTACCGATATCTCCGTGGAGCTCGAAATTTTCGTGCTTAATTACCTGCGTAGAGACGCGCTTGAACAATATCAGGTTCGTTTTTAAATAAATTGATAGAAAAAACTATATTATTAGCTATAGTAAAATCTGAATATATGCTCCTGGATGACTGACCATTCAGGTATCAATAAGCGGCTATGACAGCGCGTATCCAAAAGACCGTGCCGTGGCAACTGTAACAATTAATGTCCAGCGAAATGTCGGCCACCCGATATTTGTGTCAGCGCCGTACTCCCGAACCATCGGCCCCAAGTGGACAATCGGCACTACTGTTCTTACAGTCAGCGCTCAGGATACGCTCGACAATGTGAGTTTATTGTCGTGATGCGGCTTTATCAAGTTTTATTATCGTGATAAATAAAAACTGACACTAAAGACACCACGTAAAATTTACAGGACACTGTCACTTACAGTCTAAATGGCTCAGCAACTGACAATCAGTTCTTCTTTGTTCAGCCCTACACTGGCCAGATTGTACTGAAGGAGTCCCTGCAGCTAACGTCTATAACAGCTTTCTCTGTAACTGTCTTCTTTGATTTTAATTTTTTTCGCAGGCCTTAACGATTTAAATCAATCCGAACTAATAATTTTCTTTCAGCTGAATATTGTGGCTACTGATTCTGGCATTCCGAGAAGAGAAATCTCAACAACTGTCACAATCACCATACTCCGTAATGAGTCCGTCACTCCGGTGTTCGAAATCGTTCCACCGCGTTACACAGTAAACGTCTCGGAAAATGCGCCAGTTAACACGTCTGTGCTCGACCTGAATGCAACCAGCCAGAAGTCACCGGTGAGAGGAAGAACAGACAAACCTTCTCGATCTGTTAAGTTCTCAGATTTATCAGATTTCTAATCCCTTGTCTCATTTTTACCAACAGGAACAAATTCGCTACTTAGCTCTTGGTGACGGACTGGCTACAGACTACTTTCAAGTGAACAACATCACCGGCGACATCACTGTGAAAAGCGCTCTCACTGCTGAAACAATCACAAGAATGATTGTAAGCAACTAAATACCTTAAAAAATAGTCAGTCCGAAAATACTTTACCATCTGATTTTCGCTCACTGTTGCAGCTACGAGTCCAAGCCTACAGCTTGACTGATCTGACTGAAACGAACACGGCCACAGTGACGATATCCTTGATCAGGAACGAATTCCCTCCAGCTTTCTCCTTCGCTGAATTCAATGTCACAGTCGCTGAAGCCACTGAAATCGGTACCAACATTTACAACATGACAGCAACAGACAGAGATGCTGGAAGCGTCATCACGTACACTCTGCAGCCCAACATCACTAATGACCAGTTCTTCTTTATAAACGCCAAAACTGGAGCGGTTTACTTGAAAACGTCACTAATGAGAACTGCCCAACCACTATTCAGCTTAATCATCTCGGCAACTGACTCTGGAGTGGTTCCGCGTACAAGCACTGTCAAACTGAACGTGCTCGTACCCAGGGATGCGTTCGTGGTGTCATTCAACACAACAGCTGTTTCAGTCAGCATCAACTACACCCAGCCTGTTGGCGCTGTCTTTTACAGGGCTGTGCCCACAGATTTTAATAGCACCGTAAGCATTTTTTACTGTTTGATGCAGAATTTCAATTTTATAAATTCATTAATAAGCTAATGAATACCGGAATTTTGGCCGTTTTGTAGTCGAGCTTCGAGTTTAGTATCACAAATACCAACAATTACTTCTTCGGCATCAACTCGACCACCGGTGAAGTGTACGTTGCCAACTCGCTTCTGCTTGACACAATTAGCTCAACTCAGTATAAGGTAATAATTTTTCTATGAAAGTCAATACTACACTAATAAAACTTATCTTTACCCTTTATCACACCAAGCCATTGTTTGCTCACTCTTTTTTCAGATTAATATTTCCTGCTTTGAAACTCTTCATCCGCAAAATGTGGCCAAGATGGTTCTCACTGTAAACGTGGACCGCAACCTGTTTGGCCCGCAATTCAATCAAAGCCTGTACGAGTTTTCAATCCTGGAGTTATCAGCCATCGGAACCACACTGGGTCCTGTGAGAGCTACTGACAGGGACGTCAGCTTGGGCAAGCTGGAGGTGCTCCGTCATTCCATCAGGAATGACTCGGGCAATGTGGCACTGAACTATTTCTACATCAATGACGTCACTGGCATTCTATTCCTCGAGAGGTCCATGGATGGAATAATACAGGACTCTTTCAATGTATGAACTGAGTGTTTTCTTCCCCTTACAGAATAACGAAATTTCGTTGAACGATCTAACAAACTTGTTCAATTCTATTGCAGTTCACAGTTCTAGCAACAGACTCGGGCCCAAGCCCTCAAACTGCTTCAACCGTTGTTTCAATTTCAATTGTCAAGCAACCAAGACCGGTGGTTGATATGAGCCAGACATTCTTTGTGAACATCTCAGAGAATCAACCAGTTGGCAGCTTCATTTACCAGATTAGCTTCAACAATACACCGTTGGGCATCACGTATGAAGCGACAGGCAGCGGCTCGGCCCCCTACTTCTTTGCCACCAATTCCTCCGGAGCAGTGATTGTCAACAGAAACCTAAAAGAGGAGCTAGCTACCAGCTACAATGTGAGACACCCTCGGATCATAGGGCCAAGATCATTAAAAAATGATTATTTTTTACCAAACCTTTACCAAAATATTTCAGCTGACCCTGAGCCTGTATTACGCAACCAGCCCGTCAAGGAGAGCGACTATAACAATTACAATCAACGTTCGGCGAAACGAGAATGTGCCAGTATTTTCTTCGAGCTTCTATCTGTTCCGGGTGCGACCGTCACTGCAACTAGGCTCGCGAGTTGGAAACGTATCAGCGACGGATGCCGATTCGGTTAGCAACTAGGAACCATAGCTCAATTGAAAGCGGTACAAGTCCCTAAACAATCATCATTTAAAAATTTGCCACCTCTACGCATTTTAGCCACGGATTAGCTATCAGTTGTCTGGCTCTAGCGAGTGCCAGTCTTACTTTTACGTGAATTCAGAAAATGGCGACATCATTCTGAAAGAGGTTCTCAATGGTAGCCTATCTGCGGACTACTATTTTAATGTAAGCAAGCGATCAATGATCTTTATGGTGACCCTTAACACTAAAATGGTAACCAATATTTTAATGGCTTAAATCATTGCTTTCAGTGCACCATAGCGGCCAGCGACAATACTCTGCCGTCTCCTAAAACAACAACAATATCAGTTTTTGTTGAGCTCCAAGTTGATAGGAGACCTGTGTGGAGCAAGCCGAATGCAGCCCCCATCTACCTTACAATCTCTGAGACCATCTCTGTTGGTTCAACTCTAAACTTCACAGCAATTTATCCGCTATTCGCCAACGATTCTGATATTCTCGTAAGATATTTTTACTGATTTTGAACGTTCCTTTTTTGACATAAACCTCTAATCAGCAATCATGACACATTTTAAGGGTTCCTTGAGCTACTCTATGATTGGAAATTATCCTACCAATTTGTTTTTCTCTTACGATCGAAGCAACAGTGCCGTTACGCTAATAAGATCTCTGCTATCGGACACCCAAAACACACCCAGCTACACTGTAAGGCACTTTTTACTTATCTAAAACCGATTTTTCGCTTTCGAAACAGCTTAAGATCACCTAAACTCATGATTCTTCATTAAAAAAACCACTGCAGCTAATCCTAGAGGCATTCGATAGCATGTATAGAACCTCGGCTTCTCGAATTACTATCGTATTTAACGTGACCAGAAACGCGAACAAGCCTGTGTTCGAGTACCCCGCCTATGTTGTGAATGTCCTTGAGGGCGTCTCCTTGGGTACGACACTGAGCGTTTCCGCGCCTATTGGTGCTGTCATCAATGCCACTGACGCTGATAACGAGGTAAGTGAAGGCCTGGTAGTTAAAAAATGTTTTCGCAAGTAAATAGGTTTCTCAGAGCCTATTATGACTTTTTATACAGAGCGTTCCCACTAACTACAAATTTTCAGACGATAAGATACTCGTTCAGCAGCACAGTGACGAGTGACATGGATTACTTCTACATCCAACCAGAAAATGCAAGACTGCTCGTGAAATCCAGTCTCCAGGGCACCACTAAAAGCCTGTTCCAATTTACACTGGCAGCCACTGATTCGCGTGGTGGTCAGGGATTCTCCAACCTGACAATAGTTGTGACACGCAACCTCAGCAGACCGATATTCGCCGAAAGCCTCATCAACATTTCTCTATCCGAAAATTTGCCCGTTGGTGGTATAGTATACGACTTGAATGCGACGGCAGAAGTTCTTCCTGAGGAAATTCGTTACCGACTAGAAGGTGACAGCCTGGTGATGCGCCTGTTTGAGGTCAACAACGTGACGGGTGTGCTAGCGCTGCGACAAACCCTTTCTGGAAGCACTTTCACTGAAATCGACGTTAGAGTGGTGGCATACAGCCGGATCAGCATCACAGTAGGCACTGAACTGTCGTCCCTGGCTCTCCTCAAGATCACGATCCTGCGCAACCAAAACGCTCCTGTATTCAACCCGAAGACGTACACCGCAACAGTCTACGACGGTGTCGCAGTGAATGCGCTTGTGACCACTCTTGAAGCCTCCGACGCAGACAACGACTCGCTTACATACTCTATTAGTGGAAGTGCAGAAGCACTGAGATATTTCTACGTTGTGCGAACAACAGGCCAGATTCGTGTAGCCGACACAATCCCAAGGTTCGACAACCAGACTTATGAATTCAACGTGACCGTGAGCGACAATCGAATCCAGGAAAAGACAGACGTAGCCATTTTGCGCATCACCGCGAGCAAGGACGCTTCGGTGCCGTTCTTTTTGCAGCCAACTAACGGAACGACATTCGAACTTCGCATTCAGGTAGATCAGGCACCGCTGGTTGCAATTACCAGGGTAGTGGCCGACCGCCTGAACCGATCGGTGAGACTCGAGCGCTTTTATTTGGCTATCCTTATCCTCATATCTCAGTTGGACTACAAATGAACCAAAAAAATTAAATTCTCGTCACGTTTTTAGCAACCAATGGTCTACACGACGACGGGTGTCTATCCAGCCAATATGCTGTTCTTAATTAACGCCACAGGTGGAGAGGTCTATCTCTCTAGGTCGCTTCTTGTGGACAACCTAAGGGTTTCAACCTATACGGTAAATCATAATTCTGCGAATATTAATCACTGAGGTATATGGTTATATTTATATTTATATCTATTAATTCTAGCTACTCGTTGAAACCTTCGATCCGATTTCGCCCCGAGCTATTGGCCGGCTCAACATTACCATAATTGTTGACTTAAACCCGTACGCCCCGGTATTCACTCGGCGAGTTTTTACTGGCACAGTCAATGAGTTCGACAATCCTGGAACATTGGTGGTGCAACTGAATGCGACAGATAGGATATCAACGGACGTTCTCACTTACTCGTTTCCATCTGGCGTGGGTGCCGAAATCCAACGGCGGTTCTTCATCAACTCCGAGACTGGAGCTCTCACTGTGCGCTCATCTTTGCGGGAAAACGGTACGCTTCAAAACTACACGGTAAGCTCTAAACTTGTCCCAATGTTAACTAAATTTTACTTTATTGATATCTTTTATAAAATAAGCAAAAATTGCTCTTTATTTTAGTTCCCAGTGCAAGTGACGGACTCAAGCAAATCAGACACAGCCATTGTGAGCATCTTTATCACCAAAAATCTATTCCATCCCGTGTTCAACACCTTGCCAATCAACATCAGCAATGTTGACGAGACTTTCGCTGTGAACTACATCATCTATAACAACATCAACGTGACGGACGCGGACAATGCAGGCGCCATATCTATGGAGTTGACTGGCATTGATGCCGCGACTGAGTACTTCGCTCTGCAGATGTCTAGCGGCGTTGGAGCTATAAGGATTTCCAAGAGCCTCCTATTGGATAGAAGCGACACATTCCAGTACAGGCTGCGGATTGTGGCTATTGAAGCTGGTGCGCCCCACATGCCGACGACGGCAACTATTACCGTGAATGTAAACCGGAACATCAACGCGCCAGTGTTCTACGGCACAACTGGAGGAATCTACTCGGCGACTGTGAATCAGTACGATCCGATTGGAACTTTCCTTGTCCGAGTTATGGCTAACGACAGCGATCTGCCGGTAAGCTCGCTGAATCTATTTCAGCTACTCTTAAGAATTGAATTTCGGCCGTCTGAGATTGCATATAAGATAGATTAAAGCTTTTGCATCTAGATTCTGACGAAGGGTTTCAATAGGCGTTTTAATCTGATTTTAGCAATTGGTGACAATTTATTTCAAGCGAAAATCGATCATTTATATTTTAAATTTCAGAACAATCCTCGAAGTGCAGTAACTTACTCAATCGGAAACTCGACCGACTTTTACATCAATCCCAGCACGGGAGTCATCACCACAGCGGCTAGACTTACTCAGGAAACCTACGTGGTAAGCGGTTGATTGACTTGTCGACTGAAGGTATCATGGATAATTGAACGATGATTGTACTTTCTTTCAGCTGCAAGTGATCGCCTCTGACAGCTACTTGCCCCGGCGCCAGTCAACATCAATTGCTGTCGCAATCACCGTCAATACGAACAGGCACACGCCCAGCTTTAGGACGCCAATTTACCGGGTTAATGTGTCCGAATCTTTCCCAATCGGCGTGTCAATTTTGCAGCTGAACGCTACGGATAGTGACGGACCGGTGAGGATTTTGGAGACTGAATTCGTAATAAACCAAGTTTTTTCAATTAGTCACCAGCTAATTAATTAAATCACTTACCCTTTCATTGTGTCCCACGTTCCTTACCGTCTTGTTTGAACAAGTAGCAATAATAATATATTCAGCACGTCCTGCAGTGAAAAGTAGCCAACTTTTATCCCAGGTCGAAATTCCCGTCTTTCACCCACACTGCAGAGCTCACCGTTCGGCAGAGTGGTCTACGGGCTGTTAGGAGCTAGCAACGATCTGCGCTACTTCCAAGTGGCCTTATCAACGGGAGTAGTGTCGCTGAAGGATACGCTACTCGGTGCCGGACTAGCGGAAGTTCGAGTGAGTAAAAATAATCAATTAAGATTGCAGTCGCAATACTGCTGTACTGTGTACTGTACTGTCGTAATTTTTTGTGCATTTGAGTTACTCTATTCTTCTTATATGCCATATTTGGTATGTGATTTTTCCAAAAAAACTATCCCACTGATTTCAGGCCTTCGAAATCATAGTAATGTTATTATATTGTAAAAATTTGGCTATTAGTGACGCTAATTTTTAAATAAAATTATTTTTAATTTGAGAGTCAGACTACGGCAACCCTCGAAAGAGGATGCACTCAAAGCGTACCGTTAAAAATTGTTAGTTTGCACATGCAACACAATTAGTTCCAACCTGCCAAATGTACTTTTCCACTAATCACTCATAGCAACCCTAAAATTTTATTTATAACCTAAAGAATGTAGACATTGAAACACAATTGCACTAAAAAACTCATATACTAGTTACTAGCGTTATTAGCTTCAGCAGTCGTTATACGTCAACTTCAGCAGTCTTTATATTATGTCGTATAGAATGCTTAAACACCTAAAGAAGTCGTCCACATCGCACGCCCTCGCACAACAAACTTTTATTGTTTAAGTAAAGAAATATCAGAATTCGGACGGCATTTTCAAACCACAGCTTAACAATCCACCCCTAAAAAATGATGACACAGCTCACAGCCATCGCTTCCGACCAAGGCGACCCGCCTCGCGTTGGCAATGCCACCATAATCATCTCCGTGACTAGGGACGTCAACGCCACTAGATTCAATCAGTCCGAGGTTCGAGTCACCTACAATGAAGATCTGGCCGTCGGATCTAGCGTAACCAATCTAACAGCGATTGACCCGGACGCTACTGTAAGCCTTTTGATAACGAGACACGCCTAAGCGTCAATCATGTCTCATCTAGATGTTAACTCTGAGATTACCGTTTCCTTTCAGGGCCGGATTCGCTATCTGATAGTCGGCGACGGCCTGTCTTCTTCGCTGTTTACAATCGGAGAATTCACCGGAATGATCACTCTAAGCCAGAGCTTCACAATTGACAGTGGGACTTTGTACACAGTAGGTTACTTTAGCTTAGATTTTTATATAAAAAATTACACCTTAAAGCAAAGTACTTCCTTCAACGGAAATTCAGATCCGACTTGTGGCCTACGACGAAGCGGATCCGATCCAGAAAGCCACAGCCCTAGTTTACGTCACCGTTGTGCGAAACCGAAACAGTCCCAGCTTCCTAGGGACGCCGCCTTTCTCCGTCAGCATTTCGGAATCACAAGTGCTGGGCACGACAATCCTGCTGATCAACGCTACGGATCCGGATCGTGGACCCAGTGGAGAGCTCAGCTACTCCTTAGTTGATGCCGCTTCTCTGCCGACCGATGCGAGCAGTTGGTTCTATGTGAACCCCCTCACTGGTGCGCTGTCCGTTTCGAGGACTTTATCGTTGGATGGCCGATCGCTGACCCAGTATAATGTGAGCAGTCGCAATAAACAATCTTGTTTAGAATTCAGAGTCAGAACGTATTAAAGCTACTTCAAAATGATTCATTGCAAGATGCATTTTGCTTTATGCATTCGTATGTACTCTGCCAATTTAGGTTTCGATTCGAGTGTCAGATCGCGGCAATCTTCCTCGGAGTGTCACCGGCCTGGTCATCGTTAATGTGGCGCGCAACCTTAACAATCCCCGATTCCTCAATGCCACTATCACGGTTACCATCAACGAGAGCATCTCAGTTGGCGCAGTCGTCACTCGGGTGGTGGCCGTGGACCCAGACGCTGGCGACAATGTCACCTACAGCGCGATAGGAATTCCGGCCGTCTACTACTTTGACGTCAACGCCAACACGGGAGACATTTTCGTCAAGTACTCGCCAGGCTTTGGTACAGAAGTTTTGTATAACGTAAGTGCGACTCGTGGCTTCCATTAATTTTTTTTCTTCTTTTTCTCATGATTGAACTGATAAGCTACTGGGGAGCCAGTTATCTTAAGGTAAACTGTTTAATGTAGCTCCAGCACTTGACCCTTGCTCAGAGAGGCTAAAATATATTTTCTAACTCAATAAATAACCCTCCAGCTGGCGATCATTGCATCCGATGGTCGGGTTCCGCCGGGCACGGCACGAACTGAGGTCATTATCAATGTGATTCGAAACCCCAGTGGGCCTGTGTTCAGCTCGCCTACCTACAACTTTACAATCTCTGAGTACACAGCTCTTAGCACGGTCATAGGAAACATTTTGGCCACTGACGGAGACCCACCAAACGTAAGCAAGCCAAATTTATATCGGACTAAAATAAAATAAAAACTAACGACAAAAATATTGATTTATGAAGGGCAAACTGTAATTAACAACTAAATGCACGCAGATACCGAGTGGTACCCTGACCTACTCCATCAACTTTGCCCGCTCCACCTCCGGCGTTGCGTCTCTATTCCTTCTGGGCAGCCGCAGTGCAGCTCTCTCTGTCGTGTCGCCACTTTGGAGAGTCCCATCGAGGCCGAACCCAACTATCTACACCATCGGCATTGACGTCACAGACGGCTCCACTTCGCCAAAGTCCAGCGCCACCACGGTTTTCATCACAGTACTGCGCAATCAGTTCAGTCCAGCATTCCCCACCAAGTTTGTCAACGTCACTATCAATGATCTGTCGAGACTCGGCTCGTTCATCGCGCAGCTGAATGCCACGGACGCCGACTCCGTCCTGCAGCCGGGCACAAACAATTCCCGCATTACTTATTTCATTGATTCGTCCAATGCGGCCGCGAATGCCTACTTCTACGTGAACCCGAACAGCGGCATGGTGACGCTGTCTCAGATGCTTGTCAACAACCCGGCCAACCCCGATAGATACGTTTTCACCGTTTTCGCCTCGGACAGCGGCGTTCCATCGCTCAATGACACGGCCAGCATTCAGGTGAACGTGGACAAGACGGCCATGATAGGCACCAGGACGCTTGGTTTCGTGCAGCCAGAGTACACGTGAGTCTGTTATGAAATAAAATCTATTTTCCGTATTATTTGAACAATTGCTTTAAACAAATTTCCTAACAAAATCACTGCTTAGTGTTGAACTTCCCGAAAACGCCGTGATTGGCACAAGCGTGCTGATATTGGACGTCATCTACCAGGACGCCGACAAGACAGTCGGCTGCAACTTTGCCAGCGGCAACGAGGCCGGCTATTTCGACCTCGTGGGTCACAACGGCAATAAAGACTGCCAGATGGTGACTAAGAAAGTGGTTGACAGAGAGGCCGTCAGCAGGTTCGATCTAAGGATTTCGGTTTCGCATTCTGTCTCCACAACGGGCAGACGTCGCAGGGACGTCAGTGACGCTGTAGAGCCGCTGCTTTCGCGAAAACGACGACAAAGTAAGCCATTTTTTATACTCGTGGAGCTGTTTGCGCCGGTTGGGTTGAACTTCTGCTAGTATAATTGCTTTGCGCTAGATTTAGCTAGATTGAAAAGCTTGGTCTTACATAACGCTTGTGTGCGGGCAAATTAGCATTCGGTTTAAAATTTCGGGAAGAATTAGCTTCCTCTTATTAATCAATATAAATAATAAATCGCCCAAAAATGTATTTTCATTTTTATTCATTCAGCATCCGGTAAGCTTTTAACTAACGCACCGCTCGTAGATTCAATTATCACACGGTCACGCGCTATTTACCCGGATTTTCCGTGCACGTACATGTTAAGAAGTTAACAAGCGCACAACCTTCTTTAAATTTATAGGTTCAGGTAAGATTGCTCGAAAGTCGCCTTCGATTTACGTAAGAAACGTGTCTCGAACAAAGAAGCAATGGCGAACGGTTCTGAGACTGTCTTATTAATTTTTGTAAAATTTGGGTGTGGAGAAAATGAAATCACACCAACAAAATTGTACACCATTTAGCGGCTGTTAGAGGCCGCAGAGCTGTTCCAATCTTGGCTTAACAACAATGTTTGTATCGTCTATTTATTCTTTAACGAAAAATATTCGAGTACACAGTACTGATGTTTCACTAAATTATCAATATCAAATTTGTCTTAACACTTGAACTACTGCATTTTATACTTACTTTTTATATTGAATGGTCTCATAAAATCTCAGCCGATCTTGATGACGGCCCAAGCCTAATACTCAATTTTTTATCCTGTGAAGTACCTCCCAATCATTGATTAATAAATCCCAAGTGCGTTAATTCACTGCATTTTTCCCCTTAATTTACAGCTTACACGTCCTACGCGACAGTGAAAGTACTCATCCTAGTGTCGGACACCAACGATAACGCGCCGATGTTCCGCTATCCGGTGTACCCCAACCGTACCAGCACGCAGGACAAATACTTTGCCGCTGTGGACATGTTCGCTCCGGCTAACTCCTTGGCAATCACTGTCAATGTAAGCGTCATTAACAACCGGTCAAATTTTCAAACTTTAAACTTAAAGCAAGAACCTCATTAGAATTCCACTAAAGACCTCCGAGTCTAAATAAATAAGATAAGATAAATTTGCAGGAGGGCTGTAGGTACTATGACGCTTGACGCGACATTGTCGCACAACCAGCGACGGGGCATTACTGTCTATTGCGCTGGTTACTGAAGCGCGTTCAGTCACGCTAAGTACGGGTATGGGAGGTTTCACAACACCGAAACTTCACAACACCGAAACTTCATAACGTTGAAAAGCCATTTTAGCTGCCTCTTTCACAACGCCGAAACTTCACAACACCGAAACTTCACAACGTTGAAAAGCCATTTTAGCTGCCTCTTTCACAACGCCGAAACTTCATAATACCGAAACTTCACAACGCGGAAACTTCACAACACCGAAACTTCACAGCACCGAAACTTCATAACACCGAAAAGCTATATACTCGTAAAGCTAAGCTCTGGCTATACTTTTCGGCGTTCGTGTTATGAAGTTTTCGGTGTTATGAAGTTTCGGCGTTTTGAAATTTCGGTGTTATGAAAGCGATTCACGGTAAGCAGGCATATATACACTCACACACACACACACACAGGCCGGCACCCAGTCATATAGAGTGTACAAGCGGAATTTCCAAAAATTTACACTCTCTATGCCTTGGGGGTTGCCCTAATGGGCGTTAATTGCGTAACTGGCCCGCAGCCCCACCAGTTCGTGCACAAGGCCCAAAATTAATGCGACCCTGCTCACGAAACCGCGCTAGGGAAAAAATCTTTACCTACAACGCGGGGTCACACCAGTGGCACACTTTTGAGCTCCGAGGCTAGGAAGCTGGCGATACTATTAAACAATTAAGCTTCTCATATAAAAATATTTTTCACAAAATCAGGCGACAGACGCCGATCTGGGTCGGAACGCGGAAGTCTCCTACATGCCTAACATGTGGACCACGGCCACTCCGCCCAACCCGCCCTTCCTGCTGTCGGCCACGGATGGGTCCGTTCGAACCGGCGCAACCTTCAACAGAGACTCAACAATCAAGTATCGTTTTGGAGTGATCGCCCAGGACAACGGCCTGCCGGTTCGTCTGTCCTCCAGCACCGAGGTGATCGTCAACCTCATTCAGGATAAGAACCGCATGATTCTAGTTATCCCCGGCGCCAATAGGTCGCCGCAGGTTACCATACCGAAACTGGAAACGATTCGCAGGTCAGTTCATGTGCATTTGCAGTTTAAAGGCACAAATAATAGATATTTTTAGCTAGATTTTTTAGCTAATTCATTTAATAAGCTTGAAACTGGTTTTCCAGAACACTTCAAAATGCTACGGGCCAAATTGTCATCATTGAGAGGGTAAATCCTCGGCAGTATCTGGACGGTAGCAGTATAATGGACGATAACACTGGGTGAGTTATTTTACTTGTCTCTTCTATTGGCTGCAAGCAATTCTAAACGCAAAAAGCATAATTGTCTAACACGTGTTGTAGCACTGACATCTGGTTTGTGTGCGTCAATCCGGTCACTTACGATATATGCGTGCGGGACGATGCCGAGCCAACTAAGTAAGCGGAGATTTTCCTCCAAAGCAGTTTTTTAGATGCTTTCCTATTAAATCTTTAAGTTTCAAGAGGTACAAATTGTTTATTAAAAAAACTGCAGTGCCTTCATGACCAACGAAGCCAAGGCGGCCATCAGAAACCTGCTAAGCAGCGTGGTTCCCATGGAAACAATCCGCCCACCATTCAGCGTTGTTACTGGCCAGCTGGCATTCAAAAAGACGTATGACATTCTTTACCAGTTCGGCTTCTCGTCAGATGTGTGGGCGGCCTTGATCGCGATTGCCGCGTTCATCATTCTTATGTGCGTGGTTGTGATCGTCTACTGCCTGGTGCGCCGGCCCAGGTAAGGCAGTCCCGGTCTGATTTCACCGTCAATCTCAAGTTTGAATTTGCGCCTTATGTCTTGCTCAATGAAGAGAAAGGTCGTTAGATATCTATAGTATATAAATATCCATATTTTAAGCAATTTGAATTGTCAAAAATTTTAAAGCCTTTTATAACTAACTACACGGCAAGTTTGAAACGCAAAAGTTTTGTAAAAAAATCGACAGTTTGACTGACTTGAAAGTCGTTGCATGTATTCTAGTTTTTTTAAACCTATTTTCTAACTCACTCCGAAGATTGTGGCCCAGTGGTTAGAGGGTCCGTGCTGGCGTAAATCTCGCATTTCATCCATCCACTCAGCTCAGAAAAAAATTAGATAGAACAGGACTGAGCAGCTGTACACAGCTCTCAGATGCACCGAGGCCTTGAATTTGGTCAGTTGGCTGGGATTAGAACGCAAGAAACTGAAGATCTTTCAAACTCGTTGCTAAAGACTCAAATCCAGTTGCTCGCTACCGCACTGCTCGCAGGGACTTCCGGTATGTGACAGCACGGGCCAACCCGTACGACATTTACGCGGCCTCGCAGATTGGAAGCCACATTGGGCCCGTGTCGCTGGCCGCCTCCGAGATCAATGGCAACGGGCCCGCCACTGACGACATAGAGGAGCAGTGCCTTGAGTACAACATCGAGAGCGTGCCAGCCCAGGAGCAGATCACAGCCCAGGAGCAGCCGGATTACGTGCAAATCCGGGAGCCGAACGTCAGCTCGTTCATTAATCCGCGATTCCAGGCGTCCACCGTATTTTGAGACCTTTGACTGATTTGACCAGTTTTGACCACTATATCACTCACTGGGTTAATTTGCACATCTTGGTGAAAATATGAGGAAACAAAATTAAATGGCTCATACTTTAGATTGGCAACAAGCTTTTTTCACCAAGTAACTGCTTGCTCCATAAAAAAGGGACCTTTACTGCTCACTCAATGATGCCCCATGAAAAAATCTACTCCACTATGGTATTTACTGATTTTTGCATGCCTAACGCCCGTTTCTTATTTTATTGTAACAAATTGATTCGCCACAGAAGCGAATACTTAAACTAAATGTCTTTTTTAATTTTCTAACGTACCTGTAACTTTTAAAAAATCTATTTTAAGCATCATCCATAACTGCTTATATAATTTATTTCTTGCCAGATCCAAAAGCAAAGAAAGTAAATAAATACGGTTTGAAATTGTGGTAAGCAGCCACCTCTCGGCAGATAATTAAAAAAATAGATTTTTCTTTTATTGATAGAGGCTATGTAACAATTAATCAAATTTACAACACGCAGTTTCCCGTTTTTTATCATTTGATGCTCCAGTAGCCAAGGCACACCCGGGGTGAGGAGGTTCGCATCGTAAATAAACTGAATCAAATCTGATAAGGCATTTGTGAAATGCGTGCTGACTTGCTGTTTGCAAGTTCCTACCGCTGAGATAAAACTTGTCATGCTTTATGCGCGTGTTAAACAGCTAAATCTGGCAAAGTGGCTTACGGGAGGCAGTCGCTGATATAAAAAGGCTGGACAAGCTCGAAGAAGAACTTGATAAACGATCTGAAATTTTCATCAGCGCACGCTAAAGCTATGTCGATTTTTAATCAAGTTTTCTCGATTTCTGACTCGCTCTCAAGCGGGGACAACGCTAGCAGTGAAAGCGATCCGAGCAAGTACTACAGCACTCGCGCTGTCATAATCGGTCTGTACACCGCGGTCGGGTTGCTAGGGCTTCTGGCCAACATTTTATTGCTGGCAACGGCCTGCTCGCATGCCAAGCTGAGGCGACGCACCGCAACGGGTGGCTCCGTTGGCAGCGGGGGCGTGTACACCCACTACGGAGTGGCCGGCTTCGATTTGGCCTTCCTGCTCGTTAACCTGCCTATGCAGCTAGTCAACTATCTGTACTATGACAACTGGGCTGTTGATCGAGTCGTATTTGGTGACGAATTCGAATTTGAAGACCATTTTGCTTCGCTTAGTTGCAAGGCTTTTCATTACATTCCGGCTGTAGTTTATGGAGCTCACGTGATGTTCCTGGTGGGGCTGAGTATCGAAAGGTGAGCGAGTTCGACAAGGAAAAGGCCAAAAACTATCTGTGCAGTCTAGATCGTAAATCATTGCTTTTGCATTCGCTCCAAATTGCAGACTAATCGTGGCGGTGTTCCCGCTGGGCCTGGCCGCCCGCAACCCGGCATGCCTGATGCTGGTCAACGTTCTGGCAAGCCTGGCGCTGGCGCTGGTGATGGCGCTGCCTCAACTATTGGTGACGGGCACCAGATTGGGCAAATATGAGCGGATTAGCAATACTACATGGGACTTGACTTACCGGTGCGGCAATCTGTGGGAAAAGACCAGCAGCTTTTCTTCCAGGTAGGTCAGTAGGTACGCTGGTATTGTGCAGTGTTTTGCTGATCGGGGTCTATGGTGAAGATCCAATGCCACTTTTCAGAGAGCTGGCTTTTCGAATCTACGTACAGACAGCCTACGTGTGGCTGCCAATTGTGCTGGTGCAGTTCTGCTACACCGCCCTCCTGCTGCATCTCGGTCGCCGGGGCGCCTCCATTGGGGCGTTGAAAATCGCCGGCAAGGAACGAATCAAAGGCGGCAACGGCCCCGACAATCCACCACCCGGAGTTGGGCGCAACAATCGAGTCCATCCAAACGAAGGCGGCAATAACAGCAGCAGAGTGATTATCGGCGCTCGGCGAGCCCGCAACCTGCGCCTGAACCTGACGGTGGGTCTCACCACGGCGGTCTTCTTCGCCAGCTGGGCCCCGTTCTCCGTTGCCAACCTGGTGTCGACGGCCAGCGATCCGCTTCGGGAATTTCTGCGCCTTTTCGGCTACAGCTCGGCAGCGGTGAACACGGGCGTGTACGCCTTCCTGAACCCGGCTCAGCGGGCCCACCTGCGGCGCCTTATCGTTGGCCTGACTTTCCGCTTCACCGAATCGATTCGGGCTTGCTGCTTGGAACAGGATGCCAACGGCGAGGTCTCGGAGTCGCGCTCTGCTCCGGACCCACCGCAGCTGCCTGGCAGCAATGGCGGCATCGGCCAAGCTGGTCAGATATCCGGCAGCAGCACCTTCAAGCAGCAGTTAAAGCAGCAGATTCAGCCGGAGCAGCAGCGGCAGCAACAGCAGCAACAGCAGCTGGCTGACCAGGAGCAGCAGAGGCGCATGATGCGCCGAGACACTCGAAGTACCCGGCTTGGCGTCCCAGCCGGTGGAACAATGGATCGCTGAGCTGAGCGCTTGAACCATTGCGTTGTACATGCGCGAATGGAACTGACGTTGAAGAATAACTTAGCATACTAAATTATTAGATCAGTTTCGAATACTTTTCTGTATTTCTACTACTGAAAGTAGCGAAATTCATTCAAATTGAGCGACACAAAAAAATAATAAGATTTTTGGTGAAGATATTAATGTATTTACTTGCATATTAAGCACTTGAAGGCCCTAAACGAGGACGCAATAGATTATTCCGGGCAAAGTGCACCTAAAAGTACGTCAGAATTTTTTATAACGTTTCCACGGCTATTAGTACAATGGAATTTTCTAGAAAAATGTGTTCAAATAGTGTCTTGATGACAATCACATGATTCACACGATGTGCTCACAAATCGTGGATGAAGCACAATAAAATTCTCAAGTCGCTTATGTGAAGCCTCTAGAAAACGCAGCGCATTGCTCGGTACGGGGGGGTTGTTTTGTACAGCCTGATCTGCGGCATAGCAACAGAAGCGGGCCCCAGTACTCACAAATTCGATATAGACAACAATGAGGGGTGTTAGCGAAAGAGAGAGAGAAAAAGACAGTCTGTGTGCACACGGCTAAGTCCAGCACGTAGCCCCTCTCTGAACTCGAACTCCAGTGCGCAGTTGTGCAAATGTTGCTGCCCCCCCAGCCCAAGCACTGGTGCACTGAGGAATTTAACTTGCCTGCGCTTGCTGCTAACTCTCTCGTACAGGCGCACTTGGGTCTGCGAATACCAAAGTGTTTTTTTCTCCTTCGATAAGCTTAAACTATTTTGTACTGGAGAGAAAGTTTGATTACAAAATTTCCAAAAACTTTAGTCGGCACTGAATTCCACATTAAAAAATATTCAGATTCTATAATATTCTCGGGTAGTTAATATGCTTTAGAAATTACTAATAATGATGAAAAAACCACATTGATTCATCTTGATCGCAAGGCTAAAGTTTTTGAAATTTTTACAAGCAATTTTAGTTAGGAAACAATGAGTCAATCAGTCAGTCAGTTAGTTAGTCGCTGGCATTGTTCGGGATGGGGGCCAGCCTACGGCGCACCCAGTCGGGAATGCAGGCGGGCGACGCCCACGAAAGCATCGGGTTGAATAGGACAAGCAGCACCAGGCACTGGGTGAGCGCTAGACAAAGGATCACCTCCACAGACGTCACGACATGAACCAGCAGGAAGGCGTTGACAATATGCACGGCTATGTCAAATGATGTGCCGACAATTTCAAACCAGGCAAACTTTCTGCGAAGCTCGCTGTACTTTTGCCAATCTAGGGAGCTCCACGACACCACGCGTCTGGCCAGGAAGCTGCTCTCCCAGGTGGCAAAATAATACAGGTGCTGGGCCATCTGGGCCACAGTGTACAAATCCTGCCACCAGTACAGTCTGCCGACGTACAGCCAGGTGAGGAAGACTGTGAGCGTGTCCAGCAGGAAGTAAACCCGAACACGAACCAGGTCACGTCTAGGCAGCAGACGGAACCTGAACAGGATGAACAGGTGGCTGATGGTGTGGTAGAACTCGGCCGTGAGTAGCACACTGCCAGCAAAGTTGGGATGCTGGTCGAGGCCCATTGATAGTAAAGAAGATTTCTGCAATTTTGGATCAAGGGTACCGAGTGTGAGGAGAAGCTTAATATGCGAACACGCTGTACTAAGCCAGGTGAGGGATTATCTAAATAATAAAGGCAGGGGCAATAATGCAACAAAAGGCAAAGTGTGGCAAGGGAACTACATGTCATTAACTGGTGTAAAAAAGTTATCCAAAGTTAAAATTACAATTATTTACATCTAAAATTATGGGCATTTAGGCCTTTCAGTACATGTATGCTCTCTTTATTTATGGAATTGATTATTTATGAATTTCTTTGCCTGCAAACCTATACTCCTTTAAAAATGTAGGTGTTAATAAATTCTCAAACCATTTAACCTATCCAACAAATCAGATATAATTTTTAGTACGTACAATGCTTTTGTGAAGCCTTTTTGAAATTTTCAAATTAGATTTCACAACGGATTATCAAATAATGCTAAAAAATCTAACATGGATCAGCCATTAATATTTTTAATTTCAACATTATATGATTTTCATAAAATAATGAACACTGGCTACATGTAAATATCCTAAGCAACACTGATGTTAAAAAAACGACAGAAAATAATTTTTTTGTCATAAAATTATGCTGATTGTCCATTTCCATGCCTAATACAATATCTATAAGTATTTAATTTTGCTTTAAACACATGCATAAACACGTATTATTAAATGCAATAGCATAGCTTTAATTTTTTCCTTAATTTTTTTAATTTTTATGGTATAGGTTCGTATCACTTTTACTGCACGTTTAGACAGAAAACAAGGTGTAAAATTTATAGATTTTTCTTTAAGTGCTAAAAGTAAAATGTAATCACTATTTTTATTTGTCTATAAATCTAAATATCTGCAGCAAAATCACATAATCAGCAATAAAATTTACTCCGCATTTTTTACCGTAAGCAGTATTGACGGTAAACCGAACTTGATGACAGTCACTTGTCTTGGGAACTGGGTGTGTATAAAATCAGGGCTCGGCGAAAGGTCAGCGGCATATTAACAAATAGAATATCTGGCTTGTACGCAAATCGCGTTTTAAGTCACTTCTAATGCAAATTGTTTTTTAATTCTGATTGTCAATTGTATCTCATTGAAAATTTATTGATTTCCTACTTACTCGTTTAATTTAACACCGAAAAGTGTCTTTCCTAAAAATTTATTATTAACTTTAGTAATTTTTGTCACAAAAGCAAAAAGTAATGCGATCCATTGTTAGAATAATAGGCTTTGATTTTTTTCGTTCGAAAAATGTTTTGATTCGGTTGCTTACATTGTATTTGCATACGGGTAGAGGAAACAATTGGGTAATACATGCATAGTACACGATTATTATGATTAAAATAGCATGAAAACCACCCCTTCTTCGATACCGCTGACCTTGCCATAAGAAATGCACTAAAAGGTCACGTTTTTCTTAAAAAAATTATAAAACTTTAATTCTTATAATGGAAAGATAAATAAGTCTGAAAAAATATTTTGTATGAACAAAAAACCATGGCACAAGAAAAAAACATTCAAAAACAGGCAATAAAGTTTTATTTTTCTGTGCAGCCTGTGCCTTGCTCTATTTTATTTACTTCAAAACATATTGGATTATTTTAATCGCAAAGTCAAAGGTAGCCAAGCTTAAACATATTTCAGTGTTCTATATGACAAAAGTAAATGACAGCATCTTAAATACTAACTTACTTACTAATGCTACATGTAAGTATCTAAATTGAAATCTTACATCAAAGCATGAAAAAATGTTGACCGTTGTCGGACTCGAACCCACCAAAAGAAAATCTGATCCCCAGGGCTTGGTCTTGCGCTTGACCTCTCGAGGTCGGACGGTATCGAAGAAGGGGTGGTTTTCATGCTATTTTAATCATAATAATCGTGTACTATGCATGTATTACCCAATTGTTTCCTCTACCCGTATGCAAATACAATGTAAGCAACTGAATCAAAACATTTTTCGAACGAAAAAAATCAAAGCCTATTATTGTAACAATGGATCGCATTACTTTTTGCTTTTGTGACAAAAATTACTAAAGTTAATAATAAATTTTTAGGAAAGACACTTTTCGGTGTTAAATTAAACGAGTAAGTAGGAAATCAATAAATTTTCAATAAGATACAATTGACAATCAGAATTAAAAAACAATTTGCATTAGAAGTGACTTAAAACGCGATTTGCGTACAAGCCAGATATTCTATTTGTTAATATGCCGCTGACCTTTCGCCGAGCCCTGATTTTATACACACCCTTGGGAACCGTCCTTCAGTTAGCACAACGAAGCAAAAATATTTTTTTAGAAAAATTTTTATGAAGTGTGCCAGAGCTGATTTTTTTGTAGGAGGTTGTGCCACTGCTGAATTGAATGTGCCAGGTGCTTTTGAAGTAAATGTGATTGATTACAGTGATTTATATAGGTTTTAATTGCTCGATTTTTGTGCTAGATTTTGTGCTAGTAGATTGTGGCCTCATTATTAGTGTGCCACGTTTCTTGTGCGTGTTTTCCTGAATATAAGATAATTGTCTCGAGCTTTAATTCTATTAACACAAAATTAATACAACACCTTTACCGCAGGTCAGTTTTCTTTGTTATACTTTTTATATTTTTTTCCGCGCGCCAAATTAAATATCACGTGGCATACCGTGTCATAAAGTAATTATAATATCATTGCATTAGAAAAAGTCTGTCTTGAGCTAAACAGTGACGAATCAAATTCAATTCGTGCTATACAGGCATCTACTCTACATGAGTTAATGTAACGAAGCAAAATAATTATGAAATGAAATTTAGATATAAAACATTAGCATTGCAGAAGCATATGCTTTGTTCTATTTACAAAATACAAAATACAAAATATACAAATATACAAAATACAAAAATATACAAAAAATGTATATTCATGCACACCCTGCTTTATTATGTAATTCAGTATTTCTAAAAGATTATCGACAGTTTAGCCATGCTTTCTATTCAATCTCAGCTTCATTTTACTACCTCTGAGAACAGACTGCAGCAATATATTCAGATTCCCTCTCTATTTGTATTGACTAACATGTGTTGTTTTCTTTTGTAGTATATGTTTCTAAATAATGAAATGCCACTTTCATGCTTTTATTCATTGAATAATTTTTACAATGCATAGATAAATTATTGTACATAGGATATCAATCAAAGGCAAGCTAACATGACAGGGAAATGTTAATGCATTTAAACATTGTATTGGTGAACAAAAGGCCAAAGCTAAATTATGTGTAGTTAGGTTGCACAATTCAATAGTAGTATTCAAAGTTCAATTCAAAGTTCCTTTGCTTATTTGCCTAGCCTTGATTTTTTTAGCCAAATGCATTTTTAAAAGCATCGTTTTGCTTCAACCTCAAGACGGATGTT
Organism: Macrostomum cliftonense; assembly: GCA_950096795.1. Classification (NCBI taxonomy): domain Eukaryota; kingdom Metazoa; phylum Platyhelminthes; family Macrostomidae; genus Macrostomum; species Macrostomum cliftonense. The sequence continues at coordinate 79,520 of CATNEM010000257.1, read as the reverse complement.
TCCAAGATGGTGAGATGATGAAAAGAAAGGTCTCCTGGAGGAAAAGGAAGGAAAGGAAAAAAGAATTTTTTCCTTTTTTTCTGATTTTACTATTTACTTTTCATAGGAATGTCGATGAGAAAGTCTTTCTCAACTGACACAACTTTAACTTGGACAGATGTTTTACCCTCGTGGACCAATAGGAAGGTGCCATTGTGTGTCCTTTTTGGACATCGTCCTGTATAGCTCCCCGTTTTCATTTATTTTCAGATTTTTGTCTGGTCAAAGTCCGGTCTAGGTTTTTGACTTTTTGGTCAAGTTGCTTGCCCGGTAATGCAAATATTGTGTTTCGCATTATGTGAAATGCACTGTTTAAAATTGCAGTTAAATACATAATCTTCTTTAACTTCTATACTTCTGTTTGTTTAGTTATGTTTTTTGTTCAAGTAATTTATTAGAAGCATGAATTTATCAATGTCGCTAATTATTTTTAAAGCATTTAAAGCATTACCAGAACATGACGTAAGCTGTAATATGTGATATAAGCTTTATTAGTGACTACGAGTATGAAAAGTTAAAGCACCAAACATGAAGGGACAACAACCGTGCAATTTCTAGTCAACAGCAGTCTCAGTCTCTGACTTTTACACTTTCACACGCAAACGAGAAAATACAGGCTTCTTCCGCATGACTATCATTATAGAAGAAACATACTAGTCAACCATCAAGCATCGCCACAATTCCATCAGCGATTATGTGACCGAAGGATCATTCTAGTTGGTCCTGTACGAAGTTTGCGTGTCTCCCTCAATAGTCGCTCCGGCTGATTCCGTCGCCGCTTTCTGCAGGATCGGCTGCTCAGTAGCTCGTACTGTTGTGGCTCAGTCTCATCCGACTGCTCTTCATCATGTTCTTCATGCTCATCCACTTGTTCACCTTGTTCGTCATTCCCGTTCGCCTGTTCTCCATCATTATCCTCACTTTCGTCCAGCTGCTGTTCATGCTGTTGATGCTCCTCTCCTTGTCCTTGCACTTCCAATGGCCTTTCCTGTTGATGTCTACCGCGGCGAAGGTTTCGCTGCTCCTCAATGAGTTGTATTCCAGTAACAAAAGCTGATAGCAGTGCGACGGTTTCTTCCGATCCGGTATTTATAATTCTATCGATATCTTTGCGTAGCTTTTTTCGTTCCCTTTGTAGCAAAAACTGTGGCTGAATGTCGCCTCCCTGCACCATGTCCATCACCTGTTGATGCTGCAGGGCTTCCAACCAAGCACGGCCGTTGACACGATATTCATGTCGAATGTCATTTCCATGCATTCCATGCAGAAGACCAACTCGAGACGGTAGAACTTTAAGCTGGACTACAGAATCAATGAAACAATAGAACAATATATATTTCCCATATAGCTCAAAATTGCAGAAATACATGCCAATTTACTTTTGAACTTTGTATACTACTATTGAATTGTGCAACCTAACTACACATAATTTAGCTTTGGCCTTTTGTTCACCAATACAATGTTTAAATGCATTAACATTTCCCTGTCATGTTAGCTTGCCTTTGATTGATATCCTATGTACAATAATTTATCTATGCATTGTAAAAATTATTCAATGAATAAAAGCATGAAAGTGGCATTTCATTATTTAGAAACATATACTACAAAAGAAAACAACACATGTTAGTCAATACAAATAGAGAGGGAATCTGAATATATTGCTGCAGTCTGTTCTCAGAGGTAGTAAAATGAAGCTGAGATTGAATAGAAAGCATGGCTAAACTGTCGATAATCTTTTAGAAATACTGAATTACATAATAAAGCAGGGTGTGCATGAATATACATTTTTTGTATATTTTTGTATTTTGTATATTTGTATATTTTGTATTTTGTATTTTGTAAATAGAACAAAGCATATGCTTCTGCAATGCTAATGTTTTATATCTAAATTTCATTTCATAATTATTTTGCTTCGTTACATTAACTCATGTAGAGTAGATGCCTGTATAGCACGAATTGAATTTGATTCGTCACTGTTTAGCTCAAGACAGACTTTTTCTAATGCAATGATATTATAATTACTTTATGACACGGTATGCCACGTGATATTTAATTTGGCGCGCGGAAAAAAATATAAAAAGTATAACAAAGAAAACTGACCTGCGGTAAAGGTGTTGTATTAATTTTGTGTTAATAGAATTAAAGCTCGAGACAATTATCTTATATTCAGGAAAACACGCACAAGAAACGTGGCACACTAATAATGAGGCCACAATCTACTAGCACAAAATCTAGCACAAAAATCGAGCAATTAAAACCTATATAAATCACTGTAATCAATCACATTTACTTCAAAAGCACCTGGCACATTCAATTCAGCAGTGGCACAACCTCCTACAAAAAAATCAGCTCTGGCACACTTCATAAAAATTTTTCTAAAAAAATATTTTTGCTTCGTTGTGCTAACTGAAGGACGGTCCCTTGGGAACTTTTTTAATTTAAAATGTAATTTAATTTTATTCCGAAAACCGTGTGGTTTCCATGATAATTTTTTGATTTCATAAATTGTATTAATTTATCCATAAAAAGTGAAAAATCTTTAGAATTAGTCCACTAGCAAACATAAACTTGATGCAACTAATTTTATTGTTAAAATTTTTTGTTTCCGGTGTTCCCAATCTCGTGTGTTTGTAGCTTCAACACAAAGGGCGTAAAGTAACATTAGGCAAGATTCAAGAATTTTAACTGCTTTTGCTCCTTCATACCATTTACTAGGCCTTTTAGGCCCCTACATGTCTCTTTTAATAAGTTAAAAATAAAAAATAAATAAAATTGTTTCGTGGCAATTTGTTAAATTTGATTTAACGGAAAAAATCGTTCGAACTATTTATTATTAAACGAAGTCCCTTTATTCGTTTTATTATGTTAAAAAATTCTTTTCCAGACTATATTTTTCGAATCAAGAAAGGCACTCAATCTCGTGCGCCATACTGGCGAGAGAGCAGGCGCTTCATTGATTGCCTGCTAGCTCATGACCCGACGCCCGGACTCCATCGGCGTCGCAGTTAGCTTTATTCGCACCCAAGCCTTTAGGCACGCTTTTTCAAACTAACAGGCAAAGTCGTACAAATACGTAGTACAAAGTTTTTATCAAAGTAACACTTACTTAATTCGTTTACTTCATTATGTGTTAGAATGCATGCGTATTACAATACGGTATCTATTGATCTATTGTCCTCTGTTACCTGATTAACAGGCTGCAATTGTTAGACAAACACTCTCAGTGTACTTTTAATCAATCTTAACTGCCGATTTACTATTAATATTATGTACCTTCAACCGACAAACAAGTTTGCAGCTTCGAGCAGTCTACTCCGACTACAATCCACTAACGTCTATGGCATGGGTCTTACAAAAAAATAAGCAAGATCTGTTAAAAGTCCACACAAATGCGTATAAATAAAGGCTATTGATATAGGCTCGTAGAACCAGCAGTTCCACACAAGAAGCATGCCGCAACGCCTATCTGATCAGTTTAGGCGTCTGGACGCGCTCATTCGGGTTTACTCACCGCCAAGACGGGCTCGCCTGCTCTTCTGGGAGCACTCTGAGGACAAAGAGACCGAATCCTGCTCATCAGCATTGGCAGATGACAGCGCAACAGCTAGCGGCTCAAACAAAGCTCCACGTTCAAGCACGAACGCTTGCAATAGCCGCGATCTGCTAGAGCAGCATCAGGAAGATCGGGACGATGATGATTCTGCCGATGCAAGCGGTCGCCGTTCCAGCCGCAGGGAAAGCAAACGACTGGCCCAGAAGCGCTGGATTGGCACCGTTGTGGAAGCCCTCTCGGACGTGTTCACGGCTGTCTGGACCAACTACATCGAGCCGGCCGCCGAGTTTCAAACGGCCTCCCAGCTGCGTCCGAGCGGCCGTCCCGGAACTGACGCCAGACTGGTTTCTAAGGCGTTCGCGTCGGATAGTTTGATGAAGTCGCGGCCCAGCTTCCGGATTCACTTCCGCCTGATGCAGGAGTTTAGTAGATCGGCCTCGCTGTCTGTAAGGAAATTTTCGTTGCGTTTTGTCGGGCTGCCTTGATACATGCCTTGATTATTTAAAAAGCTCGGAGGCTAAAAAGCTTTAAATTATCGCAAGTGGTTTAGCTGTGTCGCAACTCAATATCAGGGTCTAAAGAAATTTCTAAGAAATCAAACGTTCCCCATTAAACCATCGTACATTCAGGATTGGGACAGCAACGAGGCTGTGACGGAGTATATCAATCACCTGAAAACGGACCCAATGATCGTTGAATGCTGTCGTGGCTTGTCCAGTCGGTTGGACACCCCAGGCCTGGAGACTGTTGAGTCGTTTGTTGCCACCCTGCGCCAGGTGTGGTTCCAGCCACTGACCCCTAACACTGGCAAGCCGCCAAGGTGCGGCTACCATCACGTCTGTATTGGAGAGTTTCACAACCGTAGCCGGAATGTTGGCGGCATGCACAGCTGGTTTAAGTTTCTTATTGAAGAGGAGAAACTTCACACCCGGATCTTGAATTGGTGGTCGTACGAGAAAGATTTGCGTGAGTTCAGTAACGGTTCAAGGGCTATATGATTTGATTATGCTAAATGCGATTTTTATAATGTTTAATGGGATATTGATGACAATGAATGAGATTTTGATTATGTTTAATGGGATATTGATGACAATCAATGGGACTTTGATGATGCTGAATGGGATTTGATGATGCTGAATGGGATTTGATTATGCTAAATGGAATTTTGATGATTCTGAATGGAATTTTGATGATGCTGAATGGGATTTGATAATGCTGAATGGGATTTGATGATGCTTAATGGGATATTGATAACAATGAATGAGATTTTGATTATGCTTAATGGGATATTGATGACAATCAATGGAATTTTGATGACACTGAATGGGATTTGATAATGCTGAATGGGATTTGATGATGCTGAATGGGATTTGATGATGCTGAATGGGATTTGATGATGCTTAATGGGATATTGATGATGCTGAATGAGATTTTGATGATGCTGAATGAGGTTTGATGATGCAGAATGGGATTTGATGATGCTGAATGGGATTTGATTATGCTTAATGGGATATTGATGACACTGAATGGAATTTTGATGATGCTGAATGGGATTTGATGTTGTTTAATGGGATTTGATGATGCTGAATGTGATTGGTTGATGCTCAATGAGATTTTGATGATGCTGAATGGGATTTGATGTTGTTTAATGGGATTTGATGATGCTGAATGTGATTGGCTGATGCTCAATGAGATTTTGATGATGATGAATGGGATTTGATGATGCTGAATGGTATTTGATGTTGCTGAATGATATTTGATGATGATGAATGGGATTTGATGACACTGAATGGGATTTGATGATACTGAATGGGATTTGATGATGCTGAATGGTATTTGATGTTGCTGAATGGTATTTGATGATGATGAATGGGATTTGCTGACACTGAATGGGATTTGATGATGCTGAATGCGATTTAAATGATGCTAAATAGGATTTGAAGATGCTGAATGGGATTTTGGGATGCTGAATAGAATTTTATGGTGCCGAACGAGTCAATGCTTCGCACTGAATGGATTATAGACTATAGACTATAGAACTTTCTTTGAATGCTGTCTGACGTTTCGAATCAAGTTTTACCTTTGGCAACCTTTCAGATCTGATCAGCATGAAATTCAACATGAAACACCCCGACTTTGACGCCTGGTACACTAAGGAGAAGTCCAGTTTTCTAGTCGGGGTTCCAACCGACTTCGAATTGCTGCTGTTTACGGTTGTTACCATGGTAAATCCTAACAAGGACACGAGCATCCAGATCAAGGACTACGAACCGTTGGTTGTTGTGCCTAGAAGTCTGAAGAAGACCGGGAGCCTCGTGACCGCTTACTTTCGGGAAAGTCCCAAGCAGATCGGGGCCTGATCTATTGGCTTTCTGTCCCATTGATTGCTTTTAAACTTCACAGACTGATAGTTTCTTTGAGTTCTGACTTTTGTTTGCCAATTTTATTTGATTTTATGACGAAATAAATAAACCAAAAGGTTCCGCTTTAAAAAGCAATGTGGCAACCGTTTATTCAGGTGGTGATCTTATCAGATTGAAGCCTTTAGTTATAACAAGGCCAACTCCTCCCGTTGGAGGAGAAATGCTGGAACTCCCAACCGAGGAACTCCCATCTGTAAAGCTTATCTTTTCGGCTGACAGAACTCCCAGTTTCCATAAAATATAACTCCCCCATTCCCATTAACTTATCCATTCCGTTACTCCCCGTTCCCGTTAATGCCCTGTTCCCGTTAATCCCCGTCCCCTTTAATCCCCGTTCCCGTTAATCCCCGTTCCCCTTAATCTCCGTTCGTGCTAATCCTGTTCCCAATAATCCCCGTTCCCGTTTAACTCCCAGTTCCCGTTAATTAATGTCTCTTTTATCGTGAAAGAAACCTGCATTCTACTTTTATTTGCAAATCACCCATTAAGCATAAGAGCTACATGGTAAATTAAGCTAGGCCTAAAGTGCCCAGTGCATAGAAGTCACACATATTTAAAGTCATAATCAATATACCTCTTATTCTGACTTTCACGCAGCGCAACAGAATTGCATTGTGCGTGGTCTAGAGCTGTACATTCAAACATTCCAGTGAAAGTATAAGAAGCTTTTCCCTTGAGCTGTTATTGCGTTGTGTACTCAGTCAATGAGCACCTAATAAAATCAGTTTTATCAGCCAGCCAGACCCCTCCACCCCATTTACACTGGGCCAGTTAAAAATTGCTCAACCACTCTGACTGTGACCTCCAATTGCATTGCGCAACTCATTGAACGCGGCAACATAGCCTATTTTCTCTCTGAATGTTTTATAGCCCCTTTTACACTGGTTCACTTAGGATGCACATCGGCATTGCCTTTCATCAAGTGAAATTTGCGGCCTCCTGCCCGCAGTGTACGCAGCCATTAAAGTCAATAATATCTGCTAGCCAGACCCACCTCCCATTTACACTGGGCCAGTTAGGAGGTGCAAGCACCCACCCCCATTCTCTCGACAGGACCAGCGCCCCAACCCCCGCTGAAATGAAATACACTACCGAGATAGGAAAAAGTCGTGACGCAATCATAAAAAGTGCAGCCAGTAAAGCAAACATTGCGTCTGGAATGAAAAATTTCATTAGAGTTCCATGAAAAATTGCTGTTTTCTGCTTTTTTGAGGGACTTAGCAATCGAAATTCAAGATGAATTTTAAACTGGGAGTAGCTAGGAAAATTCCGCACCTTTTGATACCGGTTTGAAAGCTGAGTTGGCAAAACTGTAGGAGGAGATCGATTATAAACCCGGCCGGCTGACCGGCCGGCCGGACGAAGGTGTCAGCTTTAGTATTATTGAGATTGAGAGAAATCAAGATCAGAAGAAGCGCCATTGAAGATCTGGAGTAGGGTAGCGCCATCATTGAAGATCTGGAGTAGGGTAGCGCCATCATGCAAGATCTGAAGTAGGGTAGCGCCATCATGGTAGAACTGGAGTAGGGTAGCGCCATCATGGAAGATCTGGAGTAGGGTAGCGCCATCATGGTAGATCTGGAGTAGGGTAGCGCCATCATGATGGATCTGGAGTAGGGTAGCGCCATCATGGAAGATCTGGAGTAGGGTAGCGCCATCATGGAAGATCTGGAGTAGGGTAGCGCCATCATGGTAGATCTGGAGTAGGGTAGCGCCATCATGGTAGATCTGGAGTAGGGTAGCGCCATCATGGTAGAACTGGAGTAGGGTAGCGCCATCATGGTAGATCTGGAGTAGGGTAGCGCCATCATGGAAGATCTGGAGTAGGGTAGCGCCATCATGGTAGATCTGGAGTAGGGTAGCGCCATCATGGTAGAACTGGAGTAGGGTAGCGCCATCATGGTAGATCTGGAGTAGGGTAGCGCCATCATGATGGATCTGGAGTAGGGTAGCGCCATCATGGTGGATCTGGAGTAGGGTAGCGCCATCATGGTGGATCTGGAGTAGGGTAGTGCCATCATGGTAGATCTGGAGTAGGGTAGCGCCATCATAACTGCGTAGCATTAAAATCAATGACTTAAATGGCGGCAGCTATACGCGAATACCCGAAGGAGTTAAAACCACTAGGTTAGGGCCTACATTCCAAAAAATAAAATTTCCAACAAGTTCTGGCTCGGGCAAAAAGCGCAGTGAGATAGAGCCTTAGTTTAAGTTTACTTATTGACCAATGTAAACTAAAGCAAAAATAAGTCAAAAGTCTGCCCGAGAGGTTGCCATGAGTGTTTGTTGACAAATGTCTATTCGTTTTTCAGCCTCGCTGCGACAACAAAAAATCCAGAAATTTCTGTGCGACTCTGAAATTCACTGTAAATAACGCGCCGTGCATTATAGCAGCTGAGCAGAGATTGAGAGCGCTACCACCCATTGGACGAACACCGTTTTTTTTCGTCAACAACTTTTCTCTTTCGAGAGACGCGCACTCGCTAGAGACCAAGCTAAGCACAGCTAGCCGTAACCTCACCCTGGCCTATCTGCCTATCTTCTTTCAACAATAAGTCCCACCCATCCTCGCCGGGCATCTGCAAGCTAAGAACTGCACAGCTTGCAGTGGCAGAGTAGGAGCGCATTGTGCAACCCCAGACGGCTGCCTGCCTGCCTGCCTGTCTCCCGGGCAACAGGAAACAAGAATGAGAGAGGGCGAGAGAGGGAGAGCTCCGATGCGTGCACAACGGCATAAGATAGCGACTGGCAAGGCAACGGCATAGGGGATAGATAACCCAAGCTGAAGGAGAGACCGTCTTCCAGCTAGTAGCTCAATGGCGTCATTTCGCGGCCTCGAGGAGCCGGAGAACGTCGGCTACTACGCCGTGATCCGGTTCACGCAGGACATCGCCTACAACTATCACAACAGCATCAAGCGCAACGCGTCCATCATCCAGCGCAGCCACGGCGGACACGATTGCGCCTTCCTACCGGATGTGCAGCGCATCGAAGGCGACGATCGGAGAAAGTACGGCTACGGTCTGTTGTTCTTTCCGCACTGGGACGCGGCCAAGTATTGGTACGAGTGCACCAATGAGGTGCGCCAGCAGGACTGGCTTTGGTCAGCTGACATCGTCATTGTGCCGGCTAGGGGCGCCTTCGACAAAGGCATGGCCGTCGTGGAGATCAACGACTGGTCCGCTTTCAGAGATCAGACTGCGTTCGAGGAGGAGTACCTTCAAGGACTGAACGACACTACTGAGGGCCGCTGGAACATAGTTGCGTGTCCCGACTACCTGCAGTACCGAATGCGAAGCAGCTGGAGTCCCAAGTACTTGGTAATCAACCAGTGGCCGGACGTGGAGACCTGGAGAAAGTACCGCCAGTCGAATGGAGCCGCGATGCACAGCTTCGCGCAGACAGTGGCCACGGGCTCCGTGCAAGTCGGCGTCAACCTGAACGTGTGACGCTGCGAATGACTGGCTCCTTGATTATTTGAGGATTTGAGATTTTCTTGATTCTATAGTATACTTGTAGATTGCGTAAAATCCCATAGTTTGGTAGTAACTTTTGTTTAAATAAGATTACAATCCAAAACCTTGTGCACAAGAATTTCTTCGCGCACACAGGTGTGAAATGCTTGTCTATACCTAAAATCCGCGATCTAATACACAAAGTTTACACTAATCATAAATTAAAGTCAATTTTTTATGTAAATATAAATATTTCGGCTCAAAAAAAGCTTTCTCTGAGGTGGTTTTCCGTCTAAATTAAGATGACTACTTAGAGAGAGGTTAAAAAAATCAATTTGAAGAAAACAGGTACTGAAAATAATGCATAAAATTTAAATTAAACGCTCTCCATACTTTGGCTTATTAAGCCGTAGAAATTTATTCAATTCAAAAAGTGCGGTGTCACGTAAAATTGACTTTAAAAAAACAAGACTTTGCATCCAGTTATTAATGAAAAAACCCAGTTTAAATCGGTCGCGTATAACAAAAACTACTAGGTTACTAAATTAAACGAGCGAAAAATGATAGTGCAGTGTTTTTTTGAAAAATTTCAGCAATTATTAAGCGTCGAATTGGTTCAAAATTGAGTATTACTCGTTGGTTCTCGCTACCATGCTCAGCGGCACCATACTGAGCCTCATGTTGCCTGGAGCGTTCATCTGAACAGCGTTGAAGCACCAATTCGATAAATTCCACGCCGGCCGGGGCTCCTGTTCGTCCCTGGTGACCGCTTCGATCTTCTTCTGATAAGTTGTGGTGCACAGGGAGACGCTCACACTCTCGAATCGAAAGAACAGCAGCGTGGCGCGCCTGATCTCCAAGTAGAACTGGTACTCGGTCGATTGCTGCGAGACCAGGGTGCCAACCACACTCGTCTTGGGCTTGGTCTTGTACGTAGTCTGTTGAAACTGGTCGCGCAGCTTGGTGTAGATGTCCTTGATGATCTCGGTGGCGAGGTTCACGTGGTGGGTGTCGTCCCCAACCGTTAAGTAGCGAACATCCGCCAGTACTCGATTTATACCGGCCGGCGACTTCCAGAAACTGAATTTATTTTCGCGCACTTTAGGATGCGGATCGACGCCCTCGAGCTCCGCCTGGTTCGAAGAGTTAGCATTCATTTCACTCTGACGCGGTTGATCTATGCTCTGCAGGTACACGTCCCAAGGCAGGTTGTTGACAATCATACTAAGCAGAGTGTAAAATGCGGACTCGATGTCCTGCATGGGATTCGGATAGGTGCCTCGGGCTCGATACTGCGAGGTGAATCGAGGATCACCGCCCAGAAGGATGTCGGCCATTTTTCTTTCCTTAGAATCGGTAATCATGGCCTTGCCGAAGTTGGCGAGATAAACGACGTTAAAGGCGCTGGAGCGGCCAAAGTAAGTGTTTCTTGGCTCGATAGCATTGTGCACAACGCCGAATCTGTGCAGCTGGAGGCAGCGACAAATTATCTGGTCAAATATTTTGAACGCCGTGTCCAGATCAAACGTGCGAGTTTTTCGCTTCGAATGGGCCATGAGCTCCAAAAGGAACTTAACATTTGGGCCGAGTCTCTCCATGCTCATGTAGGCCATTGTTGACCTAGACTCCGACTTCCACGGAATCAGGCAACCATAGGGGTCGACCATTTTGTGATGGTGCTCCTCGCTAGGCTCATAGCAGTACAGAGAATTAGGCACTTCGGTGTATTCGAACACCATTGGAATTCCAGTCATCTCGTCGAGGTCCATGGTTTCGCGGACGTAGCATTCCCAAAGGTGTTTTAGAATGCTGTATTCGCGGAGCAGAAGCCGCGAGCCAGTTAAATTATCCATCGTTGGGTCCAGAGCCTCCACTTTGAGGAGAACTGACAGAGCGACGTCCCAAGGCCGATTCTTCGAGAGCGGTTGGTTCGGCTTGTCTAGCGTCCGGGTGTACGTAGAAATCTTCTTTTCAAAGTTTGGATGCGCCGTAAACTTGTACGTGTCATAGTTGACCATCTGGTCGGGGGTGCACCGAGTCAGAGCATCGACTATTAGCATCCGCTTGCTGCAGTGCGAATACACGTGCAGGTCATCCGACGTAGTGTACAAAAATGTTTGAACAAAATCCTTCGAGCTGACCAAAAGTCCCAGGATGATGGATGCCCTTGTCTGGAGCTGCTCCATATCTTTCTGCGTTTCGAATCGATTCTCGGTCTCTTGCATGTCCGTGTCCTTCAACAGCTCTTCCGTGATTAATGACGAGAATCGATCCATGTTTTCCGAGCGCTATACTCACAAATTTGGATAAATTTAAGTTCAGCTCCGACAAAGGGACAAAGAAGTGCGCAAAATTATTTTCCAAACGCTTTTAAACCGAGCTCCGTCTGAGAGGAAGAAGGACGCGCGAGATGCGGCTCAATTTATTTGTCAGAAGCAGACCCAACTATACTGGTCTTTCCAAAGAGAAGTCTATGGTAATTATGAGCAGGCGAGAGGTGCGAATGTCGATTCTTTACTTTAGACAAGTAGCTACAACGACTTCTTGTTGAAATAGCAAAAAGAAAATTCGATAAAATGGACAGCACATCAGTGGGTATGTATGGAACCGTTACGGAACAACTCATGAACGGCTTCGGAACGAGAGCAAAAATAATACTCAGAGTACAAGCTAGATGGGAGAATTTATTATTTTTATCATAGATAAGTCATCGTTGGGATGTCCTAAATTTCGAAAAAGACTAGAAATAGTTCAACTATATTATTGAAAATACAAAATGTAGCTATGCTACATCTTAAGGTTGACCAATCGAAAAGCTACAAAGAACTTGTTTGTGATCAAAATGACACTTGAGTTTCTGCTAGTTTTCAACGTAAGGCCTTGTTGAAGCGTTGAAAATCTCCTTGGAACAGCAGTCCAGTCCCCCCGGCAGTGTTACTTGCCCTTCAGCCGCAGATAGTCCGCCAGGCACTCGCAGGCCTCAACGCACACCGCCGGGCACATCGAAGCCGGAGTAGGCGGCCAGCAGCAGATGCGCGGCGGTCCGCACCGCAACCAGGCCACCGCCTCTGCCGCCGTCCGATGCGGCGTAAATCGACGAGCTGTCGGCGCGACAAATCGTGTAGCTCCGATTGTCGAAGTGCAGCAGCAGCAGCGGCAGCCGCCGACTTGCCTGCTGGCTGCTGGATTTTGTACGACCAAACGCGCGTGACAGAAATGTAGCTGCTAGACGGCGGACATCTTCACTAGCTGGCCACTTCAATCCTGCGCTGGCCGGCTGGCTGGCAACAACAATTCGATCCCGTCTGGTCACGAGGGCGCACCGGGTCACGTGACCAGTGACCAGCAGACAATCGACTAGGAGCGAATCCGCGTCAATTACAGCAACTGATGATGCAGCCATGCAAAATTGCACTATTTTTTCATTCCAGACTCCGCTTAAATTGGAACAGCTATCGATCAAGTTTTCTTTTGCATTAAGCGATGCGACAACTCCGCCCAAGACTTCTTTCACAACTTAAATGTGAAATTAACTTAAAGCCATGCACGACAACAAGACGTCAGGGCACTCCTCAGCCAGAATTTCATTGTCCATGGCAATGAACTCAAGCAGCGTGCAGCTCCTCCCCTTATAGCTGCGTAGTTATGGAAACCAATTTCCTTCACAGCTACGCGAGAGCACCGCGCAATGGCTTAGGTTCCACACCTAGCTTGTATCACAGGAAGTGCCAAAGAAATAGTGCCTTTTAAACAGATTTTTGGATAATGGAAGGCAGAGGTGAGGAATACGCTCATGGCATAGTTAGGTCATTAATGAGTCTTTTAAATATTTCTGTAGATTCTTCATTAGAGGCCACCGCACCCTCCGACTCTTCATCAGAGGCCGCTGCACGCTCCGACTCTTCATCAGAGGCCGCTGCACCCTCCGATTCTTCATCAGAGGCCGCTGCACCCTCCGATTCTTCATCAGAGGCCGCTGCACGCTCCGATTCTTCATCAGAGGCCGCTGCACGCTCCGACTCTTCATCAGAGGCCGCTGCACCCTCCGATTCTTCATCAGAGGCCGCTGCACGCTCCGACTCTTCATCAGAGACCGCTGCACCCTCCGATTCTTCATCAGAGGCCGCTGCACCCTCCGACTCTTCATCAGAGGCCGCTGCACGCTCCGACTCTTCATCAGAGGCCGCTGCACGCTCCGACTCTTCATCAGAGGCCGCTGCACCCTCCGATTCTTCATCAGAGGCCGCTGCACGCTCCGACTCTTTATCAGAGGCCGCTGCACGCTCCGACTCTTCATCAGAGGCCGCTGCACCCTCCGATTCTTCATCAGAGGCCGCTGCACGCTCCGACTCTTCATCAGAGGCCGCTGCACGCTCCGACTCTTCATCAGAGGCCGCTGCACCCTCCGATTCTTCATCAGAGGCCGCTGCACCCTCCGATTCTTCATCAGAGACCGCTGCACCCTCCGATTCTTCATCAGAGGCCGCTGCACCCTCCGATTCTTCATCAGAGACCGCTGCACCCTCCGATTCTTCATCAGAGGCCGCCGCACCCTCCGATTCTTCATCAGAGGCCGCTGCACCCTCCGATTCTTCATCAGAGACCGCTGCACCCTCCGATTCTTCATCAGAGACCGCTGCACCCTCCGATTCTTCATCAGAGGCCGCCGCACCCTCCGATTCTTCATCAGAGGCCGCTGCACCCTCCGATTCTTCATCAGAGACCGCTGCACCCTCCGATTCTTCATCAGAGGCCGCCGCACCCTCCGATTCTTCATCAGAGGCCGCTGCACCCTCCGATTCTTCATCAGAGACCGCTGCACCCTCCGATTCTTCATCAGAGGCCGCTGCACCCTCCGATTCTTCATCAGAGGCCGCTGCACCCTCCGATTCTTCATCAGAGACCGCTGCACCCTCCGATTCTTCATCAGAGGCCGCCGCACCCTCCGATTCTTCATCAGAGACCGCTGCACCCTCCGATTCTTCATCAGAGGCCGCCGCACCCTCCGATTCTTCATCAGAGGCCGCTGCACCCTCCGATTCTTCATCAGAGACCGCTGCACCCTCCGATTCTTCATCAGAGACCGCTGCACCCTCCGATTCTTCATCAGAGGCCGCCGCACCCTCCGATTCTTCATCAGAGCCGCTGCACCCTCCGATTCTTCATCAGAGACCGCTGCACCCTCCGATTCTTCATCAGAGGCCGCCGCACCCTCCGATTCTTCATCAGAGGCCGCTGCACCCTCCGATTCTTCATCAGAGACCGCTGCACCCTCCGATTCTTCATCAGAGGCCGCTGCACCCTCCGATTCTTCATCAGAGGCCGCTGCACCCTCCGAATCCGATTCTTCATCAGAGACCGCTGCACCCTCCGATTCTTCATCAGAGGCCGCTGCACCCTCCGATTCTTCATCAGAGGCCGCTGCACCCTCCGATTCTTCATCAGAGACCGCTGCACCCTCCGATTCTTCATCAGAGGCCGCCGCACCCTCCGATTCTTCATCAGAGGCCGCTGCACCCTCCGATTCTTCATCAGAGACCGCTGCACCCTCCGATTCTTCATCAGAGGCCGCCGCACCCTCCGATTCTTCATCAGAGGCCGCCGCACCCTCCGATTCTTCATCAGAGGCCGCCGCACCCTCCGATTCTTCATCAGAGGCCGCCGCACCCTCCGATTCTTCATTAGAGGCCGCTGCACCTTCCGATTCTTCATAATAAGTTTAATCCACTAAGACTTCACAAAACAAGACAGAAGGCAAGTTCATTTCAATTTCAAAATCTAATCAAAAAACATACCAGATATGTTATTGCACCAACAATATCGTTTATTATACTTAGTAATTGGCACACCATGCTACTGACTAGTCAGTAGTAAATCAGACAATATAGAAGTCATTTTTGCTTTTATCCTCAGCCTAGTAGTAGATGCAGCGAGTCCGGTGGAACGGCAGATGATCTATCTGGTCGGCAAACTGGCGCCGGTAGTCCCAGAGATAGTGATCCAGCAGCACCGAGTTGATCAGCTGGGTGCCGCCGGGCGTTGACCGGCGCCTCATCTCACCGGCCAGAAGCTCCACGGCGTGGATTGTGGCGCCGCGAATCTCAACCTGCGACGGAATAGGAACTAGATGTGACAGGGGCGGAACTAAATGTGACAGGGGCGGAGCTAGATATGACCGGGGCGGAGCTAGATGTGACGGGGGCGGAGCTAGATGTGACAGGGGCGGAACTAGATATGACAGGAGCGGAGCTAGATGTGACAGGGGCGGAACTAGATGTGACAGGGGCGGAACTACATGTGACAGGGGCGGAACTAGATATGACAGGGGCGGAGCTAGATGTGACAGGAGCGGAGCTAGATGTGACAGGAGCGGAACTAGATGTGGCAGGGGCGGAACTAGATGTGACAGGAGCGGAACTAGATGTGGCAGGGGCGGAACTACATGTGACAGGGGCGGAACTAGATATGACAGGAGCGGAGCTAGATGTGACAGGAGCGGAGCTAGATGTGACAGGGGCGGAACTAGATGTGACAGGGGCGGAACTACATGTGACAGGGGCGGAACTAGATATGACAGGGGCGGAGCTAGATGTGACAGGAGCGGAGCTAGATGTGACAGGAGCGGAACTAGATGTGGCAGGGGCGGAACTAGATGTGACAGGGGCGGAACTAGATGTGACAGGAGCGGAACTAGATGTGGCAGGGGCGGAACTACATGTGACAGGGGCGGAACTAGATATGACAGGAGCGGAGCTAGATGTGACAGGAGCGGAACTAGATGTGGCAGGGGCGGAACTACATGTGACAGGGGCGGAACTAGATATGACAGGGGCGGAGCTAGATGTGACAGGAGCGGAGCTAGATGTGACAGGGGCGGAACTACATGTGACAGGGGCGGAACTAGATGTGGCAGGGGCGGAACTACATGTGACAGGGGCGGAACTAGATATGACAGGAGCGGAGCTAGATGTGACAGGAGCGGAACTAGATGTGGCAGGGGCGGAACTACATGTGACAGGGGCGGAACTAGATATGACAGGGGCGGAGCTAGATGTGACAGGAGCGGAGCTAGATGTGACAGGAGCGGAACTAGATGTGGCAGGGGCAGAACTAGATGTGACAGGACTTACCGTTCCCCAGCAACCGGCTCATCTACCGATTTTTGAGAATCGACTGTGCCAGCCAAGCGAACACATGGAACACCTTTAGGGGCCTAATTTAGATGTGTGCCACGGCTTTTCAACCTTTCTGTAGCCAAGGCCTTGATGCCAGGTCTGTCGAAAATGTTGGAATGTCAAAAAAACGGTTGCTGGAGCGGTTGCTGGGCTATAGGGACATGACATTGTTAGGGGAATGCGTGCCAGCGTCGAATAATTAATTTACTGGCCAAAACAAATTGAATGGGCCGAAGAAGCGCACTAAATCGACTTCATGTACTTTTGCAGAGCCTCCAAAATATCCAAAATGGCACTTTTTGGTGAACTTTTTGGTTGCTTGCACTAGCTAAGTGCGGCACAGTTGTGCCAACTATTGTTTATTAATTTAGATGAAGTTGTCTACATGTGCCATCCAGTTCCTTCCACATAACTCCTCTGGTTCAGAAAATATAAAGGAAAATAGTATCAAAACCATATGGACAAATATTTTAAAGAAGTCTTTTCGTTTGCTTTTTTTCTACAACCACTATTGTTTTTGTATCGAAAAAATATTAATTGCACAAGATATTCATATTAAGTAATTCGTTTTTTAATTTGCACTGACTTCTACAACAACCTGGCATGCCGTTGTTTATCTGCGTGGTGTCTGCAGCATTCAACAAAATTTTAAACTCTGGGGGACTAACCGGACGCATGGGGACTGTGTATTTCACGGCCAGGCTGTGCCGAGAATTCGTCCATTCACAATGTTCTTAAGAAATATGGTGTCAATAAACAAGTATACGTTGCTTATTGGGCATGTTTAAATAAGTCTGGAAAGTTTCAGAATCCAAAGATTCGCATCGTGAAAAATTCAAACAGTAGTAATTTTAAGAAACTTTTTTATCAACATTCTCCAACATTCTGAACCCAAGGGAGCGCTAAACTATTTAAGAGCTCCATTCAGGAATAGGCCTAAAAGATTTGAACAGGCCTAGACAGCGAGGCCCCTACAGCTTACTTGTGTTTTTATTAAACATTTTAGTAGAGTATAGTCTATCTATTTCTTTTAGGAGTAGTACTTGGGACTATTTTATTGATTAAAGTTTTAGAGTAAATAATGGGCCTGTAGTTTGCTGTATTTCAAGAGATTGTTGCTATATTGCAAAAGGGGAATTTAAAATTGTAGTAAAAACAGTAGCATAGCTAAGCTAAATCAAGGTAAATCAATATGTAGCTAAAACAAAAGTATTGATTAAGATATACAAGAATGCAAGCAAGAAGCAATTTGTTCAAATAGTAGTAATTTACTAGGCCTATATTATAATCTTTTCAATTTATACCCAAATCTTAGTATATAAAGAACTTTATGAATTATGTCAAGTCTAACTTCTTATAATAATTGTTATTAAAAACAAAAAAATAATATGATAATTCATCTAATGTTCAACATGAAAACATGAAATTCATGTCTTTCTTGTTGTCTTCTTTATTCCTAGACATCTTATGTTCCTACTACAACTAGATGATATGTCTATGATAATTCATCTAATGTTCAACATGAAAACATGAAATTCGTGTCTTTCTTGTTGTCCTCTTTTTTCCTGGACATCTTATGTTCCTACTACAACTAGATTATATGTCTATGATAATTCATCTAATGTTCAACATGAAAACATGAAATTCATGTCTTTCTTGTTGTCTTCTTTATTCCTAGACATCTTATGTTCCTACTACAACTAGATTATATGTCTATGATAATTCATCTAGTGTTCAACGTGAAAACATGAAATTCGTGTCTTTCTTGTTGTCCTCTTTTTTCCTGGACACCTCATGTTCCTACTATAAATAGATTATATGTCTATGATAATTCATCTAATGTTCAACATGAAAACATGAAATTCATGTCTTTCTTGTTGTCTTCTTTATTCCTAGACATCTTATGTTCCTACTACAACTAGATGATATGTCTATGATAATTCATCTAATGTTCAACATGAAAACATGAAATTCGTGTCTTTCTTGTTGTCCTCTTTTTTCCTGGACATCTTATGTTCCTACTACAACTAGATTATATGTCTATGATAATTCATCTAATGTTCAACATGAAAACATGAAATTCATGTCTTTCTTGTTGTCTTCTTTATTCCTAGACATCTTATGTTCCTACTACAACTAGATTATATGTCTATGATAATTCATCTAGTGTTCAACGTGAAAACATGAAATTCGTGTCTTTCTTGTTGTCCTCTTTTTTCCTGGACACCTCATGTTCCTACTATAAATAGATTATATGTCTATGATAATTCATCTAATGTTCAACATGAAAACATGAAATTCATGTCTTTCTTGTTGTCTTCTTTATTCCTAGACATCTTATGTTCCTACTACAACTAGATGATATGTCTATGATAATTCATCTAATGTTCAACATGAAAACATGAAATTCGTGTCTTTCTTGTTGTCCTCTTTTTTCCTGGACATCTTATGTTCCTACTACAACTAGATTATATGTCTATGATAATTCATCTAATGTTCAACATGAAAACATGAAATTCATGTCTTTCTTGTTGTCTTCTTTATTCCTAGACATCTTATGTTCCTACTACAACTAGATTATATGTCTATGATAATTCATCTAGTGTTCAACGTGAAAACATGAAATTCGTGTCTTTCTTGTTGTCCTCTTTTTTCCTGGACACCTCATGTTCCTACTATAAATAGATTATATGTCTATGATAATTCATCTAATGTTCAACATGAAAACATGAAATTCATGTCTTTCTTGTTGTCTTCTTTATTCCTAGACATCTTATGTTCCTACTACAACTAGATGATACTCGTATGTCTATGATAATTCATCTAATGTTCAACATGAAAACATGAAATTCGTGTCTTTCTTGTTGTCCTGTTTTTTCCTGGACATCTTATGTTCCTACTTTAACTAGATTATATGTCTATGATAATTCATCTAGTGTTCAACATTAAAACGTGTCACGCGCTCGCGTGCTTTCATGATTTTTAATGCTCAATCTGTCCATCTTTTTTTGCAGGCGTTTGTCAAAGATCCGTTCTCAATTTTTGAGGCTAGGGGTCCTATTGCCCAAGTTGATTCCTGATGAAGATCTTGTTGTCGGCATAAAAATTATGGCGTCTGGTGTCCGGAGTGCAGCTGAATATCTGGGTATCTCCCTTCTGGGTGGAAACGTTCGTACTATTGAAGGTTCGGGCATCAAGTACATTTCTGAAAGAGGTATAGCCCTCGCCTACTCTGACGGAATTGCAATCTTCCGCAAACGAAGTAAAGAGGCAGACTGTCGTCAGGATTTGGCAAAGCGTCTGAAAGCTTCAGAGGCAGGTAAAGCATGGCTTCACTTGTTTATTGACACCATATTTCTTAAGAACATTGTGAATGGACGAATTCTCGGCACAGCCTGGCCGTGAAATACACAGTCCCCATGCGTCCGGTTAGTCCCCCAGAGTTTAAAATTTTGTTGAATGCTGCAGACACCACGCAGATAAACAACGGCATGCCAGGTTGTTGTAGAAGTCAGTGCAAATTAAAAAACGAATTACTTAATATGAATATCTTGTGCAATTAATATTTTTTCGATACAAAAACAATAGTGGTTGTAGAAAAAAAGCAAACGAAAAGACTTCTTTAAAATATTTGTCCATATGGTTTTGATACTATTTTCCTTTATATTTTCTGAACCAGAGGAGTTATGTGGAAGGAACTGGATGGCACATGTAGACAACTTCATCTAAATTAATAAACAATAGTTGGCACAACTGTGCCGCACTTAGCTAGTGCAAGCAACCAAAAAGTTCACCAAAAAGTGCCATTTTGGATATTTTGGAGGCTCTGCAAAAGTACATGAAGTCGATTTAGTGCGCTTCTTCGGCCCATTCAATTTGTTTTGGCCAGTAAATTAATTATTCGACGCTGGCACGCATTCCCCTAACAATGTCATGTCCCTATAGCCCAGCAACCGCTCCAGCAACCGTTTTTTTGACATTCCAACATTTTCGACAGACCTGGCATCAAGGCCTTGGCTACAGAAAGGTTGAAAAGCCGTGGCACACATCTAAATTAGGCCCCTAAAGGTGTTCCATGTGTTCGCTTGGCTGGCACAGTCGATTCTCAAAAATCGGTAGATGAGCCGGTTGCTGGGGAACGGTAAGTTGTGACAGGGGCGGAACTAGATGTGGCAGGGGCAGAACTAGATGTGACAGGGGCGGAACTAGATATAACAGGGACGGAACTAGATGCTACAGGGAGGGAACTAGATGTGACCAAGCACGACTAAAAGTGGCAGGATGGAAGCAGACTGGACAGGTGCTGAAGAAGACGTCCAGCAAGTAGGACTCACCTCCATAGGATCGCCATTAGCCAACAGCCGACGCTCGTTCAAGGCCTGTTTGAGCTCCGGGCCGTACTTAAGCACCTCGAAGTACTCAAGCGCCTGCGGGATCCGATAGTCGGCGAAGGCTGTCAGACAGTCGATGTCGGCGAATGCGGCCGCGCCGGCGCCCTCCAAAGCGCCCCAGATGTCCGCTACGAGGATTTGAGCGCGCTTGTACAGGCCAACTCGGCGGCCCTGGGCATCGAAGCAAAATTTGTGTCAAAGGAAGAATCTTATCGAAAAGAAACTATTTTGTGTAATATTAATGTTTTCGTTTAAAATAAATTCTTACTGTCCAACAGGAACTCTTCGAGTCTAACAGGAACTCTTTGTGTCTAACAGGAACTCGTGTCTAACAGGAACTCTTCGTGTCCAACAGAAACTCTTCGAGTCTAACAGGAACTCGTGTCTAACAGGAACTCTTCGAGTCTAACAGAAACTCGTGTCTAACAGGAACCCTTCGAGTCTAACAGAAACTTATTATGTCCAACAGAAACTCTTCGAGTCTAGCAGGAACTTATTATGTCCAACAGAAACTCTTCGAGTCTAACAGGAACTCTTCGAGTCTAACAGGAACTCTTCGAGTCTAACAGGAACTCGTGTCTAACAGGAACTCTTCGTGTCCAACAGAAACTCTTCGAGTCTAACAGGAAATCGTGTCTAACAGGAACTCTTCGAGTCTAACAGGAACTCGTGTCTAACAGGAACCCTTCGAGTCTAACAGAAACTTATTATGTCCAACAGAAACTCTTCGAGTCTAGCAGGAACTTATTATGTCCAACAGAAACTCTTCGAGTCTAACAGGAACTCGTGTCTAACAGGAACCCTTCGAGTCTAACAGAAACTTATTATGTCTAACAGAAACTCTTCGAGTCTAACAGGAGCTCTTCGTGTATAACAGGAACTCTTTGAGTTTAACAGGAACTCTTCGAGTCTAACAGGAACTGGTCTTGTCTAACAGAAACTCATCGCCCAGCAAGCCTTAACCCGAACCTTATACGCAGCAACATCCCTGTAGCAGGGGAACTCCTTGACAACCAGCTCGAGCAGCCGCCTCGCAGACTTGTCGGCAGCCATCAGCAAGTTGTTGAAGTCGCCGCCGTGCCGGTCCACCAGAATCTGGCCAGTCTCGCGCAGGCAGTCCAGCCTCTCCTGCATCAGCGGCATCTCCGACCGGTCGCCACGGAGCAGATGACGCAATCTATCGAGTGTGAGGCTCGGCCACAATTTCGGGTCCAGCAGGTCGAAGCCTTCGTCCAGGGAGCGATTGATTGCGGCGCACAGGGACCAGTAGCCGGTGTGGCTTTCGCCGGCGTAGGTGACGCAGAACTTGGCGTGCGCCTGCAACGGGAGTTAGGGAGAGGAGCATCAGCATCCTAGTTACAGACACGGCTCACAGATCTCGAATATCAGGGCGGGACTAAGCAGAGTGGGACATAAAATAACACAGACACAGCTTAAAGACAGTGAACTTATGTAGTACACAGAACCAGCTTACAGACAGACTTTTAAAGTACACAGGCACAGCTTTAAGACAGTGGAATTTTAAAGTACACAGACAGATTACAGACAGTGGACTTTTAAAGTACACAGAACCAGCCTACAGACAGACTTTTAAAGTACACAGGCACAGCTTTAAGACAGTGGACTTTCAAAGTACACAGAACCAGCTTACAGACAGAATTTTAAAGTACACAGATAGCTTACAGACAGTGGACTTTTTAAAGTACACAGAACCAGCTTACAGACAGAATTTTAAAGTACACAGGCACAGCTTTAAGACAGTAGACTTTCAAAGTACACAGACACAGCTTACAGACAATGGACTTTCAAAGTACACAGAACCAGCTTACAGACAGAATTTTAAAGTACACAGATAGCTTACAGACAGTGGACTTTTTAAGTACACAGATAGCTTACAGACTTTTAAAGTACACAGACAGCTTACAGACAGTGGACTTTTAAAGTACACAGAACCAGCTTACAGACAGTGGACTTTCAAAGTACACAGACACACCTCCTCGTCCGACCAGAATGAGAAGTTAAGCGTGTCAGCCAGGAACACCCAGCTGACGGCTCTGGCATCGGCCGACTTCGGATTCAAAGGATGCAGACGCCAGCTGGCTAGCGAATACTCGCCACGCTCGAACACCAGCTGAAGCTTGTCGGCCAGCGAACGAATGCCCGATTCTAACACGGTCACGTGATCAGCTTGGCTGGTTATCCAGGACGCGGCTTCACGGGGCCACATCTCGGGCTCCTGGCCGAGATGATCTCCAGACGATGAAGACATGGAGCGGTAGGCTCTGCAAAGCGATCATTTTTCAAGTTCGAGATTCAGCACCGCTAATTCTCACGGAGGAGGAACTCGTCAGCTAGTGTCAGGGCATCATTTCCTGTCTCAAGACTTGTTGTGGTAGCAAGTCGTCACCAAAACTGAGAGCTACAGGTTGGAAACTGGTTGGCAACTCAATCCTCTAAGATACTCAGGTTGGCATCCCATACTCCAAAATCCTCATGTTGGCACCTCAATCCTCCCAAATCCTCCGGTTGGCACCTCAATCGTCTCAGATCCTCAGGTTGGCGCCTCAATCCTCTCAGATCCTCAGGTTGGGATCCCATACTCCCAGATCCTCATGTTGGCACCTCAATCCTCTCAGATCCTCAGGTTGGGATCCCATACTCCCAGATCCTCATGTTGGCACCTCAATCCTCTCAGATGCTCAGGTTGGCGCCTCAATCCTCCCAGATCCTCAGGTTGGCGCCTCAATCCTCCCAGATCCTCAGGTTGGCGCCTCAATCCTCCCAGATCCTCAGGTTGGCGCCTCAATCCTCCCAGATCCTCAGGTTGGCGCCTCAATCCTCCCTGATCCTCAGGTTGGCGCCTCAATCCTCTCAGATCCTCAGGTTGGCGCCTCAATCCTCCCTGATCCTCAGGTTGGCATCCCATACTCCCAGATCCTTTGGTTGGCGCCTCAATCCTCCCAGATCCTCAGGTTGGCGCCTCAATCCTCTCAGATCCTCAGGTTGGCGCCTCAATCCTCCCTGATCCTCAGGTTGGCATCCCATACTCCCAGATCCTTTGGTTGGCGCCTCAATCCTCCCAGATCCTCAGGTTGGCACCTCAATCCTCTCAGATCCTTTGGTTGGCGCCTCAATCCTCCCAGATCCTCAGGTTGGCACCTCAATCCTCTCAGATCCTTTGGTTGGCATCCCATACTCCCAGATCCTCAGGTTGGCGCCTCAATCCTCCCAGATCCTCAGGTTGGCACCTCAATCCTCCCAGATCCTTTGGTTGGCGCCTCAATCCTCCCTGATCCTCAGGTTGGCATCCCATACTCCCAGATCCTCAGGTTGGCGCCTCAATCCTCCCAGACCTCGGGTTGGCATCAAAAACTCCCAGATTCTCAGGTTGGCGCCTCAATCCTCCCAGATCCTCAGGCTGGCACCTCAATCCTCCCAGATCCTCACTCAGATCTCAGACCCAGATTAGGTCACCACTTCCTTAAGTTGTTCATACTTAAGTTTAATAGTATAATGCTCGAACTCGTATACACTTTTCTTTCCCAACTTAAAAAAAGCGAGAAAAATCAAGTTAATAATGCTGCAGGGTTAGGTTTGATCACATTACATGAAAAAAATCAATTATGTAGAAAATCTTTTATTTCAACAAAGGGTCACAATAAATTAGTTTACAGTTTATTTTGCATGGCCGCATTTTATTAAGGAAACACGCGCTATTGAACACAAGAATTCACACGCACAAAAATATTCAGGGATATGAGCGAAAACACACAAAAACAGCAGACACTGTACACACACCCCTGTTTTATAAAGACAAAGTGAAACACTGAATTAGTCAGCATAAGCAACATAGCCCACCGGAATAGAAATCTAATATATTCTTTACACCCTACTAACACAGCAAGTATGACAGTAGTAAGACTGCGAAAGCAAACATTTTTTCGGATTGGGAAAGACGCGACGAAAGAATACAATAATAAAAAAAATAATAAGTAGCGTGCGATGCGAATTTCTACCGAAAATGTACTTTTTTGTACAAAAATATTAAGAAAATCACTTGATCACTTAGTTTGTTTGGAATTTTACAGAAATTAAATTGTGCACTTATAAGGAGGATAAAGTGGTAACTTGAGTAATAAGTTACCAAATTCAAAGACAATGATGAAGAAGATAGATGTAAAAATGAAACAATCATTTTTTTCTCAATAGATTCTCAAAATCTGTTTGCATAAAGTATAATAAACAATAAAAAAATACTATAAATAGCTGCATGGATAAATTGGTTATGGTTAAAGTGGATTGCTAATCTAGCTTAATTATATTTAGCAGTCGATATTCTTTAACTTCGTTTTTCCTACTAAGTACCTTTTGATTGTATTCGAGTCATAATTATGATAATGATATGAATTATGATAATAGACTAACCAGTCTATTGCTTCATCCATTTAGTATCTTGCCTGGGCAGACAAATGACGGTTCTACATGTAAGATGGCGCTTCACAAAGTAAAAATAGACACTATATTATTAAAAACAGAGATTATAATAACAAAACTATTTCCATTAGTTATAGTACGAATAACATGACAATAGTTATAGTTTTTATTGCATAAGTAGCTACTAGTGTGGTATGAAAACATGGCTGCGCTATGTACAAATTCGCCTGGCATTGCCTATTTAGCGACAAAGAGATATAATCGTATCTGATTTTTGCCTCTAGACTAGACAGGTAATTGCAAATTGATGCATTTCGTGCGGGGGTCTTTTTTATCCCTCATTTCTAAAGTCCAGTTAAAGTCTTTTAACATTATTTAGAAGAGAGGTTTACACTCTTAATAATTACTTAGGGGGTCACTGACCTCCCTTGTTATTTAGATGGGGCTCTGCCTCTCGTTTTTTAGGTTAGTTATTGTCCTTACTTAATTTTTAGAGTAGTCATTGCCCAGACTCACTACTTTCAGGGGCCATTGCCCTCCCTCAATAATTAGAGGGGTCATTGTCCTTCTCTCCGATTGCTTTGAGGGGCCATTGCCCTCCCTCAATAATTAGAGGGGTCATTGTCCTTCTCTCCGATTGCTTTGAGGGGTCATTGCCCTCCCTCAATAATTAGAGGGGTCATTGTCCTTCTCTCCGATTGCTTTGAGGGGTCATTGCCCTCCCTCAATATTTAGAGGGGTCATTGTCCTTCTCTCCGATTGCTTTGAGGGGTCATAGCCCTCCCTCAATATTTAGAATGGTCATTGACCTTTATTATTTAGAGGGGTCATTGCCCCCTATCAAGGTGTGTCATTTGTCCCAAGAGTTATCAATTCACCAGCCTAACCCCCAATCACAATACTGTATATGTTGAAGCGCACAATTCCCTACAAGCCGATCAGAGCTCCTCGGGCTCGGAGTCGCTGCTGCTCCTCTCCAGCATGGAGTTGAGCAGGCGGTCGAACTCGGCCAGGTCCTGTTCAAAAAACTCCAACTGGCGGGGAATGTCGCCGATGCGATCGGACAGCGGATCCGGCGCGGCGAACATGTCCAATTTGACGCCGGACTTCAACTGTTCCAGTCGTTGCAAATCGGCCGCCGAGCTGTCGCTAGCGAACGGCAGAAATTGCGACTCCGAAGCAGCAGCAGCAGCCGCCGCTGCCGCCGCCGCCGCCGCAGTCGACGGCGTCGTTAAGTTGAATACATCGACGACGCTTGTCGGCGCTACAACGGGCGGCAGCAAAAGCGGCGGCGGCGGCTCTAACGACGACTCCTCCTTCAACACGTCGGCGACGAATTCTTCGACTACGTCGTTGTCCTCGTCGTCGTCGGCAGCGCCGTCTTCTGACGAAGACGATTCGGCCGACATCTCGCACTGGTCGTCGTCGTCGTCTTCGATGTTTCTCTTCTCATCGGTGACGCCACCGCCGCCGCCGTCAATATTTTCCAACGAAAGCCTGAACGGCAGGTCGTCGCAGTCGCCGTCGACGTCGCCGTTGTCGATTTTGCCAAAGCTTTCGCCGTCGACCAAAGCGAACGGGCCGGCCGGACAAAAAGCGCGCCGATTTAAACTGACCGACATTGGCGACGATTTCGCCGCCGCTGCTGACGACGACGAAGTTGGCGAGGCGGCTGTCTTTGGCGGCGGCAGGGAAGCCGGCGGCGCAGTAATGATTGGCTCGACAACTTGCCCAGCCTCCGCCTCATCTGACTTATTTGCCTCATCGTCATCAGCCAGCCGGTAGTGAGCCTCGTGCATGAGCAGCGACTCCGGGCCTAGGGGTATCGGGCTGCGAAACGAGCAGGTGAGCGACAGAGCGCCGGCCATTGTGCGCACCGAGGCGACTCGCCGATTCTGATAGCCCGGGCCCAAAGTGGCCGGGTCGGCGGCGCCCGCCTTGCAGCCGGTAGCGAAGGACGCGACGCTCCGTGGTGCCGCGGCGCGAGACCCGGTAGGCGGGCAGGGCGCGGGCGACGGACCAGAGAGCTTTGAGCGCCACTGTTAGCCGGTCAAATGTCTGCGGATGGGTGAAAATTTGATGCGATGATGGCTTTTTTAACTAACAAGAAGAAAGATAATTCAATATTTATATCACCGTTGCTATGGATGCTAAGAGCATTTAAGCTTTATAAAATCGTTGCTATCGACGTATTTTAACACACAAATTTCACTGTTGCTATGGACGCTAAGAGCATTTAACTTTTGATATCACTGTTACTATGGACGCTAAGATCATTTAACCTTTATATAACTGTTGCTATGGACGCTAAGAGCATTTAACTTTTTATATCACTGTTGCTATGGACGCTAAGAGCATTCAGATTTTTATACCAATGTTGCTATGGACGCTAAGAGCATTCAGATTTTTATACCAATGTTGCTATGGACGCTAAGAGCATTTAACCTTTATATCACTGTTGCTATGGACGCTAAGAGCATTCAGATTTTTATACCAATGTTGCTATGGACGCTAAGAGCACTTAACTTTTTATATCAGTGTTGCTATGGACGCTAAGAGCATTCAAATTTTTATACCAATGTTGCTATGGACGCTAACAGCATTTAACTTTTTATATCACTGTTGCTATGGACGCTAAGAGCATTCAAATTTTTATACCAATGTTGCTATGGACGCTAACAGCATTTAACTTTTTATATCACTGTTGCTATGGACGCTAGGAGCATTTAACATAGATATCTATGTTGCTATGGACGCTAAATGCGGCATCAAAAACGTTTCCCGTCGCCATG
Organism: Macrostomum cliftonense; assembly: GCA_950096795.1. Classification (NCBI taxonomy): domain Eukaryota; kingdom Metazoa; phylum Platyhelminthes; family Macrostomidae; genus Macrostomum; species Macrostomum cliftonense. Next base: position 51,258 of record CATNEM010000257.1, on the reverse strand, counting down.
GAGATTGGAACTACAACGAACCTTAGCCCGACGCTGCGAAGGATCGCTCTCCTCCGCAAAGCGGAACGTCCAAACCTCCAGGTGCAGCCGGCTGTGATCAATATCCTCGTCATTATTGCCATCCTCATTAGCAGAGGTTAGAAATATTTGCACCGAATAAGCATCGCCGTGACGCAGTTCCGGTAGGCCACTAAGCCGATCCTTCACCGACAGGGCAATGTGCGGATCGTCCTCTAGGCTGAGGCCGAGCATCTCTACAGAGCAGTGGTCGCGGCAGGAGCAGCGGAACAAGGTGCCAGAGCGGCTCTGCAGTATCACTTGAATAGAACGGAGCACGAAACAGCGCAATAATTTGGCCACGTAGCGCCGTTCCTCGTGCGAATGGCGCTGATGCTGCTCCATGCCGCGGTGCTAGTGCCGATCTCTAAGTCAGTTAGTTGAATGGCGCTGGGTTTTTTGGTGGCTGATGGACCAAGGACTCGCTGTCACATCTCTCTGTGACTGAGGCTTGTCCGTTTGTAATGCTGGAATGCGTAAGAGAAGGCCAGGGCGGACTGCACAAGTGAAACGGGTTTGACACGTGACTAGAGGAAGATGGACATTTAGAGAGATTATAGACCTAAAGAAATGATAGCACAGGGATAAACGTATTAGGGCAGGAGGTGGACATATCATAAGGTGGACATTCGGAAAATTCAGACAGCAGAAGGGCAGACGGACAAGAGAAGAACAGACAGACAAAAGAGGGACAGACAGACAAGAGAAGAACAGACAGAAAAGAGAAGGGCAGACAGACAAAAGAGGGACAGACAGACCAGAGAAGAAAAGACAACAGAAGGGTAGACAGACAGGAGAAGGGCAGACAGACAACAGAAGGGCAGATAGACAGGAGAAGGGCAGACAGACAAGAGAAGAACAGACAGACAAGAGAAGGACAGACAGACAAGAGAAGCGCAGACAAACAAGAGAAGAACAGACAGACAAGAGAAGGACAGACAGACAAGAAAAGCGCAGACAGACAGGAGAACGGCAGACAGACAAGAGAAGGGCAGATAGACAGGAGAAGGGCAGACAGACAAAAAAAGAACAGACAGACAAGAGAAGGACAGACAGACAAGAGAAGCGCAGACAGACAAGAGAAGAACAGACCGACAAGAGAAGGACAGACAGACAAGAGAAGGACAGACACAAGAGAAGCGCAGACACACAAGAGAAGAACAGACAGACAAGAGAAGCGCAGACAGACAAGAGAAGAACAGACAGAAAAGAGAAGGGCAGACAGACAAAAGTGGGACAGACAGACCAGAGAAGAGCAGACAACAGAAGGGCAGACAGACAGGAGAAGGGCAGACAGACAAGAGAAGGGCAGACGGACAAGAGAAGGGCAGACAGACAAAGGAGGGACAGACAGAAAAGAGAAGGGCAGACAGACAAAAGAGGGACAGACAGACCAGAGAAGAAAAGACAACAGAAGGGCTTACAGACAGGAGAAGGGCAGACAGACAAGAGAAGAACAGACAGAAAAGAGAAGGGCAGACAGACAAGAGAAGAACAGACAGACAAGAGACGGACAGACAGTCAAGAGCAGGACAGATAGACAAGAAAAGGACAGACAGTCAAGAGCAGGACAGACAGACAAGAGACGGACAGACAAGAAAAGGGCAGACAGACAAGAGACGGACAGACAGACAAGAAAAGGACAGACAGTCAAGAGCAGGGCAGATAGACAAGAGAAGGACAGACAGACAAGAGACGGACAAGAGACAAGAGACAGAGACAGTCAAGAGCAGGACAGATAGACAAGAGAAGGACAGACAGACAAGAGACGGACAAGAGACAAGAGACAGAGAGACAGAGAGACAGACAGACAAGAGAAGGGCAGACAAACAAGACAATAAGACAATAAGAAAGCTAAAAACAAATAAAAAAGTAAAAAATCATCCATAGCTAAATAAAATAGCTTTTTACACAAGCATTTGTAAACGCAAGCTGTGACAGCAGCAATAAGCACATAATTTATTAAGCAACAAGAAATGCAGGCTACACATATGCTGAAAATACATGCCAATAGCATACAATGCTGAATTACTCATGCTATTATTGCAATACAGATGTGCATATTAAATATTGACAAACAAAAAATGCCTGACTTGAAGAAGCAAAAGTTGGTAGTTAAAAAAATACTTCAGAAAATAAATATATATATAATAGAAAGTTCATAAAACGTTGGCTGATAAATTAATTAATGCACAATTAGGTCCTCTGTCCTTAAAAAACGCCGCAAATGCTTACTTTGAAAATAAATTATGTTGAGTCATTCACTGGGTCACCGAAACTCCAGCCTCCCCCTTCACTGGGTCACCGCAACTCCAGCCTCCCCCTTCACTGGGTCACCGAAACTCCAGGCCCCCTTCACTGGGTCACCGCAACTCCAGCCTCCCCTTTCACTGGGTCACCGAAAAAAGCGAAAAAACGCATTTCATTGATACTCGTACAAACAAAGACAACAACAAACAAAGACAACGCGAAAGTGGCAACAAGGCGCGCTCGCCACTAGAGATTTCAAAGCCGCAGAATCTCGGCCTCAACCAGCTGACCGTCCGGGCCCAGACGAACCCTGCCGTATGTACTTTTAGACAGGCAGCCCGGATTAACAAAACAGCAACAGTTCGCTTGCTGGCCGTCCTTAGCTTCATTTGACTCGGCAGACGGCAGCAGTCGGATGAAGGGCTTCACCTGGGAGGCCGCTATCAACAGGTGCGGAGTGGCCTCGCCTAGCAAGCAGTGCTCGCCCCACATTGGATAATCCAGCGGCAGAGACTCGTGCGACGGCAATAGAGGATAAATTGAGCACTGGGAGAGCAAGTGACCCGCCAAGCGGCCAAGTCTGTCGCCAGAGGAACCGCCGCTGACCTCTTCGGCGGCGAGATGGGCGATGGTGTCAACGCCGGTGAAAGCTAGCCGATGGCCCCAGGGCTGTACAATCAGCTGGGCTGGATCGGGGACGCAGAGGGCGCCGAAGCCGGGGTTGGGCAGCTCCGGGGCGGGGTAAACTGGGCCGGGCGGCGCCTGCGGGCGGGTGGCGGATGTCGGCCTATGGCGTCCGTCTAATCACCGTAGCCATGGTAATTGAGATTACATAATAAGTTACGCGAGGAATGCAAAGGAGGAAGGGAAGAGTGGGAGGCAAAGGAGGAAGGGGAGAGTGGGAGGCAGAGGAAAGGGAGAGTGGGAGGCAAAGGAGGAAGGGGAGAGTGGGAGGCAAAGGAGGTAGGGGAGAGTGGGAGGCAAAGGAGGTAGGGGAGAGTGGGAGGCAGAGGAAAGGGAGAGTGGGAGGCAAAGGAGGTAGGGGAGAGTGGGAGGCAAAGGAGGTAGGGGAGAGTGGGAGGCAGAGGAAAGGGAGAGTGGGAGGCAAAGGAGGTAGGGGAGAGTGGGAGGCAAAGGAGGAAGGGGAGAGTGGGAGGCAGAGGAAAGGGAGAGTGGGAGGCAAAGGAGGTAGGGGAGAGTGGGAGGCAAAGGAGGAAGGGGAGAGTGGGAGGCAGAGGAAAGGGAGAGTGGGAGGCAAAGGAGGTAGGGGAGAGTGGGAGGCAAAGGAGGAAGGGGAGAGTGGGAGGCAGAGGAAAGGGAGAGTGGGAGGCAAAGGAGGTAGGGGAGAGTGGGAGGCAAAGGAGGAAGGGGAGAGTGGGAGGCAGAGGAAAGGGAGAGTGGGAGGCAAAGGAGGTAGGGGAGAGTGGGAGGCAAAGGAGGAAGGGGAGAGTGGGAGGCAAAGGAGGAAGGGGAGAGTGGGAGGCAAAGGAGGAAGGGGAGAGTGGGAGGCAAAGGAGGAAGGGAAAAGAGAGCGAGGAAAATGTGGTTAAGGAGACATTGAGGAAAAAGTAAGAGACAGTGAGAGGGAGAAAGAAGTGATAATAAATGAGGGCGGCTAAAGATTAGCGGAAGCCCAATGAAGGGCCGCAAACGGAGGCACACCTGAATAACCAGCCGAACGCCGCGCTCCTGGCAGAATTTGGCAGCCGATTCGAGCACCTTATTGACACCTTGCCCGATGGACGCCCGCCGCCAGCCGGGCCCGGACAGCAGCAGCGCGTGCGGCCGCTCGCGTCCGGCGACGCAAACGCGCATTAGCGACGAAAGCGATTCGGCGTCGAACGGGCCGCTAGCGACGGCCAAATCGAGGCAGGGCGGGCCAGGCGGCGCCAGCTGCGGCGGAGGCGGCGGCGTCGGAGTCAGCACGGCGTCGGCTAGAAACAGCCGGCCGGTGGGATTCGAACCGCGGACCGCCGCCACCTGGCCGGGGAACAGGGAGTAGCGGCCGGCCTCGCATCCGGACAGGTCGACATTGACTAAAACGACGCTCGAGCCAGTCGGACATTCAAGCAGCAGAGCCGGCGGCGCCAGTCGGCCGTCAACCTCGGACGTCGCCGGGTTGGCCGACGTGGCGCCGGAAGTTGCCGTTCCGGAAGCGGCTGGCAGAGGCACAACTCGACCAATTAGCAGGCAGGGCTCGTGCGACGCTTCGTCCGGCGCCGTCAGAGCCAGATTGGCGCCGCTGGTTAGCTGGTCAAGGAGACGGCGCCGCAGGATGTCGAACTGGGCGTCGACAGCGGCTAAACAGTCGGCGTATCGCATGAACATGTAGCGGGTGTCTGGCGGCAGGCGCCTCACCGCAACTAGCGTCACTTCTGTCTCGGCGGCGCCCGATCCGGCCGAGTCAGAGCTGCGCCAGGGGACGAAATTTTTAGTGATTTTATCCGGCGGGTAGGCAGTGCGCAATAATTGTTGTTCCTGCCTTCCAGCTGCATCTCTTCTAATGGTCTACATCACATTTTGCATGTAGACCATTACCCCTTTCTCCTTCTTTCAAACCCTCTCTCCCTCTTTCTTACCCATTTGTCCCACTTTTTACCCATTTGTCCCACTTTCTCACCCATTTCTCCCACTTTTTTACCCATTTCTCCCTCTTTCTTACTCACTTCTCCCTCTTTCTTACCCATTTCTCCCACTTTCTTATCCATTTCTCCCTCTTTCTTACCCATTTCTCCCTCTTTCTTATCAATTTCTCCCTCTTTCTTACCCATTTCTCCCTCAATCTTACCCTCTCTCCCTCTTTCTTACCCATTTCTCCCTCTTTCCTACCCATTTCTCCCTCTTTCTTACCCATTTCTCCCACTTTCTTATCCATTTCTCCCTCTTTCTTACTCACTTCTCCCACTTTCTTATCCATTTCTCCCTCTTTCTTACCCATTTCTCCCTCAATCTTACCCTCTCTCCCTCTTTCTTACCCATTTCTCCCACTTTCTTATCCATTTCTCCCTCTTTCTTACTCACTTCTCCCACTTTCTTATCCATTTCTCCCACTTTCTTACCCATTTCTCCCTCTTTCTTACCCATTTCTCCCTTATTCTCACCTATTTTCCCCACTTTCTTTCCCACTTCTCCCTCTTTTCTTACCAATTTTTCCCTTTTTCTTACTCATTTCTCTTTCTTTCTAATCAACTTCTCCCTCTTTCTTAGCAATTTTCCATTCTTAACCCAGTTTTCCCTTTTATCACTTATTCCCTTGTACTAATAGTAAAATTATTCATCTGTTTCTCCCTTTTTATCCTCCATAACCCCTACCTTTCCCGATTTCGTTTCTCACCCAAGCATTCTGTCGGTGCATCGGCGCCAATCAGCGGCGCTATTCTCGTCATCGGCGCCAACTCCGGCGCCGCTTAGACGAACAATTGGACCGGCCTTGCGTCCGGTTGGCTCCGAACCAGAAGACAGGGCAGCAGCAGCAGCGCCAAATGCAACGAGAGGCTTTCCTATTGATGTCTCAGCCTTGGCCGAAACACTCAAGTCAAGCAGATCGTGATCGTCGGCCAGTACAGAGGCGGCACAGTCGCCAGCTTCAAAGCCGTACATGTTGAACAAAGACTCCATCTCAGTGGCGGCTTGCATTGATTTTAAAGCGTCCTCCATTGTTTGAGTAAACTTGTAAAAAGCTGCAAAGGACAGTTTCAATATTAACGATTTGAGACAAAGAATATACGATTAAAAAGATGCTTATAAATTACAAGTACTATTGGTTCCACTAATTTTTAGTGAAAACTAAACAGAGTCTGTAACTTTGTAATGAGAAGTACCTTTATAGATTATAAAGTGTATATTTATGCATTTTCACTTCACATAATTCATAAGTACTATTAAATATGCTATTGAAAAACTGATAATTTAATTATCATGTTTATTGAACTAAATAGAAATACATGAATGAATTGCAATTACTTGTATAGGAAACCAAATTTTAACAAACGAACTATAAGCATAGATAATTATTTGAATATAATGGCTGGCTTTGGTAATTTTGTAGGAAAATAGACAAGCCAAAAGGTTTTTAATTAATGAATAATTTTAGCTTCAATGATCACTTCAATAGATTGGGATAATATACTTTTAAGTAGAAAAAAATATTTTTAAGCTAGAATTTTGATGAAACAACTTAGCTATTCCAGCAACTTTTTCTAATAGTCTGCCTAAACTTTAATTTTAATATCAGTTTGAATATATGCAATAGTTAATAGTTTCTTTGATTAATTAATAATTTTTTACAATACAAAGACCATAAGGATATTCTTTGATTACTATATTTTAACTTTTTATATACAATAGACAAAAAATATACATTGAATTCTAGAAAAATTCTAAAAATCAAAGACAGTAATTTTTTTAATATCTGATTTTAATAACTGGGCTATAGTATTGATTTGTGGAATCATATTCAATGTTTAGTTATTAGGTTAAATTATTAGATACTAAGAAACTGCTTGCAAACTTTCTTAGTCTAATCCTAATATTTAATACATTTAAATGAAATCTACAAAATATACTATATAAAAGCTTGGAAGTCCAAAAATTATCATAAAGAATTTTTTATATATAATATAGGTCTAAACCTAATAAATATTTTATAGCAATACTTTATGGTGCAGAGCTATTGCAAACAGATCTATATTATAGACTGTGCTAACTATGTCTTTACTAGGCCCTTATTATTGAATTCAGTACATAGATATATAATTATTCTTTAATATAGCTATTGCACCTTACTCTTTTATATTATCTACTAAAGACAAAATAGCTAACTAAGAAATTAAATACACTTGATAATACTTTGATCCTTTGAAAAAGTTGTCTCCTTCTTGGCTTTACACAAAAAACATGGCACCTATTTGTATGTTCAATTTAGTATAACATTTTATCTTTAGTCTTTGATATTAAGTCTCAAGTCTAAAAACCAAACTAATTGTTGACTTTAAATAATCATTTGGCCTAATCAATGATATAAAGGCTTTCTCTAAATACATAGCTAAATACTATTTAAAAAGCCCATTTATATAATACATATACTACTAAAAGAAATTCTAAGCCTAATGGCTAGTTTAACTAAGGTTGCAGGCAGATGTAGATATAGGAATTTTTTCAAAAGGGGAAGGGGTACATGGAAGCATATAAAAAGTCAAGATTGAAGCAATAATTAAAAATATCTAGCAAGAAAACTAAATAGATAACCTAAATCCTATACTAGTTTGAGTGCAAAAACCTAAGACATCTTTTAAGATTCAAAAAAATTAAAACAATCTAAATAACTAGGTAACTGGCTTACTATATAGCATAGCATTCACAGGGGGCATATGCCCTACATGGGTGGATCCTACCTCATCAGTTGAAATTTTATCAATTGGATATTTATAACCAATTTCAAAATTGGTCACTTTGTCAACTAGCCAATATGGCTATCTAAAACTTTGGTCACTTTCAACTTTTTTTATTATAGGAATAATTCAAACCTGAGTAACTAAAGTCACTTTTAGTAAAGTCATTGAAAAAGTTAAGAATTAAAAAACCCAATAAGACTATTGGCAATTTCCAAGTTTCTTGCTCTAAATTATTTTTTCCTATTTTAGCAAACTATGGCAGGATAACCTCAGGCACCACATTTTATTGTGGATCCTCAACTTCTAAGACCCACTATTGAGCTCTGCAACTTGAACATCAACTACCATGAGCTTACAATTCTCACTAGGGTAGGTAGACTGACATGTGCATTAAGTAGCTGGCTACATTCCTCCTGTGCAATTCTATAGAATGCTCCCATTGCCTAGGCTAGCAATGTGGCTACCAACATTGAGTTGGTTGGTTATGACTACATTGATAGTGTATGCTGGGCTTGCAGCACCTGCAAGAGGCACTGGTCAATACAACAGGGCTCCTTTGAATCTAGCTACTTGATACTGATCTAGGCCAGTATTGGGCAAGTTACTCAAAAAAAGTAACTTACGTTACTGTAACTTATGTTACCACTTTTTTAAAGTAACTAATATTGGCTAGGTAATGTTCCACTAAAACATGGTAACTTTTAAGTTTCTTTGTCCATTACTCACTTCCATTACTTATGTTTTCACAAAATTTTTATTTTTTTACATTGCAGATGCTCAGGAAAAATGCAAACCATTGCAAAACCAGGAGGAAGAACACTGAAAGTCTACAATAGCAACAGTAGTTTGATTAACTCTATTAGCTTTTAACTATTTGGCAATTTCTGATAAAAAAATAAATGAAGCTAAAAGGCGGAAACTTTGAAGGCAAGGCACATTTTTAATAAAACCCTTAAAAATGTAACAAGTAACTTAAGTAGTTTACTTTTTATTTCATGGATTATTTATTATGCATGCTGCATGGGTTAAATTTAGTTAGTTATATTCAAATGCAAAATGTGTAAATATAGTTACACACACAGTAGATAGTAAGTTCCTACCTGGTTAGTTAGTAGGAGTCAATTTAGTCAATTTTTAACAAAAAGGAACAAAATATTAATTATTAAACTTATTTTATATCTTTATTTTTGTTTGCAGGTTAATGCAATAAATAGTTTTACTTATTTTGAAATTTTAAAATGCAACTTGCTGAAAAATTATATTGTCAATTGTCATTGTTACAAAGCAACAGTAATGGACTTAACTGGACTTCCAAAAATTTGAGTAACTTTAAGTTACTCTGTTACTGAAATTGAGAAAGTAACTTGCATAAGAAACACTTTACAAAAAAGTAACTTCCATTATCATTTTGAAGTTACTCAGTAATGGAGATGCCCAACACTGATCCAGGCAATCAACATTGTGTACTTCTGGGCTACCAATGTACATCTAACAGATGCAGTTCTTTAAAAGAATTCAAGTGGCACCAGCAATTCCCTATGGTCTACCAAGCAGTTTGGTCATATGATATATTGGATTGCCCATTACTATCCTACCAACTGATATTCATTTCACTCCCCAAGACTTTTATTTGATTTTTCATGTGTCAATTTTGCTTCTTGTAACTTCAAAATGATTGAAAAGGTTGAAAAATAATTTAGAGCAAGAAACTTGGAAATTGCCAGATTATTTAAAATTATAGGACTCAAATGTAATATTGGAGATTTGAAATGGATAGCATCTTGATTATGAATTTCCTAGAAATGGTCACTCTGCAGACCCATTTAATACCTGAAAAATTAGTCAGTGCACCTGTACCCCAAAATCAATGACCACTAGCACTAGGACTAGGAGTCCTAATGGTCCTTGCCACAGATATTGGAACTATATAAAATAAGTGAATTAAATAAAATAAAAATTCATTATTGATAAGCATCGTTATAAACTCATTCGCAGTTGACCAAATATGCTTGTTCCTATTTATAGTTATTCAGCTTTACCTTTAGACCTAATGATTAAACTAGAATCAGGCTAAGGGCCGCTAAGTTAGCTTTGCTCTGGAATTGCTACAATTCGAGCACTGTGCCCAAATTAGTAAAAAAGAAAATTTTGCCCTACTAAGTACTAATGGGGAGGATGAGGCTGGCTGAGAGCGTTCAATTCGTATCTATTTTTAATTGTGGTTGAACTAGAAGTAGAAAGTTCTGGAGTTGGCCTTAACCTCGGTGGATTTTTTGTTGACTCTGTATTTTGAAATGTAGACAAATTTCTCAGAAAGCGCTAATCATAAATTTTAACAAAACTGGACCTTCAAATAGTTTAGATCTCCCATGGCCGTCCTCAAAGTCCGGGAGGATGACTGGCAGGTCTTAACGGCTCAAACTCTATTTGGCAAAGACTAATATCTCTTCTGTGACGGCCCCCTTTCTGGCGAAGAAGAAAACAGTTAAGCGAATGTTCACAAGCCATCCAACCCCTCCCTTTCAAGCCAAACTCATCATGATCCGTTCCCCTTAGCCACAGTTCAAAAATTTCTGGTTGCGCCACTGCAAATATTGCATTGTAAGTCGAAGAGTTTTATGAATCAAGGATCAAATACATTGTACGAGGAAATCTTTGTGCAGAAGAAGGCACTGAGAAGCTTTATAAGATAAATAAACACTAAAGCAGATGCTGGAATACACTTGTTTATAAGGTGCCTGAGAGAGTTTTGTCGAAATAATAATTAAATATACCTTTTCGCGAACTATTTTATATTTCAACTAAACTGCGTCCAATTTCGCCATTGGTCTTCCCAGTCTTTCTTGTCAGTTTAGATTCCATAGACAACTGCTTGGCGTGTTGAAGATAAGCTTCAATTTAAAGAACTGCGTTCAATTTCGTCCAACACCACTGTCCGAGAAAAGCAACGCCATGGCTCACAGAGGACCTAGGAAGTGAAATTTCGAGATAGTGAAAGCAACCCAGTTGGGACGAATGATGAGACAGAGCAAGCGATGAACTGCATCATGATTGCCAAGTGCATCCAGTGGGTCAACCACTCCCATACGTGCTTTCATCGCTGCCTTCAAACGGAAGACATTGAGTTCTAATGAACTTTCTATCTGGCGGCGCACAGTGACGCTCTGTTAGGCTTGCAGTTGCTTTTTCGTCTATTTTTTGTTAATGTGTGCATGAAATTTTAGGTTTCATTAAACTCGCCATACGTTTTCGCTTGGTTTGTGCTGCCCATTTGTGCTGCCAAATTTAAATGGCGATATTGCATATTGGACGCAGTTTTGTTGAAATTGAAAAACATTTCGAAAATTATGTATGGCTTCTGGCTCGACAGCCTTGCCTTACGCAATTGGGCGAAATTGAACGCAGTTTCGTCAAAATAGTTCGCAAAAAGGTATGATTATGAAAATTTTTCTAGGGGCAGTGCAAAGTAAACGGACCACGAACATGGAGTTGCATGTACATGTATGTGGTCGACTCGACTCAGAGTCAGTGGTTTTCCTCTGGCACATAGTAAGTGCCCCATAGGCGACTAAACCAATAGCGCGTGGCTGCGTACGCTGCATGCAAGTCACTGATTTGCTGCAACGGACATTTTCTACACAGTCCTGTAGCGGAGTGGAGCATCAGAGTGACGATGTAAATGTAATTGTAGCTTGCATTTGATATTGAATTAAAAACTATCAGTGCCAAATCAGCATTTACTATAATTTTTAGAATGCCATCTTGAATGCGCGTAATTCTACATGCACATGCATTTTTAGCTGCCCTGGAGTTCTTTATACACATTTCAATTATTGCAAAAAAGATTATAATTACGAGTAGCTAGCAACAGGCAGCTACTCGATAGTAAATTTTATAATGACAGCTGTCGACAAATTTTGGAAATGTAGTCGCTTATCGACGATATTATCGACGAAGATATTTCGGAGGAAACAAGTCATCACTGCCCCCTTCAAAACAGTTAAACTGATATTACAGTATATTACTGAGTGCATTATTCACAAGAGACAAGTGCCCCGTCCTTTAGGATTCCACTTCAAATTGTGAAAACTTATTCAATTGTTTCACTTTAAAAACATAAAGCAAATAACTTGAAGCAAATCGTACATCGAGTCTTAACCACTTAAAAAGTCTAAAACGATATTTTTAGTCTACATGGTTAAAATATGCATTGTTGTTAGCTATCTTCACAGAGGAAATTCCTTAAATCATTAATCGAAGAGTTGAATTTTATCGAGTTGAATTGCGTTACGATAATAAAAAATTTACAATCTTTTATATTTAGCTACATATTGTATTACAAAAAATTAAGCATCAAGTTAAATGGAATTGTAAAATGCATCTCGTACAAAATGTTTACAATAAATCAATAAAGCCGTAAAAAAATAGCTTAGTTAATCAGTTCGTTCATCATTCGATATTTGCACTGCAGCACATTTAGGGTATGGAGATTCCAGCTTCGCGGTACTTCCTCGCGATGGCGTAGAAGCACGGCCTGGCGCACAAGTTGTCCTCATCGATGTCGCAATTGCAAGCGGAAGGCGAGTCGACCAGGATGCGGAGCTGGCTGAGCTTGGACGTCATCTCGGCAATAGAAATGTTCGTCTTGATTCCAGCCAATTCGCAGCCTTCACCGTCGAGCACGCAGGGCTTAAAGAGCGTCTCCATCGTCTGGACAGCGGTCTGATTGGCGGCCTGGACACAGTTTTCGCCAATAATGTGGTCAGATTGAAACCCTACGGAGCATATACTACTTAGACTACTAATAGTACTAACCTCAGCGTCCTTGCCTGCTCTGAGAGCGTACCACACGGCGGACAGAACGGAGCTCTTCACCATGTAGCTGTATAGACAGCGGCGCAAGCACGATTCATCTGACGCCTCGCTGCTGCAGTTGCAACTGTCGGGCAGATCCAAGCTGCGGACCATTTTGAATACTGTTCGGGCTCGCCTGAAGTCTAGGCTGCCATCGGCTGGGCAATTGAGGTCCTTCAGGATGCAGTCTTGCAACAATTCGTCCGGCAGAAGAGCTGAGCGAATTATTCTAGCCCTACCAGGAGGTATGTGTCTGGTGGATTTTACTTTTCCGGTGCCGTCGCCTTCGACATTGGCACTGGCATTGGCTTGGGATGCTACGAAAACCTGCCAATATTTATAATTGGAATGGAAGCCTCTAGGAGTAATACTATATACTAATTAGTAAAAAAATTATAATCGTAATTAGTAGGTGGTATACTGATCTGATAATCAACATATAATCATTATTTCAATAATAAATACCGATGCACTCAACAGAACAATATTTTTTGTAGGGATAGCCTACAAAAATGTCTCTTGTTTCTCTCTCTCCCATTTTTCTTGGGAGTCAAAATACAGTGTATAATAAATAAATTATACACTCACAGATGCTATCACGCAGATAACGGCGATGGCGCACAAAATTCTCTTCATGGCAACTGAAAATTTCAGGTCTTTCTTTGTCTTGCAATGATACGAATTCTGGCTCGGATTGACTGTCATTTCACGCCTGTTGGTCTGATATTTACATAGGATAGAATGGAATTAGGGATTGTTCAAGGTCGGTGAGCTTATCTTCTTTACCGCCTCCCCGTTTGTCTTTGAGAATGACAGAGATATTCAAGAGATCAATATTTACTGAGCTCAACCCAAAACCCACTCATTACTGAGAGATCAAGCCATGCAAAAAACTCCACCATTCATGCTTTTGCTACACGCTGATTGGTTGACAGTAAATTTCCTTGCCCACGACCCAACTTACGCTAACATTACGACATCAACCCTAACACTCCCTCACAATGCTCAAATTGGCTGAGACGGAAACAAGTGGCAGCGAGTTTAAACCGGTTTGTAAGCTTTTTTTACTGAAAAGTTCAATTTTTGGCTTATCATAGAGCTCTATGATACAAGTTTTCAACTGATGAAACGCATATTATTCTAGCTATTTTATTTTCTAAGCATGCTTACATAAAAAATGACTGACAACAATACGATTCCTACTTGTTCTGGCACTTAAAGTTCCTGCAATTGCGTTGTAGATCTTCATCCTCATGACCTCATTTATCTGATTGACCGGCGGTCATGGCTGCTGAAGAGTTTTAGCTTCTGTTTTTGCTGCGGCTGTGCTACCCAAAAATAATCTTAGTTAAAAACTTTTTTTCTAGGGGCCCCCAAGAGACAAGGCAGAGTTAAAATAACGACTACCCACCAAAGATGGATGTGGCATTCTTTGTGAGGTCGAATATAAAATTGAATATTCGCTTTGCACAGCTTGCGCTTCGGATGTTTTGTCATCGTCGCTAGGCAACACTCATTAGGAATTTAATCACGTCGAAAGATCTAGCATCGCCATGGAGTTCTACAGTGTCCCCGCCAACTGTATTATCTGGAGTGGAAACTACTCGGAGTTTGCTCTTTGAATGAAAGGGGAAATCTGCAGTATTTTTTCAGTTTACTACTCATTCTAAGAAGCCTTCACAGAACGGCAACTACTCGTATGCAGTCTAAAAATTCTTTTTTTTCAATTCGAAAAAATGGCAACCTAGCAGACTAGTTAGGCGTCCTAAATGGCGCCAAGGTTAAGAGTCCTAAATGGCGCCAAGGTTAAGAGTCCTAAATGGCGCTAAGGTGAAGTGTCCTAAATGGCGTCAAGGTTAAGAGTCCTAAATGGCGCTAAGGTGAAGTGTCCTAAATGGCGTCAAGGTGAAGTGTCCTAAATGGCGCCAAGGTTAAGAGTCCTAAATGGCGCCAAGTTTAAGAGTCCTTAATGGCGCCAAGGTTGAGTCCTAAATGGCGCCAAGTTAAAGAGTCCTTAATGGCGCCAAGGTTAAGAGTCCTAAATAGCGCTAAGGTGAAGTGTCCTAAATGGCGCCAAGCTAAGTGTCGTAAATAGCGCCAGGGTTAGAGTCCTAAACGGCGCCAAGTTTCCAAACTTGCGCCAACTTGAGCGTCTGAGATGACGCTTAGAGAGAGTCCTTAATGGCGTTAAACAATGGGAAAATATCCTTGTCAAACTTTTAGCCATACTGTCTTCAACGCCTCTCTCCTAAATTCCATCCTTCCGGGACTGAGGCGTGTCCTGCAACTCCTGTTTAATCTATTATTGCACTTTTCGCAGCGATATCAGCTGCTGTGCGGCAATGAAGAGTGGCATTTTTTAAATGATTTAAAAAATCAGTGTTCGAATCCGCGTGTTAATAAATTGTTCCCGTCCTATAAAGGCCATTCAATAAAGTTTTTGTTCGAATGCATTAGCTAATAGCCATGTTTTAACACCTATGCCCTCTTAGCAACTTTAACATTAACATTTGACATCCACATAGCTGCAATTGGCCCAGAACTTGCTGATTTTGTTACAGGTTGAAGTAGGGAATGAATAGGAATTTTGTCAGTGTAATTAGCTTTTCTGGACACTTACCAACCCTAACTTTCTGCTTCATGAATTTTCCTAGGCACTCTCTGTGTCTCTCTCCATCTTGCCTGTCGCACAGTTGGTTGAAATTGGCAAACCCCTCCCTCTCATTTCGATGCCATTTTTGGCCCCCACTTTCCGCACCCTTGTCTATAAGGCAGCTGTTAGCCACAAATTATCTACCGCTTCTTAATGGGGTGACCCGCGATTTGCTAAGCTATAACTTTGGCTGTTGAATCTAGGCATTCGCTTACTAAACTGGTATTAGTTTCTTAAAACAGATTAAAAAGTGAATTGAATCAACTCCCGTGCATGGCATAGCATAGATAGGCACTGTACAATAATGAGGTACAATTATCTTTACTTGCTTTTCTGCCTTAATTAAAGTTGTTTATTTGGCGTTCTCTAATCTATGCTCGCGTTGTGTTGAAGTATTTAAAAGTTCAAATTATATTATAGGTGAAAATTGTAATAATTATTGTTTTGTTGTTTTGTTGAAGCGCGTCTTGTAGGACTGCCACTCCACTTTATTCAAAGGCTTACGCGTGAAGGTGTTTGAGTCTGTCTGCGATTAGACTGACCAATCTGCAGCCAATCAGGGCGCGAGAAAAGCTTACTTTCTACCCCCCCCCGTGAGGGGACGGCTTGGCTGGCACGTGGTTAATTTTCTAAGCGGCTAGGGTGGGTGCGGGAGACCAAGGCCCTCAGTTAATGCAGTACATGGTACAATTGTAGATAACAAAATGCACAGTAGCATTAATGTACATTTCTTTGACTAAAAATATCTTCATTAAATATTTTCTTTGTTCTTTAGCGAACTGAACAAAAAAGTTAGTTGCAATCTATACGACGTAGTATATTTTTTGTATCGCAAAATTTTTTTGCACAAATATTTTTATCACGGTTTACGATTGCTTTGTCAATTTTAGAGACACTAAAAACCTTCAAGCAGGATAGCCAAACATTACCAGTCAAGAATTAATATCCGTTTTGAGACAAAATCTTGGCACTAAGGTTGTTTTTTGCCTACTTAAACTTTAGCCTAGCAACTATCTAGTAGCCATTTGAAAACCTTTTTAACATGAGAGGGAAAGCGTCGCGTAAAGCCTATTTCGGACGGTGTACCAACAGGCTTATGCCTGAGTGCGACCCTCATCGCCGCTCTCTCACGCCTATTTTAGCTCTTCAAAGTGCCCAAACTCTGGGAATTTTTGACAGATTCCCACAGATCCTGGGGCCTCGCCGAGGTTTAGTTCGTAAATAGGATGCTTGTTCCGCTCTTCCCTTCTTCGCCCCTGCGAACCTTCAGCTTCTTAACCCGTGACAAGGACGAGCCAGTTGTTACTGGAAGGCTCGTTGGGCGACACAAGACGAGCCCCTCGACGCGGAAACACGTGACAGTAGACAGTGGGACAAGGGGGGGCTCTGACCCCGCTGCGCTAAGTACCCGTGTCAACACTGTCGGAGACAGCACAACACAACCATCGGCATTCCTAATCATTAACTGGAGTTTCTAGTCTGCGACTTCCCCAGCCCTGCCTACCCTCTCTTTGTCAGCCACTGGCAGCTCTGCGTGTTGAAAGCGTCATCTGCGAATCTGCAGCCTCTCTGTTCTGCCACGCGTCAACAGCTATCTGCGTTAGCGCTTAGAAGTCTGACTGATAAGCACTACAAGGTCGAGACGGCGCTTTGTGTGCCGCTCGTTTTAGATCTGTTAGATAGATAGATATATAGATAGATAGATAGATAGATAGATTGATAGATTGATAGATTGATAGATTGATAGATTGATAGATTGATAGATTGATAGATTGATAGATTGATAGATTGATAGATTGATAGATTGATAGATTGATAGATTGATAGATTGATAGATTGATAGATTGATAGATTGATAGATTGATAGATTGATAGATTGATAGATTAATAGATTGATAGATTGATAGATTGATAGATTGATAAATTGATAGATTGATAGATTGATAGATTGATAGATAGTGCAAGCAAGATACAGTAAAGGAGCTCATTGGAAGTGAGGCTTCTCCAAGTTCCCACATCTGGGTCACTGGGTTACTTGCACAAGTCTTGACACTGACTGGCACGTGAACGCAGTTTACAAACTTTAGGAACACTCTTTTCTGTAGCTTTATAACCAAGAAGTGATGAAGGCTCTGGACTAGGGGATTCACCTGTGTCAGATTCATATCGCTTTCACTGCGCCAGAGGCAGAAGTGATTGCACCCTGGACCCATCCAGATTTTCAATCTGCTAATATTTAGATGCGAGGAAAAGCTTGGGAAATTGTTTACAAAATTTTGACTGTTCAATCTGCTTTAAGGATAATACTTGGCTGACAAGTCGACCTGCATGATTTCTGTCAGAATCTTTTCGAGCATATTTTTTAAGTCTTTTTCCTCGGTTTCCAGTGGCTTAGAAGAACGGGGGCAATAAATATTATTCATTTATTTTAACGAAACAGTTACAATAATTAACTACCTAGACACTCCACTTTTGACCGCTTGGGATGAAGTGTAGCATATACGAGTTTATTGTTCTAGGCGAGTGGACTGCAAACAATATTTGTTTTAGTTTGGTAGCAAAATATTGATGAAAGGTGTTTTATGTTACAATAACAAGCTGTCATTGACGAAACTATAGGTAATGCCTAACTTTCATCCAAATTAGTTTGGTAGATTTTTTCTTTAGCAAGTGACCAAGCTACGCGTTGATTTCCAACCACAAAATCTAGCTTTTCGTACTGCAGTACACTGTCCGCAAAAAAGCCACCGTGCCGGGTTGACTTAGAGTCCTCGAAAGCTTCTGTCAATAATATTAGCCGCAGATATGACTCCTGCTCGTTGCAACACCTGTGACAGCTCGTCAACCGAACGAAATAAGCAACCAGTGCGCGCGTGTCCCCGGGACTGCTGGCGTCCAAAGCCAAATTGATGCAAGTGGATGAAAATGTCTACAGCATTATGGATTTGTCATTTTGGCTGGCCAATTTTCTTCTGCCCATCTCCCCCCTGCCCCCCCCCCCCCTATACACCGAGACCAAAAAGACCGCTACAATTGCGCAAAAAGGTCACGTACTAGCCGGGGACAAAAAAGTCTTTGTTACATTGTTTGATTGTATCATTATGGTCTCTTGACCCCTGGTCTGCTGGTCTGCTGATCCCTATAGCACAGCTGCTCTTTGGGGAGGGGATCAGATAGAGGCTTACCATGCCTTTAGCTGCTTTAATCAAAAGCAAAAAAACATTCTTTGATTTTCATGCACGTTAAGCAAACCAAGGTCCAGTTTCAGGTTTGAGATTTTCTCCCCTCTTCTTCCTTCAGTCTCATTTCCCTACTATACTTCTCTCCCTTACTGTCTCATTCTCTCAGTCTACTTCTCTCCCTTACTGTCTCATTCTCTCAGTCTACTTCTCTCCCTTACTGTCTCATTCTCTCAGTCTACTTCTCTCCCTTACTGTCTCATTCTCTCAGTCTACTTCTCTCCCTTACTGTCTCATTCTCTCAGTCTACTTCTCTCCCTTACTGTCTCATTCTCTCAGTCTACTTCTCTCCCTTACTGTCTCATTCTCTCAGTCTACTTCTCTCCCTTACTGTCTCATTCTCTCAGTCTACTTCTCTCCCTTACTGTCTCATTCTCTCAGTCTACTTCTCTCCCTTACTGTCTCATTCTCTCAGTCTACTTCTCTCCCTTACTGTCTCCTTCTCTCAGTCTACTTCTCTCCCTTACCGTCTCCTTCTCTCAGTCTACTTCTCTCCCTTACCGTCTCATTCTCTCAGTCTACTTCTCTCCCTTACCGTCTCATTCTCTCACTCTACTTCTCTCCCTTACCGTCTCATTCTCTCACTCTACTTCTCTCCCTTACTGTCTCATTCTCTCACTCTACTTCTCTCCCTTACTGTCTCATTCTCTCACTCTACTTCTCTCCCTTACTGTCTCATTCTCTCACTCTACTTCTCTCCCTTTCAGTCCCATTCAGTCGCCCAGTAACCACATCCCTCATTATAACGGTTACCTTCCCAGCCGAAACCCGCTTCGAAATTTTGCAACGCAATTCCTACTTTAACGCCAGCTTCACGGAGCGCATGCAGAAACAACAATTCCGCAGTGTTCTGTGCAAAGCGAAGCTTATCGGGAATTAGCTAACGAAAACAAGAACAGATTGAAATGAAAGGCCAACCAGCCATCTCTCGGGCGGATTCCGTCACACCTGGCCTGCCAGTGACAATCACGCGGCCCGGTCAGCAAGTGACAGGCCCGGCAAAACTTCCCGACGCGGCTGTTGCGGTCGCTGAGGTGGTTGACGGCCCCCCTCCTCTCTCAGGCCTGACCCGAGTTTTGCTCGCTCAATTTGCCCCAAAAACAACAGATGAAAATTGGTTTGCTGCTAGCCGGCGTGCATAGTTAGAAATCGGCCCAGTAACTAGAGAGAGAGTTGCTGTTTTGGGATGCGCAGCTTTTTTTTCTTGCCCGTGACCGTCAGTGAGCTATAAAGGTTGGGACTGTCAATCTCCATCCAACTTGCGGTTTCAGGGAGTTGAACAAATTTGCAGTCCGGGAAGGCATTTTTAAGCTTTCATTAATTAGTACCTCCGAAATACGCATGCAGGTAACGTCTGATTCGATGACGCTTTGCATTTCTGTATGGTTGGGATTCAGGATATGATCCTGATTCAATCGGGATTCAGTCGGGACTCAATCGGGATTCGATCAGGACTCAATCGGGACTGAATTGGGATTCAATCCGATTCAATCGGGACTCGATCAGGACTCAATCAGGATTCGATCAGGATTCAATCGGGACTCGATCGGGATTCGATCAGGACTCAATCAGTATTCGATCAGGACTCAATCAGGATTCGATCAGGACTCAATCGTGACTCAATCGGGATTCAATAGGGACTCATTCGGGATTCATTCGGGATTCATTCGGGACTCAATTGGGATTCGATCGGGACTCGATCAGGACTCAATCAGGATTCGATCAGGACTCAATCGGGACTCAATCGGGATTCAATAGGGACTCAATCGGGATTCAATAGGGATTCAATCGGGACTCAATTGGGATTCGATCGTGACTCAATCGGGACTCAATCGGGACTCAATCGGGATTAAATCGGGATTAATAGCCTACTGTCGTACCCGAGCTAATCCTGCAAGCAATTCCATTAGCTGCTCTTTCACCGCCGCTGTTTGGTGCAATCTGCAGATGCCTTTCAGCTCATCCCGCTGTCAATCTGCATCCAGCCGCGGCTGGCCCAGAAACTGCCGCCGCCCACCACATTGAGGTACTCGTACGTGCCTCCGCCCCACCAGACAGGCTGACGTCCAGGCCGAAAAAGGTTGATAACGAGCGAGCAACAACTGATGGCTGTCCCCCCAATTCTTTTCCATCAAGGAGGTCCTATATACATGAAACCTGGCTTTTGTCACGCTCCGAGACCCCAACAAATATTGCTGTTCTTTTTCTCGGCCTTGTATTAACCTGCAGCATGCAGTTGCATTCTGATGCCCCCCTTAACTTATGCTGCCCCGATGTCTTAGCGGTGGATCCGCATTGATCAGCGCTGCCGACGCTTCGATAATGGCTCCGAGGCAAGGCCAGTCACGTCAGCGGATAATTCAAGCTTGTCTGTCTGCCTGTGAGATTGGATGTGCCGAAATGCCTGATTGCAGTGCAGAAGTGGATTCGCGTCATCATTTTTTGTCTGCATTTTTATCCACGCCGGTTCGGTGAATAAGAATCTGTCATCCGTGTTTTCCGGACGGCAATATTACACAACAGGTGTTGCCATTGTCCTCTCTTGCCCGGGCGTTGTGTGTTATCTGGTCGGGGCCTCTGGAGAAGCAATCATAATTCATAAAAACTTTCCCAATATAATGATGGGTCGCACGCGAATGCGACACACCGATACCTAATTTATCTATAGGCCTTAGCCTTTGTTAGCTATATAGAATGCCACGCGCACTATCCCCAGTGCCGCTGATCAAACACTGACCATGCACCATATTTGTGTCAAAAAAAGATGTCGAAAAAAAACAGACCGAAATTGAAATTCGGCTCGGCTCTTGGGTGCTTCTTTGTCACACAAAACACACGAATCCCCGCCGCACAGATAGATATGAGGGAACGAGCAGCTCCGCGCCTCATCAATTCTGATCTGTCTTCATTCACCCTCCCTCCCACTCGGCGCCCATCTCTCCTGGGGGAAAGCCCAGATCAGTGGCAGCCCTATACTTAATATCCGATTAAAGCCCAACTGCTCCGCCCCCCTGGTAGCAGCGGATCCACGATCTGTCCCCCCTCCCCTTGCTTGTCTCCCTGCCCCGATCGCCAGCCAGTTAGCCAATAGCAACCGAGCCTGACCTGCCTCCATTGGGTGCTAGTGATGGGAGCGTAGGTGGGATGGCTCCGCTGTCTGGGAATTAGGGAGCTCGGGGAGGAGCTGGAGCGGCCGAAAATTGGGGAAGGCCCTCCTCCTAGCGGCTAACAGCTCGACGCGGCAGCCCTCCCCACCGCCGCGCCGACTTCCTCTTTAAAATAATTCCCCAACAGGCCGAGCTAACCGCGTTAGCGGCCTCTCAGCAGCTGTCACCGAGCCTCATTGTCTATTCCGGCCAAACCCGCCCCAGCGGAGTTCGAATCCTCAAATTTGCTATAACGGTGGGAAATAAATTTCAGAGTCCACACCGCGCTGTAGCTTCTGTTCCCCTCCGGTCTATCGAGTTAGAGATAGTTGAGCCAGATGCTGGCCAGGCCAAAAAAATCTTTCTTCATCCGGGACATCCTTCTGGATGACCCGCAACAGCAGCAACAACAGCACCAACAGCACCAACAGCACCAGTTTCTTCAGCAGCAGCATCATCAAGTCGGAGGTGTCGCATTCGCCGCCTTCGCCCAGGCAGCGGCGGCGGCCGCAGCGGCAGCGGCAGCGGCGGCGGCAGCTAAGCATCACCAGTCACCGCCGCAGCCGCAGCAGCAGCAGCAGCAACAACAACAGCAACAGCAACAGCATTCACCACTTGACCAGTTGATGCGACTCACCAAGAGCACTCTGCAAGGCCTGGACTACGATTTGAAGAATAATGGTAAGCGGAGCAACTATACATATAATAGAAATCTTCCAGCTCCAACATTAGTGTCAACTTCTTAAACTTATTCATTAAAAATGTGAAAACTTAGTTCAATATCTTTTTCATTCACCAGCGCTTCACAAGTTCACAAGGGCACGATCTAATCTTTGTCGAATCATTCATGGCACACCCACTTCTACATTATAGCCTTGCTCATTTATTTATTCAATCTCTTAACGGGACTTATCTCTAATTTTTACGACTGTATATAAAGGTGCGCATCTTGAAGTCAATTTTGCCTAAGCCGCAGGTCATGGGATCATGAGGGGGGGGGGGCGGGGTGGTGCCGAGGCGGTAAAACAAGCGCACAGTTAATCCCATTCACTGCCACGCTGTGACTGGCGGTGTCAGTCACTTGTCCCTATCTAAACGTGCAGTTGTTCAAGTGTCCCATCGCGAGCCTGCATAAACACAGTTTATCCAAGCGTGCTGTTATCTCATTTTAGAAGTTATCCCCTTCTTGTTGTGTCCCCTCAATCTGACGCTCTCTGTTGAAGAGGATTTTTTTGTCCCATCGGGGGCGATTTGGGATTATTTCGAGGATTTTCAAGGATTCTCATGAAGTTTCTTGGCTTTTTTTCAGTTCCTGAGAGGGTGAAAGTGACAGGGGGGAGGCCCCGCCGGTCAATTTCAACTGTCATTGGTAATGAAGCTTGACATCGGGAAGCTGGACTGGGACCGCCATGGGTCTGCCCGATGGGGCGGCTTCGGGATGGAGCTTTGCATTTCGATAAATATTTTTGCAAGAACGCGGACTTGTTATCGAATGCTTATCAACACTGGCATATGGGAGGCGTAAACAGACTGGGAAGTGATTCTTCATCCCCACGTCCAGCTCCCACAAACCGCATATAGGGAAGGCTTATTGCGGCCTGTGCGCTGAACAGAGGGCCCCCGCGCTTCCCTCCCAATGACACCTTAAATCACAGATGACAGTGCGCATTTGTTAGTGCCGCCGAGGCGCAGGCCAAATGCACGCATATAGATACAGACAAAGCCACTCCGCCCATCCCCGCCCAATGCATTGCCTATGAAGCAATTTCGTGAAACGAAAGTGAAAACACGCCGGTGACAAATTTACTTTCAGATAAGGTTTCATCGCCGCAAAGCATCGCTGCCATGGCTCGCTACTGCTTCAATAATTAACAAATATGACAAACAGATTAAGATAAGGGGATTGCGCTGTAAAATATATTGCCCAGGCTTATTCCATTGCGCGTATTTTGTATAGATTAGGAGCGTCGCATTCAACTGCTTGGCCGGGTTAGACAGATGATGCTCGGATTATCCTTAAGGGGAGATCGCTAGCGGTCCCCGGGAGGGTCCACTTAATCAGTCAATGTTTCCCGCGGCGGCCGGCCAAAGCCAAAAGTCGTCGCTCATTTCAACGGACAGTATAGGGGGGGGGGGGGGCAAACCCGACTGTTGTGTTTGGGCGGTTGTTGTTTATAAGACTGTTATTGTAAGTCGCTGGCTGCGTTTGGCGGCGGGGCTGGGTTATAAGCTTTTGGGAAATCAATTCTGCGTGTTGGCTTCAAGTTGCGTCAACATTGAAAAACGAATTTCGGAGTCAGATTGTTTTGCTGGGGTATTGCGACTGGGCTGTTATTCGGGATCGCTTTTTCAAGATTTTTGTCACTAAGGCAGAGGTTGTTGATTGCCTGCCCGCTTGTTGCTGGAGATCTGACCTGTCGAAATAGAAGTCACTGTGGGACTGGAAAGGGCACTGACCAGAAGAGCCTCGTGAAATATGCGAATATTGTGGGAATTCTGAACAACCTTAGCATCCTTATAATCAGAATAATCACCCTCAGCATCCTTATCCTCAGCATCCTCATCCTCAATATCAACATTTTTAGCGTCGTTATCCTCAGCATCCTTATACTCAGCATCCTCATCCTCAGTATCTTTATCCTCAGCATCCTTATCCTCAGCATCCTTATCCTCAGCATCCTCATCCCCAGTATCCTTATCCTCAGCATCCTCATCCTCAGCATCCTTTATACTCAGCATCCTCATCCCCAGTATCCTTATCCTCAGCATCCTCCATCCTTAGCATCCTTATCCTCAG
The DNA here is from genome assembly GCA_950096795.1 of Macrostomum cliftonense. Taxonomy (NCBI): domain Eukaryota; kingdom Metazoa; phylum Platyhelminthes; family Macrostomidae; genus Macrostomum; species Macrostomum cliftonense. Next base: position 26,869 of record CATNEM010000257.1, on the reverse strand, counting down.
CATCCTTCATCCTTAGCATCCTTATCCTCAGCATCATAGTCCTCAGCATCCTTCATCCTCAGCATCCTTCATCCCCAGTATCAGATGCTTCATCAAATCGAATCGAAGCCAACAACACCAACCGCTTCAACAGACGCGGACGCCTCCCTCGTGACGCTCTGGTCGGAGAAGAACGGCTTTCGCCGGCGCCGCAAGACGCGCACGGCTTTCACCAGCAAGCAGCTGAGCGTGCTAGAGGAGCGATTCCACGAGCAGAAATATCTGACGCCGAACATGCGCGACGAGATTGCTCAATCGCTGGGCCTCACCAACGCCCAGGTGATCACGTGGTTCCAGAACCGGCGTGCGAAGATGAAGCGAGAAAATGAAGAGCTCAAAAATGACATGCTGGCGACCAGAAGCTCCGTTGTGGCCGCTGACGCCGACGTGGCCGACGATGCCGATCTAGACGACTGTCGGGAGCTCGCAAACGACGACCCGACGACGCCGCACGCCGACGACGAGGAGCCCGAAGAGCCAATCAACCTCTCGGCCGACCTGTGCGGACTGCGCCAGCTGAAACGGAGCTCGCCAACTTCGTCTCTGGGCGAGTCGTCCATGACGATGGAGGAGGACGAGGAGGAGGGGGAGGTGGCAGACGAAGATCGGCACCAGCCGGCGGACAACAGCGCGGCGAAGCTGGTAAGCGTCAGCCACTTCAAAAAGCGGAAACTGCTGTCCACGGCTTGACTGAATTCTGAAATTTCCGGATTTCGAGGATTATTTCAGCCTCCCGAACGATATGTAGATTTAATAAAATCCCTGTTTCCATTTCTTCTTCAAGCTTCATGACTATATATAGCGAAACAAGAGCAAGATCTTTCACGTTTACCATTGTTATTTAATTAAATATAGTTAAAAATCTCTTCGGCGCGTCAGTTCTGTATGATTAAAGCTTTTTACATTTACTTGCACATTAACTAATAGTTGTGTAAATATTTTATCATGTTATTTAAGCAGCCTATATAATGCTCATACCAGAAATACACATTTTTTCATGTCAATATGTAGTGCAAATACTCTAACCCTTAATACTTATCCTTGATTCAAACTTTACCATGCAGCTGTGGAGCATAAATTTAAATCTCTTTCCCAGATCTGATGTACACTGCAAAATGATTTTTTAAGCTTTGCCGATTCTCAGTAGATAAAAGCTGTAGTAATGCCTTCTACTAACTAGTAAAATGATTATCCCAGTATAGAAAAAAATCACTTAACACGCGCTTTGCTTCCATGTTGCAGTATTTTGTTTTGCTACCGTCTACAAATGCGTTTAACTAATAAAATAAAATGAATAAAACAATACTTATGCATACGGTTTCAGTATACACTTAAAAAAAATCCGAATAATGAGCAGTGAGCGATCATGCTTTAAGTGACCGATCTCTTATTGCATTTAGCACACTAGGATCAAGGACGATAATGCGCCTTTTGTATTAGGATTTGTATAATTACACTTTTCATCATTCGATTCGATTATTATTATAAAAGTGCAGTACCTGACTAGGACACACGTATTTACGAGCTATTACGATCAGCCTAGAGTTCTGAAGGCACCATTTCGGGAGTCATCAGCGGCGCCACTTTGGGTGTCATCAGAGGCGCCATTTTGGGTGCCATCAGAGGCGTCATTTTGGGTGTCATCAGAGGCGCCATTTTGGGTGCCATCAGAGGCGCCATTTTGGGTGCCATCAGAGGCGCCATTTTGGGTGCCATCAGAGGCGCCATTTTGGGTGCCATCAGAGGCGCCATTTTGGGTGCCATCAGAGGCGCCATTTTGGGTGCCATCAGAGGCGCCATTTTGGGTGCCATCAGAGGCGCCATTTTGGGTGCCATCAGAGGCGCCATTTCGGGGGTTTTCAGAGGCGCCATTTAGGGGTTTTCACAGGCGCAACTTCGGAAATCATCAAATGGCGCCATTTTTAGAGACATCAAAGGCGCCATTTTGAGAGTCATCAAAAGGTGCCAAATTGGGGAATCGTAATCAGCCCCATTTTAAAAGTTATTAGTGATGCGAAAGTGAAAAAAATCATTATTTTTATTACTGAGGGAAAGACGAATTCAAAAGACGTAAACAATCAACAGGAAAATGATCCGGAATACATTTACAAGAAGATGTAACGCGTCATAAAACTGGCAAACCCGCAACTGCGTATCCAGATAAAATTTTATAACCATCCATTGCGCAGCCAAATAAAAGCGGACTTATATCTGCATAGCATCACAAAGTGATCATTCACGTGGCCTAAATCTATACTGCTAGCGGAGCTGTATCGCTTCGGCCAATTCAACAATTTACAGATAGTTTTTTTTCATTTTGAATAATAGTCCGTCTTCCCCTGCAGCAGCTGCGGCGGCGGCGGCGGTCGCTGCGGCGGCGGCCCCACGGTGACAAATGACCTGCGGCAGCGGCGGATAGAAAAGTCTGTCTGGAACTCTTAGAATTAGTTGGCCGCAACCCAGTTGGAAAGCCAAGAACAAAAAATTCAGTCATCTAACCGAAGAATTTCAATGGCTCCCCCCTGCGCCACAAGGAATTGCAGCAATATTCTCGCCACTTTGCATTTGGACGCGCACCTCGTTCAATACTCGGTTGTCAGCTGGCGCGGCTTTGTTGCTATGGCAGAGGCGCTCCATCCATTCTTCCCTCCCCCCTATTTCCCCTCATCCGGTTTTAACAACTCTAGAGCAGTGATGTGCAGTTGTCACTCGGTTTCTATTCTACTGTCTAATTCCTTTCTTTAATTTTTTATTCGCTAAAAGTTCATTAGTCGCATACTTGTGGCATTTACTAAGCGAAGTGAAAGCCTAAGAACTGCGTGAAAATGACTTAAATGTGAGCAGAATCGCTAAAGTGAATATTTTACAACTGTGTCTTTCCTGAATGCAGCTACAAAATAAACAAAAACACTGGGATAAAAAGGAAATGACAACAGATATGAATGAAAAAAACAAGAAAAACAACAGGCACAACAACAGGAGCAACAACGAGAACAACAACAAGAACAATAACAACAACAACAACAACAAGCCAACAAAGGCTGGAGAGACCAGGCTAGGAAAGAGTGCTTGCAGGTCTGCGAGGCCCCGCGAGAAGAGTTTTGCTTGACAAGACTGCCACCCTGGCGACGTCTCCAGCCTGGCGACGGTGTACAGATCTTCACAGACTTGCTACGCAGATCCAAGAAGAATGAGGAAGGAGTGGTTGCCGACGCGGAGGAAACTATCAAGGCCAGAGGCCCAAACGAGATGGTGTTGTTCACGGATGGTTCAGTTGGGGGCGACGGTAAAAATGGAGGAGCGGCGTGTGTGGCGTGGCGCAGAGGCCGTGAAGTGGTCAAATGTGCGGCGGCTTGTGCAATGTGTAGCTCTCTTGTGGCTGAAAGGATGGAACTCGATGGACCTCGATGAGGTCCAAAGCATTTCGCCTTATGGCGAAGGAAGCCACTGAACTGGACCAGAGGAATGTCAGCGTGGAGTGCGAAGTCTCCAAGGCAGGCTGCGTCTTTCAAGCAAGCGACAACAGACTTAAGCGCATCCAGGAGGCGGAGTGGACCAGAGGTGCTACAGGAAGGAGCACGACCTCGCTGTTGGCGCAAATTAGAGCCGGTCATTTTAAGTTCGCTGCGTACTGGCGACAGAAAGTCGGACTCAAAAGTCAAAGCCTGTGCAAGGACTGTGGCGAGGAAGTCGACAAGGATCATTGGTTCGAGTGCTCGAGATGGGACACAGCGAGTCCTGATGTTTAGCTTGAGAAGGTTGGAGGACCTGCGTAACGAGGAATTGGTGTTGCGGTTCATCCAGGCCACTCTTCTCGCCAATTGACCGACGACAGACACACACACAACAACAACAAGAACAACAACAAAAACAACAACAAGAAAAAAAAACAACAACAATAATAATAACAACAACAAGAGCAACAACAAGAACAACAACAATAACAACAACAAGAGCAACAACAAGAACGGAAAAGATGACGTGGCCGGCCTGCATGTCGCCGACGGCGCAAAATTTTTTCCTAGAAATTCGCTAGTGAACTTTTTTCGGAATAGAAAAACTTCGGAGTAAAGGAGATGAGAAGTGGGAAGTTAAATTTCGGGAATGTAATTGATCAAAAACATTTTATAACCAGAAACTAGCATTAGTTTCCTAAATAAAAAACATAAACTCATCACCAAACACCCATGCACTAAAATAATTTTTTAACTATCAATAAAAATTGAAAGCGCACCAGTTTCAAAGTGTACATTCTCTTTCATCGCCTATAAGTACTGCCCGATACACTTAGCTTCTCGTACTGAAATATAGTTAGCAGCAACCACAACGCGGGATGTCCGAGCTCCGCTCTGGAATGCAGTCCGCGAATGCAGAGATCGAGTTGTCCACTAATGCCATCTGCCAGCTGTTTGATTCCTGAAAAAAAGCATTCAGTCCCTCTCTTTTTCAATTCAATGTTTCCCATGCTTGGCAGTAGTAATAGTCAAAAACCACCCCCCGTAACAGTGAAGTAATTGGCTCCACGTAGCATCTAGTAGTGGGATCGGGAGAGACAGACAGAGTGGGTGGGACTTGAAATTGATTGCTAACAGGTTAGATGTCAGTTGGTTTGTCCCTCTGGTGGCTTGGCTTTTTTGGGTTCGAATTCGGCTGCATTTCTGGGAGGAGGAGTTGACAGATCGGGGGAACTGAATCTGGGGAAGTCTCCCCGCCTGGCTGGCTGTCTCCGCGGCCTGACAGTTTAACAAGTTGGCCACTGATGCCGGTATTCGAATATAACCCCAATATATTTCCAAGTTTTAGTGCAGTTGGTTGGGTGGCCGCCGAAACAGCTAATATCTCCCGATGACAATGCGTGCAAGAAACCCGGATATTTGCTCCAACACTGTGTCTGACTGGCTCTGGCTGGGCCCACTTGGATCGAACTGCAGCAGTAATTACTGGCGATGACAAATGGCAACGGCTGCCATTGCTAGATAATATTGCCAAGCAGACGGATCTGAGCTTGTAGAATCAGGCTTGACTCTCTTCTGCCTTCTGGAGATTATCCGGTGCGCGCAGTGACTTTCTGCAACCAACCATCCTCCTCTTCCAAGGAATTTGCTTCCTTTTGGCTCCGCCCAGAAAAAGCATTCCTGGAATAGATCTTTTCAAAAAATGGATTGCAGGCGAACTGCGCGGCGCGCTTCCAAGCATTTGTTGGGCCAGATTATTCCAGTGACTACTTATCGGCACCTATTTGACTTGGCAATTTCGCGGCATATTTCTCCGGGCATTCCACGGCTTGCAACAGCTTGTAGTCTTAGTGAATGCGCTGGTCATAAAATCCCGGCCACTTTTCAATTTGAACCTCTCTTTTCTGCTTTTCTATATTGCCCCAAGCTTTCGAGGTTGCCTCTTATATAGGCTTTCTTAAAAAATACTAGAGTTAAGCTGAAGGCCGTGCGGCAAAAATGAAGCAAAGTGTACAAATACCGTATTCAAAAAAACAAATTTGCTTTGCATCGATGTTATCAACTCCAAGGACCACTAGGAATTACGTTAAGTTAGTTTACTAATAGGAAAACAAAACTTAGCTTAAATTAAATGATTTAAAAAATTCTCAGTCAAATACGACTAGAAGCGCCTTGTTAAATACATGAAAACGATTTTTTGTCAACGATTTCATTGATTCATGATTTCAGTGACGCCACAGAATTATTATAGCTCGCCAAAGGACACCCATCGCCGTTCAATTATTATTTATATATGAGACTGACAAATTAAGAAACTCAATTTCAATAAATTATAGCAAACTTGAAGTCAAAATATACGAATATTTGATATTTGTCCTGTGCTCAGGGCGCAGAATGTTTTCAAATAGTTTTCAGTAAGTTCGAGTTTTGAGCTAAAACGCAACAAAGCTTCATTATACTCGTTTCTCGAAAAATTCACTACGCTCCATTAGTGTCTTGGTAAACGAAAATTGCATGAGCAAGCCATAAGCAAATTAAATAAATTTATTTAATTAATGCCTGATTCACTCCGGTTTGTTTATTAGGGCAAACGAAAAAAAAACAAAAAATTCTTCCCCTTTGAAGAGAATACTAAGTAAAGATAAAGATTGCTAGTTATGTGTATGCATATAAATAATACTTTTATTTAATTTCGTCTTATTTGCTGTTGTTTAGAGTATCCTAAGCATTACAGCTAACAACTGCAATGTTTAAAACGTTGACTTGACTTTATTTTTCAGAATTTTTAATGTTGAATTTATCAATCGAAAAAATTATTATGTGATGTTTTGCCTCCCAACCTCCCATGGCAGTTTTTAAAGTTTTTGACATGGTTAATCTTCATTTTGCTGTTGCAAAATAACTATTAAAAAACTATTAAATATTTAAAATAACTATTAAATATTTAAAATCCATTGGAACGTACATTCGGAAAAATTCCATCCATTTCTTCCGTTTGTTTCTTCCTAAACAGTCCTTGTGAAGAAATCAGTTAAAGGAAAAGCGAACCACCGACTTTCCATCTTATTAATTACTTTACCATCATAACTAAATACTTAACTGAATAATTGGATGATAAAAAACTTTGATGGCTAGCAAGCTAGGAAGCTATGAGTGAATATCTCAATTATTTATAAGATTATTTTAAGATAAGTATCAGTCTTACTTGTTGCTTGAAAAGTGACGGAATATGATTGATTTATTTATGTGACAATATTATTTACAATATTATTTACCAAGATAATTCATAGAAAACAAAATATTTTGTCCAATTAGGAAAATTAGTTATTTTTCAACACTTATTTCCCCTCCTTTTTAATATTGTGCTGTATTAATTTGTCTATTTGTCAAATAACTACATATTAAATAAACATTTATTTCAGTAATTGCAATTAGTTATTCTTATTTAATTTAGCAAAGCCACGTTTTTTGTTTTTTGTCCTGTGCAGCCCAAAAAATGCCAATTTCAGCTATAAACTGAAATGGCTGAAAAGAAAGAAGGCAAGGAACCCAAAAATGCAGTTCACCAGAATGCAATCATGGTCGAGACCATCAAGAAAGAAAATTTCCACCAGAAACTATATACCAACTATGGTGTAAATCCATTTCGCAAAAGTAAGAATTGTTTTGTCCTCTTTTTCAAACCAGCAAAGTCGGGAAATATTGCCACCTTGACTCAATCTGTAACCCATTTGCTGGCTATCTGAATCTGTTCCAGTTCACACTCTGGCACCAAAACCCAACGCACCACCGGAAGACTTATCTAGCATTACAGAGGAGGACAGTGAGTCTTATTTATGCATGCAGTCATTTCTGACTGATTATAAATACTTGCTTACTTGCTTGCGTTTGACCATGAGCATTATCAGCATTTTAAATCACTAATTGAAATCCAGGCCACTTTGTGGGTGTCATCGAACGGGCCCACCTTGAGCCAACTAAAAAGTACACAGTGCCGCAGACCGAATCGCAGGAGATTGGCTGGATAACAAAGCCCTTGGTGAGAGGAATTCGGGTCTTTGTTCCAACAATTAATTAGGTAATATTATCTTGTCAAAAAATAATTCCAGTTGGAGACCAACAAAGCGGACAGTCGGCTGTACTTTCCCAAGAACAGCTGCGAGATCACGAAGTACATGGACGCGTATTGGCGATTCAAAGGCGCGGACAGCAAAACGGAAGCCAAGAAGGCATGATGGATCGGATGGCAAAGGATTGATAAATGCACTATAACCCAAACTCAAAATTTCTGTTTTGTACCTTACGTGCACCAAATAAATATCTAATCTTTCCTAATGATTAACTGAATATGTCGAAGTGCCATTTTTTCACTTATGTATGTACATTTTTATCTACAGAAATATGCACGTGGGTTACCTGAAGATTTTTAAAATGTTTTGAAATTGAAAAATAAAGCTTAGTTCACAAAAAATGATTACTAAACATTTAACTTACTTAACTTTAAATAATTACTAAAAAATTTAAATTACTAAAAATTTAACCTTTCATTTTTTGTTTCAAAAACTTTTCGCTTTTAGAATAAATGAATGCTGTGTTAATGTGTTAATTTGCCTACTCATTTTTTTTAATTTTGGAATACAAGTATTGGAATAAAATACAATTAAGTACGTGGGAAGTCCTTGAAGTGTAATCGAAATAAATGTCTTAACTGAAGTTACTTAGAAGACATCAATAAAGGTTGCTCCATTTTACTCCCCTGTAAACGCCTGAGAAGCGCCCCCTCTTTCTCCTTTCCAATTTCATCCATGCTTAATCGGACCGTTTCCATGGTTACTGGTCCCTGCTCCTTCCGTCGAGGCTTTCTTCCCCTCTTATTTTTTGTTTGTCTGTTTGTTAGTTTCGTCAAGCAGAGAAAGGGGTGTCACTTTTGACATGTTTGCAAAGAGATGCTTCACAGTATTTTTTATTTGCATGGTTATTATTAGGCAAACAAAGACATTTTCAGTAATAAAATTCATTTTTAATGATATTCTAAGCAGAAAAACACAGTTCTTATATGTTCACGGCAAAATCGGACAAAAAGATAAAAAGCAAATGACATCGACGTTTGAAAAAAAGTTTTGCTTCACTTAGTTTTTACCAGTGAAGAATCGCAAAATTAACTGCTACCTTTTAAAGTTAATCATGAAGAGAAAAGAATAGTAAATCACAATTTAATTTACTAAAATATGGTCAGAAACATGTGATATCTAGCAATAGTAAGAATATTGATTTAGGACGTCCCAGACAAGCCAAAAGTAGACAAGAAATATCTATCTGCCTCGAAGATTAAGAAGCCAATTATGCGATTATGCGGCCTACAATAGCAAGTTTTGCAGAAAACGTGTAACGATATGAATAACAGGCTTTGTGGTGCGCATTCATCCGTGAAATTTTTGACCAAAGCTTGAAAAGTCTGTTGCTGCGCTGCACTGTCTACTTCTTCAGTAGTGTGTTGCAGACTCAATTTGATTTGGAGCTTCCAGCCGGCCGTCAGGGGCAGCCGTCCGGCGCAAGTCGGAGAAGCCGAAGCTCCACCTGGCCCGGCAGTTTCTGCTGCGGCTCGCCCTCGCCGACAAACGCCGAATTCGCAGCCGCCGCCGCCGCAGAAGGAGCCGCCACCGCCTCCACCTTGGTAGCCGCCGCCGCCGCCAGCCGCGCCGTAGTTTTGACCGGCGCCGCCGCCCCGGCCGCCGGTCCAGTTGCTGGCGCGACTGGCTCCTCCGACGCCGTCTGCTGAGCGCGGCGACGCCTCGGTGACGCGGCCGGCGCTGAGCCAGCCGGCGCCGGCGCCACCCGCGTGAGCGCTCACTAGAGAGGAGGCGTTGGTGAGACTGAAGCCGCCGTGGCCGTCGGCGCCGCCCGGGCCGAACCGCAGCGGGTTGGTGGAGGAGCTTCGCGAGTTGCTGCCTGAGGTGCCGGCCTGGCCGTCAAGCCCTGTTGGGGGTTCGGGCGCGTGTTTTGAGTCAAGTCAGGGGCTTGAGATGACGCACATCCGGTGACACAAGTAGTCCAGAATGTGACACCGGCAACACAACTCCTTCGCTGCCACTCACCGCTGGCATATCTGGCGCCTCCGCCGCCTCCGCCAGCCGCTATCAGCAGCTGATCGTCTGAACCATTGGCATTGGCGACGATGTACACGAAGCTGCCGCCTCCGCCGGCTCCGCTGGCGTAGATGATGTTCTCCTGAGCATCTGCGCCAGTCTGGCCGACAACAACAGTCAGCTGACTGCCAGCCGACAGGCGGAAGATGCCGCTAACGTTGGCGCCCCGGCCGCCGTGCCATAGACGTACTGTGGAACACCCGTGTCACGTTCAGGCTTCCATTCGACAGTAGCTGCTCGAAGTTGTCCACTTTCCAGATCCTCTTGACGCCTTCAGGCCGGAGCTCCCTGGCAACGAAGCTCTCAAGCTGCAGATCCGACTCGTTGAATGCTTGATGATGAGCTGCTGGCACTCGCAGCCGCCTCTGGCCGTGTCCATTGACGATGACGGCTAGGCAGCCTTCTACCTGGAACATCGCCACGCAGTGACGGTCCGAGTGCACGAAGATTCGGGCCAGCAGCTCCGTGCTGACTAAATCGGAGATGTTGAGAGAGCCGTCAGTCACCAAAGGTAGACCACGTGTTGCCATGTGGTTGGAGTCTGCGCTGAGCTCACCACTGCAAGGGGCGAGAGATAGGTTGGGTAGAGTACTGGGGACGACTGGTGTACAGCGCTGCAAGGTGGGAGGTCCTTCTTGAGTGCTGAGGACTATCTGATGTACAGCGCTGCAAGGGAGGTCCTTCTTGAGTGCTGAGGACTCTGGTGTACAGTGCTGCAAGGGAGGTCCTTCTTGAGTGCTGAGGACTCTGGTGTACAGCGCTGCAAGGAAGGTCCTTCTTGAGTGCTAAGGACTCTGGTGTACAGCGCTGCAAGGAAGGTCCTTCTTGAGTGCTGAAGGCTCTGGTGTACAGCACTGCAAGAGAGGACCGTAGTTGTGTTGAAATATCTGGTTTAAATCACTTCAGAGATTGATGAGAGCTGGTGATTAAGTGAGTTTTTCCTATCTTCATCAGTCTTCTTAATCAATATTGACGCATTGCTCACCCAGCAGCAGGTGCCACAGAAGCAGCTTCATCAGCTGAGTTTGCTTAAATGTCATCTTCATTGCAGCGTAAATGCTAGTGTATTAACTCTATTTCTCTGCTTATACTACCTTGGGGTCATGTAAAAATTGAATTTTTTGTTTATTAATTAGGGGAAGGCGAACAGAAGCCCGGTTGCCCTTGGTTGCAAGACCAAAATTGAATTGACAGTGCAGTAAATTGCTGGCCGCCTGCTCCCTTCCAGTCTCCGTAACCATTCAAAATGCTTCCCTTCTCCCCGACGATTTCGTCCCATATATTCATTTATCTATTTATCTATCTATCCCTCTATCTGTCTACATGGATGTATCGATATGTGGAGACTGCTTGGCTATTATATAGTATTTGACCATTTGATCCCTAAATTTATCGGGATTGTCTCTCACTGTAGTGTGGATTCCGACTACTCATTTAAATTACGAGATAACAAAACGTCTGCGTGAGGACTGGCTACACAGCAGCTTAAATTATTAACTTACAAAAGCATGGCGTTTTTTTAATTCCTAGTGCATTCCTTTTATCCATCTCTATAGCTTGTTAGCAGAAATAAGACAAGAAAGGTTGCAAAATATATATGGAAAATGCTGCCACAAGTAAGTTCTATATAGGTAGTCCCAGCTCCAGTCTATTAGTCCTTAATTTCATACAAACTGTTTATAATACAATTGAATTCGAGTTTACGCATTGAACAGAGGAGCTGTAGCACCATTTTCAAGAAAAGAAGTGAATGGACAGATAAAAAATAAATTAACGATATAGAATCATTATCTAGTCTTACTAATAGTAGCTAACATTTAGTACAAAATGATGTGACTCGACCCAATGGTTGAGTCGCTGCTGCCTGAGCTAAGCCTCAAAGGGACAACAGGCCTTGCCTTCTCGCTTGACCCGCCCCGAAATGATCTACTGGTAGCTTGGATTTGACTGAGCGGCTAAGCTCCTAAAGTACAAATATCTGGCCCAAGGAGTTTTCTAAGGTAATCCCGGGGTGCGAACCGTAGACCTGCCACCAGCCACCTGCGGGAATAGGCTCCTAAAACTACCCCTGACGAGACGGGGCTCCCGGACGATGGGCCGTCAGCTAGTTTAGGGCTTCAGATAAAGTACATTAGCCGATAATAAGGGACTCTGCACAGGGCATAACGATGGGCTGGCGAGCTCTAACAAGGACTTTTCTAGGGGTGCAGGGGGCCTCTTTCGAGGTGATTTGCGGAGGGAGGTGGATTGAGGTGCTACACCTGCTGACTAACCTGGGGTCGGGCTGCTCCATGCTAAAAGTACGTTACTAATCTTGGGGGTTTTATCCCATGTAGAGGTTCGTGGGGCGCCTGGCATGATTAGATGAGGGACTCTTATCAGCCTCAGTCTGTGCACGGCTTTTAGAAGGTTTTTATGCTTACATTGGCTATTCTAACAGGCCTGTGAGGCGCGCTATCTATGATCCTAAGCGCCTCAGGCTTCACATTAAAGTACATTAGTGGCTTCCAATCTCCATGTGGCCTCCCCACAGCGGCGCACTAGCTATCTAAGCCAGCTGCGGCATGGCTCAAATGAGCAAAGAAAAGCTAATAGCTAGAAAAGGAATCAACTGCAGTTTACACATCACTCAGTGGCTCTGAACTGGCTCCTACCAGGTAGGCGGAATTATTATATTAAAGACCCTAAACTGAATCAGACAGGAAAAACTCGCGCACTAGGGACCCAAAGTAAAGCAGCAGAAACAAAACAAGGGGTCACTTACCAGCCGCTCGAAGCTCAGAGCTGCAGTCAGGGTCAGGTCAGGCGTGTCGCTGTCGGTCAGGCCGGGGTCGCTACTTCGCCGGATGCCGGATGCCAGACGTCGTCACTGGGGCTGTCGCTGTAGTTGCTGCTGGGCCGGAGATACCTCGACGACCAAAGCGGGGCCCGGACATATCACCAACTGGGGAGTGGGCTTCCTCAACCCAGAAGGGGGAGACGTCGGGAATGTCGCGTCGACGGTGAAGGGGCTGACCGGGAGATACCTCGACCGGACAGGGGCCAGTCGGGAGGACAGGGGTTGCTCCTGGAGATACCTCGACAGGGAGACAGGGATGTCACTAGAGCCCGAAAGGTTCGAGTTTTCGGGGCCAAAAACCCGCTCGCTTAAATAGTGTGAATATCACGCGTCACGCGCGTGAACCGTGATGCTGACGCCACCTGACCCGACCTTGACCCCGCAGCTTCGCTCCCAATTGGCTGGAAAGTGGTACATTGTCAGGGGTAAACCATGAGTCAGCGATGACTCATGGGGTGGGTGGTGATGACGCAACAAGCTCATTAATTATGATTATCGTTAATATTGGGCACAGAAAAATGAAGAGTATACGGTTGGAAAGAAGATGACGCGCTGATTATGAAATCCTAAAATATTAGAGGTCCCTAAAGTACCGGAGGAATAATCTCCAAGTACGCACTTAATGAACTGAGTACGTTTCCGCTCCAGTGAACCCGAACAATAGAGCGGAGGGGGGTGGGCGTCAAGGTCACCCGTGGTTGCGCAACCCAGGGGTAGAACAATGAGTCACCCGATGAGTCATCCTCATTACAGTAAAACAGGCTGTAGCACGCCTAGCAGGGACTGTTACAAGCTGGGGCACGCATAGCGATGGAGCACTAAGGTGAGCGATTGCGAAAAGATTCTGGGTGGCCAAGCCAGGATTCATCAAAAATTTTTTATGATAATAAATTTTTTCCTAAAGATAAACTTAGGACCTCTGACAACCAGTACATGGTACTCGTAGTTGCAGACTTGCAGACAACGACGTACAGTACGAGCTAGTAGTATATCTAATCATAGGTCATGATCAGTAGTTAGAATATTGTACAGAATGATATAGATAGATATGCAGAGGCGGCAAAAAATTCTTGCGACAACCTTTACGGACGGCACAAATTCGGCGGGAAAACAAATTCGGCATGCAAATTCGAACGACAGCAAGTGCCCTGTTCTGGCGAAATACTGTGATGAATCAGTCCCTTCTTGCAAATAGTGCCATAAAGTAAAGTTTAATTGTCGCGTCAATTTAATGTGACAGCGTAATTATAATTTATCAATTAAAATGGTAATGCATCGTCCGAATTAAGCTTCTGTCCTTTTTATGAATTTTCCTACTGTTTTAATTCACTAGATCGTAGCACACATCCTGAAATTCCATAGTTAAATTCGTAGGAATTTAAAACGGTGTGCAAAAAATGTCGATTGAGTTTAGCATATTAATTTTAATGCGATTGAACATTCTTAATGAAAGAAAAATACGAAAGAACAAAAACGCACCAACAAAAATACTCTAGGTAAAGTCATCAGGCCTTGATCTCAGATCCTACGTTCTACACTCGCAATCCGTCTCTTTCTTATATGCAATCCCGTAGGATGATGCTCGTACTGTGCTTTATCGTTAGTAATTTGTTATATTTTTTTTAATAAGTAAATTTTTAATTTCTCTGAATTAGACCTGCCTCTGCCTGCCTCCGCTGAGTAGCTTGAGTTGCATTGTCATATGGTCTAGCCAACAAGAGAGACGGAATAATGATGATTTAATATAGACAAAACAAAATTGCGTGCGGTAATGCGATTGTCACCCTAGTTGAAATAAGCGTGCGTGACAATCGCCATTGCTGCACGCTATTTCGTTTGTCTATATTAAATCATCATTATTTCGTCTCTCTTGTTGGCTGGACCATATGACAATGTGATAGAAGCACGGCTTGCTGCGTGCAAAAATGAAACATTCTTAATGAATGTTTATTGTTAATGAATGAATGAATGTTAATGAATGTCTTAATGACTAACTGTTGTTGCACTTGCAAAGCCGTGCACTATCTCTCCATTGCTTAAAAACGCCGAATTTACTTTAGTCGAATTTTTGTCGCCGAAATGATCAGCACCTCGTTCGTAGAGGAAGGTGCCTCCTTAATTATTTATTTAGGCCCTGGTTGTCTTCACCCAAGTTGTACTTTATCGTAATATGTGTGTTAAGTTGGCTAGCTTGCCCAGTTCCGTTTATTGTTAGAAGCCATTAAACTGTTAAATCTGTTGTTGTTGAAATAAATAATAAATATAATTAAACCTGCGAAACTAGAAGATTGCCTCCTAATTAATTCTTTATATTGTTTTGAAAATCGAAATAATTTTGACAAAAGACAAAAGACTACAATGACAAAAATTAGTTAAAATTTAGGTATATATTCCACCAAAACTAATAGTTACTAGGCCTAGGCAAATATGTAAAAATTGTAGGCCCACCCAATTAAAGACAAAAGTAGAAAAGTAGAAATATCAGTTACAGCCATAGGTTATTTTGGTTACAATACATTTTGGTGACAACTTTTTAACTTCAAGGATATTTATATTGGAATACTAGCATATAGACCAACAATTGTGCAATTAGTTTTATTTTCTGTTTATTAGATGCAGTGTGTTAAAAGTAAGGCCAAGCAAGTAATGGGGTATGAAATCTTTGCTTGAGTGAAAAGAACAGAAAGTTGATTTTTTGGGCATAAATTTCATCTATCATCCCTAAAATTCTTATGCAATGCAACAAAAAACTCCTATATGGATATACATTAACATTTTAAGCTTCCTTTTTACAAATTCTTTATTTAATTGGATTTAATTGACCACTTTATTTATAATCTACTTTATTTATAAATTTTTTTGCAATATTTTGTATATTGCTATTTATGCTAATTTTTCTATAAAATTTATTTTTTGCAAATTTAATTTTCATACCAGTGCAAATTTTAATTTTTTGCTAATGCTGGAATGCATTCCAACTTTTGCATACAAATTCCATAGTAGTATAAAATAATAGATAGGCCTAAATTTAGATATCCAACCCTTCAATTAGATGTACAGCCCATGGCATAGCTGCAGTTAGTTGCATGGCATATACTAGAGCTATATACAGCTTTTAGCCTGACAGGCTGGAAAGGCCACAACACCCACACTAAATTTACCCAGCTCAAACTCAATCTTAGCTACATAGACTAAAGCAATGCAGGATTAAGTACTTGCTAAGGGCCCAATTGTCTATTAGGGTCTGGACTAAACCCATGCCCTTCTAGTTATGAGGTAGGCACCTAGCCAAATTATGAATTTAAAAATTTTTCACTTTAAAGATCATGTAAATGCCAACAACTGACCAATCTGGCTGGGTAAAAGGGTGGCAAACTAAGGGAAGTTGCAAAATTGGCAATGTAAGTCACAAAATTGGCTAGTAAGTTGCAAAATTAGTAATGTTTAATTGCAAAATCCACAATGTAAGTCAAATAGTCAAAATTGGGGAGGTAAGTGCACAATTGGTGGTATATGGGCACAAATCAGGGATGAATATTAAAAATTTGTAGAAATTCATTACAAAAAGTAAATAACCAAAGTAGTAACCATAGTTACCATATATTCAAGTAATGTTGCTACAATTTAGCTGCTATTCTGCCTAGGAAGTGTTGGGCCAATATATTGTATAAATTTAATAATAATATAATATAATAATAATAATAAGTAATAATAATATAATAATATTGTTAGGATTGATTTTGCAATTTACAAGTCACAATCAGACGTGTGCAACAGTCAGCCAAGTTGGCCAATCTGTCCAACTGATTAGTGGGCTGACCAAGGTAAGTTTGCAAAATCACCAAGGTATGTTTGAAAATTGTAGATAATAAGTAAGCAAAACTTGGCATTGTAAGTTGCCAAAATCAGTGAAAACAAGGGGGTAAGGTCGCAAAAAATGGAGAAGAATTGGGAAGATTCAGGCCAAAAAATGGTTTGCGGTAACCCTTTTTTTGGTCTTTCAAACTTTGACCCAAAGTAAGTTGCAAATTTTTTAAAACTGTCATACTGGCTAACCAAATTTTTCAAGTTGCGCACCTATTGGTCACAATACATTTAATTGTAAGTTCCTACACTGCTAACTAATTAGTTTAAGCAGTATTTGACCATAATGTAAGGTAATAATATATATATGACTACTAGCTAAATGCTCTCAATATTATTTAGCTGGTACTAGTGAAATAAGTCATAGGCATATAGTGTCTAGTAATATTTTCAATAGTTCCATGTGGCAAGCATTATTTTTCTTAGCATAAAACACTATTTCTGATAGATTTAGACTCTTAGAGGATCATACCTTTAGTAAAAACTCTCAGTCTTAAGTATTGATTAAATTTTTCAATGCTTTTCAAATAGAACATACATGCACAACTATTGGGAATCACCTGGCCATTTCTAATAGTTACACACCACTGGTAAGTCACTTTTGGACAAAATAGCTATCTTGTGACAATAGTCAACCAATAGCAAATTAAATGTGCATGTTGCCAATGGGAAATGGCAGGGTGATTCCCAAGGTTGTGCCCATACAGGAAATAGAATATTTATATATAACATCTATATTTGCAAATTTAAGGCTAGAATTTTTATATCTAACTTTCAAAGTCATTAGACTTTTTTTTCCTCTCAGCAAAATCCCTCAAACACATCATCAATAAAATTAGTTTTATAGATCACTTCTTAATATCCATTGTTAATACAGTGCTTTTTATTACTTTAAATTTTAGGAGTAGAAAAAAAACAATTCATTTTCAAACTAATATTCTTGGACTAAATTATGTGATATTGTGGAAGTTAAAAAAGAAAAGAGCATGCATGATTTTTCTATTTATTGAATTATTTAACATTACAGAACCACTTAGCATCTACATGAGTTGCCATTTTTAAAAGTGCAAATTCTAAGCTATTTGGAAATGAATTCTACAAATCGCACAACAGTGTTGACAACAAGAAAGATGTTGCTAGGAAGCCAGGCAGCCTACGCCGCTGTTGATGAGCATCTGCAGGCAAGTTTTTGTAATATTATTTGTAATATTATTTAATATATTTTTATATATAAAGTGCAAATAATACTTCAGAACTGCCAAACATAATTGGCGTCGGCTCTGGCAGAACGATGGTTCACGTGATTGAAAGAATTGGTGAGAATCGTGTTAACAATTCTGTGGTTCTGTTTTGTGTGATAGATCTAAAGAAGGGACCGCAGTAGAGCGCTTGCAAATGGTGCATTACAAAAAGTGAACCCTGTTAAGTTTGTCTTAATAATAATGAAATAATTAATAAATTTAGACACCCGACCTGTCGACCAGATGTACAGCCCACGGCACAGCCGCAGCTAGTTGCGCGGCGCATCCGAGGGCTGTGTACAGCTTTCAGCCTCACAGGGCCGCACACCCCACACTAAATTTACCCAGCTCAAACTGGTACCCGATCTCAGTTGGGTGGATTGAAGCAATGCGGGATTAAGTGCTTTGCTCAAAGGGCACAAATTGTCTCCTAGGGCCGGGACTCGAACCCACGACCTTCCGGTCATTAGGCAGGCGCCCTAGCCACTAGGCTACAACTCCTCTGTTCTTAAGCTGCACTTTTAATGCCCTGTTATTGAGCCTAATTTATTAAAATAGTGATTAAGATAGACACCTTAGCCGGAACTGGTTCAATTTTCCAATTAGCTGTGTAATAATCAATAGGCTTTTTAAATATACCATTTCAACTTCGGATTCGTCAAAATTGAGTTCAAATCGTCAGTGTAAATAAAACATAAAGCGCTGGAGGGAAATAAAATGTGAGTCTAATGTCTATGGCAACTTTTTAGAGAAATTGACTTCAAATCTTGCAAGAAAGTGAATTCGTCAGTGAAACATGTGTATATTGTCAATAACCAAAGTGCAACAGCGAAAGACATTTACGAAAAAAAAAAAAAAAAACTTTTTTTCGCTGCGCGCAAAGCAATTTTTTTAAAGTCCCAAAATATCACAAAATCTTAACTTCAATCAATCAGGGAAACTATCCGAACAGGCTGTATTCGCAGGGACGAATTTCACTTACTTGGACTAATTTGAAGTCACTTTCTCTAAGAAATTTGCCATAGACATGTAGTCTCTTTCCCTTCAGCACTTTATACTCGTAGTTTTGTTTACAGTGACGATTTTGAGCTCACTTTTGACGAATCCGAAGTTGAAATGGTGTATAATTACTGCAATAATGCATAATAGCTAGATCCAAGATTAGACGAGCAAAGAAATCTATTGTCAAAACGTTATTTTTTTGCTTGCTTTTTTAATTTTTTTTTTGCTTTTTTAAAAACCATACTGGTTAATTCTGCGTCCTCTCTGCGACAATTACTATGAAATAAATCTAAAAACTAATATGTAGATTACACTGTTATAAAAAGTTAAAGTAATGGATTGAGATGTGGGACCTTCAGTCAGGCTGGCAATATTGAAGGGCAGACCGGACCTAAGGGCCTGCTTTAGAGAGTGAGAGAGGCTTGAGAACGCTCTCGGATGGACAACTCTGCATCGATTGAATGAGGCCGGATCTCTGCAGGACTTTATAGTGCATGAGGCGGAGGCTTCAAGTCAATAATAAATAGGCAGGCAAGAGAGAAAGTAAAGTGAAATGACTTGAATTCAGTTGGCCAGTCTTGGTCTGGTCCCCGGTCACGCTATGCAAACTGAGCCAGACTCAGACTGTTCGCTTATGTTTGGTAATCATTGCTTCTGTGTGTGTTTATTCAATTATCTTCATTCTTTGCTTGGTCGATCATCAATTTATCAGAAATATAAAATGAGTCAAAGTGTATTTAGTAGGGGCAGCTCGTGTGGTGGAACGGACGTTAGGCCTGAACCTAGATTATTATTCAGCGCTAAATAAGTATTCAATCATCTCTCTGAATGTTTCCGCACTTTCTCCCTTTCCCTCGGAATGCATGCTGTTGCTATCTTCTAGTGTAGATTGATAGGATGTAAATCGCTTTGTACTTTATTTGGCCGTCTCGATATCCCTTATTGAGAAAAAATGTTGCTTTCGAAACTAGAATTTGTCTGTCTGTTTGTTGTTTGTCGCTCTTATATATATTCCTCTGTTATGGTGAACCGCTTGCTAGCTAATATACAAATATTGATAGGCTGCAGAGGGCTGAAACGAGGTAAAACGTCGAGGCGCGTAGCGCCGAGGCGTTTCACCTCGTTTCAGCCCGAGCAGCCTATCCATATTGGTGTTGTAGTTAGCGGGCGTGAAACGCGTTTCACGGCCCGCTGAGACTTTCTATGGTAAAATCGCTCTGAGTTCTATGCTTTCAGTCGGTTTCACGGCCCGGTGAGAATGTCTATGGCAAAATCTGGCAAAACTTTGGTGTTAAGTGAAAACGATTCCTTTGAAGTTCTTTAGAGAAAATACATTCTTTAGTGAAGAAGAGTGTTGCTTGGCAGGCTATTATAATTATTTTTACTGCGTCGACATGTTGGATTACGATTCAATACTGGAGAACGATATCAGCCGTCTAAGCAATGATGAGCTAGATTTTTTTGACGCGCCTTGGACGTCGCGAACCAGGTCAAGCGATTAGTCAATGGTCGGGCTTGACAGCTGCACATCAGAGACTGATAGATGCCGAGCTGGAAAATCCGTCGGAGATAGATGATGCATCACTTCTGTGAGAGCTCAGTGAGACTGAGGAGAGCGATCTGCGGCGTGTGGAAGACGTCAGACAACTCTGTTCTACCTATGGCTATAGCGCAGTCTTCTCCTGTGGTGGAAAGCTATCCTGTGGTTGGCCCGTCAACAACTGCGTCGCCTGCGATCGCAAACTGCAGTGTTGCAATTGGATTTCCTTCCGCCGCAGCAGCTAAGATTTTCAGCAATTGTAAGTTAAAAAACCAAGCATAAACCAAGGGCGCGTCAGCAACTGACCATTGTGCTTTTTACTCAACTGTGACTAAGCAGATAGTTTTTATTGTTTTTTGTATTAATTCTATTATTGCGTCTAAAATTGTTTCTTAGCTCGTATCGAGCTTCAATTTTTTATACATTTGTCATGTTAACGTTCTAAGCGATCTTTAATTAATTTCCTAATAATTAAGTAATAAATATAAACTAATTGTTAGCGCATGAGTGTATATCTGAGTGGAATTCGACCATAGACAACAGCGGCGGGCGGGCTGCCGTTAGTTTCAACCTCGTTTCAACACGCGTAGGCTAACTACAATGCAAGTTGGCCTTCATTCATAGCCTTTGCCGAAATAGGTTGTGTAATGCAATAAAGAGTGCAGCGACCAATTCACCCATAATTGGGTGAGACGTTCGGCAAAGATGAATAGAAGCAGCATTCATTTTTTGCTCGTGCAGATTGTCCAACTGTAGCAAAAAGGAAGAAATGCTTGAAAAAGAAATTAATTTTCCCTTCTTATGTGTCCCAAGCAGGCCCGGCACAAAGCTAATTCAATATTGCCGTCGTACTGACTTGCCTCTCTCCAAGGTTTATTGCCTACGGTGGAATTGATATAATTGTATCTTTGACTGACTGTGTCTTCTCGCCTCCCTTGGCTATTGAGTGTCAAATCCTTTTCCCCGTTTACTTTTTCGCACTCCTACTGTTAGTCGCAGGAGACAACAATGTACTTATAGATACTTTTTTCTTTCGTTTGACCCGCAGCTGAACTTATCAGACAGCGCGGTTGGTCAATCAGGTGCATCCCGACCTCTTATCAGGTGAGTAAAGTTAATTTTCTTGTCGTCTTCTAAAGGTGAATGCGACCAAATGTGATTTGATAGTTTCGAGATTGAAAAAATAACTAGAACGACTATAATCCAAGAATTTAGCAGCAGCTGGAAGAAAAAATCCACGGCGCACCAAAAGTGCGTACGTAAGTGACGAAAGAAGGAAGGAAACTAGTGTTAGAATAAAAATTTTGTAGCTTACATTACGCGATGCAGAGATACCAGGGGTAGGAAGGAAACTGGGTGTACATTAAAGGGTGCAAAGATAACAGGGACAGGAAAGAAACTGAGTGTACATTGATTGGTGCAGAGATGCCAGGGGTAGGAAAGAAACTGGGTGTACATTGAGATGTGCAGAGATAACACGGACAGGAAAGAAACTGAGTGTACATTGAGGGGTGCAAAGTTAAAAAGGGCTAGGAAGGAAACTGAGTGTACATTGAGTGGTGCAGAGATATCAGGGGTAACAAGAAATTTAATGTACATCAGTAAGAGTTGCATAGATATCGGGTGTTAAGTGAAACATCAATCTAAATTGAAGAGTATCAATTTTTTTATGTGAAAAAGTACCCTATCTTAAGCACCTACAGTATCTTTAATAATTTCGACAATCAAATCGAGGTATTTAGAAGGCAAATGTAATTTGTAATTCGAAAAGCCGAATGGTGAGACTAGTATTAAATGCAATAGTTGCTAGCCGGGACTTGATGCAAATCTCTCGAAGCAGTAAAGAGAATTTAGATGAGTGCATGCTACCTTACTTTCAAAGATCTTCTCTTCTATAGGTTCTATAGTCTATAAACCACCCTAGCGCTAATGGCCCTAGGGTGGAGGGGAAATTAAAAGGCATATTTTTATGCATACACTTATCCCTCTCTCTTTCCCTATCGCTTGATGTGCGTGATTTATGCACAGGGTAGAGACACTGGCCCTTTTGCCATAAATGTGCCAGTGCTGTATTGGGACAGTTGCTTGCCGTTATTGTCTCGCTGGTGGCCCTGCTCTCTCGGCGATTTATTGCCGGCGGCTGTGATTGATGCTCGCTAGTTTTTTGTGTGAGCTCCGATTTTTTATTGCCAGATTACTTTTGCATTAGCCTACTTAAAGTATCCAGTAGCGATTTTAGTCTATTGTCCCTAATCGTATTAAGTAATATTGTAGATGGATTTTAAATATTTCGAGTCAATTGACTAGCAATCGTTTTAGATAACTGTCATTTCCATAGCTAATTTGTCAAATTAACTTACAAAAGTGTCTTTATCTGTAATGCTCCTTGTCAGATATAATCCTACAGAGTTTGTAAGATGATTTCTCAAAGTCATTTTTTAGTGAATCCTACACAGTTTGTGTCAAAGAATCCTAGAGTGTTTGTCATAGAGCTTGTGTCAGAGGATCATACAGAGCTTGTGTCAGACGATCATGCAGAGCTTGTGTCAGATGATCATGCAGAGCTTGTGTCAGACGATCATGCAGAGCTTGTGTCAGATGATCATGCAGAGCTTGTTTCAGACGATCATGCAGAGCTTGTGTCAGTCGTTCATGCAGAGCTTTTGTCAGAGGGTCTTGTAGCGTGTGTCAAAGGATCGTATAGCGTGTGTCAAAGGATCGTATAGCGTGTGTTAAAGGATCGTATAGCGTGTGTCAGAGCATCGTATAGCGTGTGTCAAAGGGTCATGTAGCGTGTGTCAGACAATCAAGCAGAGCTTGTGTCAGACGATCATACAGAGCTTGTGTCAGAGGATCGTATAGAGCGTGTCAGTTTGTCAAAGGATCATATAGCGTGTGTCAGCTAATCGTACCGAGTTTTTATCAGAGGATCCCATAGAACTCTGGCAGTGAATCCCACAATGGCTGCGAGAATCCCATTGTCTAATAAGCCAGATCCCATGTCCCGCAGGCGAAGCAGCTGATCCTTGAGCACGGCCTTCGCCTATTCGAGCTTGAGCACTGCGACGAAGAGCTTGATTGGTCAGTTGACAGCGCTGACGAAATTGACGCCGAATTGAACATGATCAAAGGCGGCGGCGGCTGCCTACTTCAAGAGAAAATTGTTGACACGGCTGCCGCCAACCTGGTGATTGTATGCGACGAGAGCAAGTACAGTAGCCAGTTCGGCCAGAAATGGAAAGGCGGCATCCCGCTCGAGGTGGTGCCAATGGCCTGGTCTCTGGTCCAGAGGCGGGTCGAATCTCAGTTTGGCGGCAAAGCTTTGCTCAGGGAGTCGTTGGGAAAAGTTGGTGAGGATTATTTTGTTACGTCTTAGTTTTTGTTGTGTAAATAACCGTAATTTTCTTTTATTGTTACTTTAAGTAGGCGCATGATTAATTTTGCATATTTTTTATTAATAAAATCAATTTGCCGCGCCGCAGGGCCCGTCGTCACTGACAAATGGCAAATTTCATTCTCGACTGGCACTTCGAACAGCAGCACAACTGGGAGGAGGTGGACTTCCAGCTGCACCAGATGCCCGGCGTCATTGAGACAGGCCCTGTTTATCCAGGCCGCCTCTAAGATCTACGTCGGCAAGCTGGACGGTTCAGTTAGTAGGCTCGTGCTCAAGTGAGCGCGCTTCTCCTGTAGCTCTGTTTATTATTTGGGTACTCTTTTTTCATAGCTAGTGTCATTCCTAATTAGTTTGTAACGATAATCTCCTCATTTACGGACTAGTAAAATCTTCCCATCCATTTAAAACTCCTCAAACTAAAATAGTACTCAATGGTATTTGACCACTTCTCTCGATTATTTCTTTCATTGTCTCATCTGGTGATTATAATAATTAGGTAATTATGAAAAAAAATGAGCGCTAGAATCTTATCGGGTGCTTACAGTAGCTTACATGTGTCACTGCGAGTACATAGTTAAACTACTGGTTCTAACCCTTAACTTTGAGCTTGCTTGCTTTGTTAATTTTCCTCAACAAGAAACTCAAATAATAAACCGTAATATTTCTTGCTGTAAATTTTTATGCTAATATTTTTTCTAGTCTAACTTTCGTTTTCTTTTATCACTGTTTCTAGTCAATCAACCTGCTTTGCATTGCTTATTATTTTTTTTTCAAATTCCAATAAAAACACTTTATATTCACTCTAGTCTGTTTTTTTTTTAGTTCCTAACTATCGCTTTACTATTTGCTGGCTATATAAATATTTATATTTATAGTTTAAACTGGCGCCAAATTTGAATCGGCGCTCTCCGATTAGCGCCGATCCAAAACTTTCCTAATTTTTTCATTTTAAACAAAAATTTGCTAGCGGTGGTTTGCCTGCTATATATTGTGTATAAATTTTTCCTTATGCGCGTTACATTTTTGGCTAAATTCCTTTATTTAAATTTGTTATTTATTCTGGTCACTGAAAATATTTTTAACAAATATTTATTATTTACTTTAAGTATTTATTCTACTAACAGTAGTTTGAAATGTGTTTGCCATTATAAATTTGCTACTTTTTTCTCTCGTGATTTTCGTAGGTCTAACCTTTTTCTACTATTTAATCTGATCGATCAAACAGCCATATTTGACCCTGAAATCATTCGCTTAATTGTTGCGTATAAATAAATTTCTCTGTTAACTATCGGTTGCTGTTTGCACAAGTCTTATTACGTAATCTGAAATGAACTTTACCTATGCCACCATTTGATATTACAATTAGCGGCACGATTTTTTCATCAGCGCGTAAATTACTTACAGTAGTAAGAGTAGCAAAAGCATTTTTTTATAATTTGTTTTCTAACAAATACATTATGATTGCTGCCTATGAGTGCAGGCTAAAGCATCCGTCTTAACAGGCATACTGCTGTCATATGTATTAAATATTAATGTAGCCCTAAAATTATTTTGTTGATATCCTAAATATTGGTTTTTAAGTGCTTGAGATCAGCTGATAAGTTAAATAAAAAGCGCTTCATCGAAACATTTTTAGTGGCAATAGTTTAGTACGATTGATCCGGTGCCCAGATTAGTTGTGCTCAGTTTAAATGATTTGACTCAAAATTATTATCGATAAATCTCTATTGGATTAGTTGAAGGCTTGAGAAGCGTCCAAAGTAGAGAGGGCGCAGTGACAGCGAAAAAAAAAAACTGCTTGAAAGAGAAGCCTGAGTAGAAAAA
Source organism: Macrostomum cliftonense (assembly GCA_950096795.1). Classification (NCBI taxonomy): domain Eukaryota; kingdom Metazoa; phylum Platyhelminthes; family Macrostomidae; genus Macrostomum; species Macrostomum cliftonense. The sequence continues at coordinate 1,522 of CATNEM010000257.1, read as the reverse complement.
AAATTCAACCCTGATAAGTTTTACGAAAAAATCTAAATTGATGGCTGTAATAGCACTTATTAGACATGGTTGTATGCATTTATCTTTGAGTTAACCAATGCGATGTAGAACGACAAATAACAAAACGGTACGGTACAAGGTTGAAGAAAACGGACTGCTAGGAGTATAAGAAGCCATTAATCTGTGCAATGCATTATTATATACTCCACTCATAATTCTTGTAAAATCATTTATCACCGACTTTCGCCATATTTTTTTTGGGAAAATCAGATCATTTAATTTAAAAAAAATTTTGACATTCACGTTCTGATGGGTCAAATAAAAAAATAAATTTTACAATCCAATAAGGATCATTCAGCGTCGCTTGAACATACTTAGATTTTAGCTCCGTACTTATCAAAATCAGTGTTTGTTGAAAGACTACAAATTTCATACCTCTCTTATGTTCTTTTTCAAAGAATAATCTGACCTTAGCGTCCTTACACGAGGGGATATGGTATTCTGGCAGGAAAACCCAGCATATTTTTACGACGCTGACTTATGAAGTTATGGCAAAAAAGAGTAAAACGCTTTAGCGTAATTAAGAGTACTTTGACGTTATTGTTGATTGAATATACCAATACCATAGACCTTCTGAGGGCAGAAAGGGGGAGAATCCGAGGGACGCGAAGCGAAGCGAAGGATTCTCCCCCTTTCTGCCTCAGAAGGTCTATGGTATTGGTATATTCCTGGCAGGAAACCCAGCATATTTTTACGACGCTGACTTATGAAGTTATGGCAAAAAAGAGTAAAACGCTTTAGCGTAATTAAGAGTACTTTGACGTTATTGTTTTTTTAAACTTCAAAGGACTTTCTGCCATAGACAGCTTAAGTAGTTACGAGTAAGGTGTCATACTTTTTGTTCGTAAAAAAATTAAAACACAACAGACAGTTTCAGATAAAAGTTGCGTAATTGCTATGTCTTTCTTTAGTATATACTAAGATAACAACCAAGGACTGTTATGTAAGGTAATTATGTAATATACCAGACAAAGTTACAAAATGTTAGTTACTGAACAGGCCTGCATTGTACGTTTTTTTAACGAATTAAGAATGATTGCTGTTTAACTGTTAGCAAATAAGTTTAGCTCTTTTTAAATAGTTAGGGCCTATTCTACTTCATGTTCATGTATTATGTTTCAAATCAATCCATGGCAATGCTGCCAATAGTATTGACTAGGTGTGCTGCCACTTTGGCAACAAAAAGCTTTGCTTTGTGGTAATCACTTGCTTGTTTACATAAACTAGGCTATTGAACCCTAGAGTAGTGGTGGTTACCAAATAATTTCTTTCTAAACTGACAAGGATCTATCTATCCAATGTAATAAGAAAAAAAACAGTTCAATTGGCAAGATTCTAGAATATATATTTTACACAGTACTTTATCTATTCTGTTGTAACTTTGTCTTGTCTTTGTCTTGTAATATTTGTATTTTTAACTGTTTTAGGTATAATTTTCTATATTTTTACCTAAAAAGGCAAA
>CATNEM010000256.1:362500-550331 GCA_950096795.1 Macrostomum cliftonense | reverse complement strand
CAGTTCTTTAAAAGAATTCAAGTGGCACCAGCAATTCCCTATGGTCTACCAAGCAGTTTGGTCATATGATATATTGGATTGCCCATTACTATCCTACCAACTGATATTCATTTCACTCCCCAAGACTTTTATTTGATTTTTCATGTGTCAATTTTGCTTCTTGTAACTTCAAAATGATTGAAAAGGTTGAAAAATAATTTAGAGCAAGAAACTTGGAAATTGCCAGATTATTTAAAATTATAGGACTCAAATGTAATATTGGAGATTTGAAATGGATAGCATCTTGATTATGAATTTCCTAGAAATGGTCACTCTGCAGACCCATTTAATACCTGAAAAATTAGTCAGTGCACCTGTACCCCAAAATCAATGACCACTAGCACTAGGACTAGGAGTCCTAATGGTCCTTGCCACAGATATTGGAACTATATAAAATAAGTGAATTAAATAAAATAAAAATTCATTATTGATAAGCATCGTTATAAACTCATTCGCAGTTGACCAAATATGCTTGTTCCTATTTATAGTTATTCAGCTTTACCTTTAGACCTAATGATTAAACTAGAATCAGGCTAAGGGCCGCTAAGTTAGCTTTGCTCTGGAATTGCTACAATTCGAGCACTGTGCCCAAATTAGTAAAAAAGAAAATTTTGCCCTACTAAGTACTAATGGGGAGGATGAGGCTGGCTGAGAGCGTTCAATTCGTATCTATTTTTAATTGTGGTTGAACTAGAAGTAGAAAGTTCTGGAGTTGGCCTTAACCTCGGTGGATTTTTTGTTGACTCTGTATTTTGAAATGTAGACAAATTTCTCAGAAAGCGCTAATCATAAATTTTAACAAAACTGGACCTTCAAATAGTTTAGATCTCCCATGGCCGTCCTCAAAGTCCGGGAGGATGACTGGCAGGTCTTAACGGCTCAAACTCTATTTGGCAAAGACTAATATCTCTTCTGTGACGGCCCCCTTTCTGGCGAAGAAGAAAACAGTTAAGCGAATGTTCACAAGCCATCCAACCCCTCCCTTTCAAGCCAAACTCATCATGATCCGTTCCCCTTAGCCACAGTTCAAAAATTTCTGGTTGCGCCACTGCAAATATTGCATTGTAAGTCGAAGAGTTTTATGAATCAAGGATCAAATACATTGTACGAGGAAATCTTTGTGCAGAAGAAGGCACTGAGAAGCTTTATAAGATAAATAAACACTAAAGCAGATGCTGGAATACACTTGTTTATAAGGTGCCTGAGAGAGTTTTGTCGAAATAATAATTAAATATACCTTTTCGCGAACTATTTTATATTTCAACTAAACTGCGTCCAATTTCGCCATTGGTCTTCCCAGTCTTTCTTGTCAGTTTAGATTCCATAGACAACTGCTTGGCGTGTTGAAGATAAGCTTCAATTTAAAGAACTGCGTTCAATTTCGTCCAACACCACTGTCCGAGAAAAGCAACGCCATGGCTCACAGAGGACCTAGGAAGTGAAATTTCGAGATAGTGAAAGCAACCCAGTTGGGACGAATGATGAGACAGAGCAGCGCGATGAACTGCATCATGATTGCCAAGTGCATCCAGTGGGTCAACCACTCCCATACGTGCTTTCATCGCTGCCTTCAAACGGAAGACATTGAGTTCTAATGAACTTTCTATCTGGCGGCGCACAGTGACGCTCTGTTAGGCTTGCAGTTGCTTTTTTCGTCTATTTTTTGTTAATGTGTGCATGAAATTTTAGGTTTCATTAAACTCGCCATACGTTTTCGCTTGGTTTGTGCTGCCCATTTGTGCTGCCAAATTTAAATGGCGATATTGCATATTGGACGCAGTTTTGTTGAAATTGAAAAACATTTCGAAATTATGTATGGCTTCTGGCTCGACAGCCTTGCCTTACGCAATTGGGCGAAATTGAACGCAGTTTCGTCAAAATAGTTCGCAAAAAGGTATGATTATGAAAATTTTTCTAGGGGCAGTGCAAAGTAAACGGACCACGAACATGGAGTTGCATGTACATGTATGTGGTCGACTCGACTCAGAGTCAGTGGTTTTCCTCTGGCACATAGTAAGTGCCCCATAGGCGACTAAACCAATAGCGCGTGGCTGCGTACGCTGCATGCAAGTCACTGATTTGCTGCAACGGACATTTTCTACACAGTCCTGTAGCGGAGTGGAGCATCAGAGTGACGATGTAAATGTAATTGTAGCTTGCATTGATATTGAATTAAAAACTATCAGTGGCCAAATCAGCATTTACTATAATTTTTAGAATGCCATCTTGAATGCGCGTAATTCTACATGCACATGCATTTTTAGCTGCCCTGGAGTTCTTATACACATTTCAATATTGCAAAAAAGATTATAATTACGAGTAGCTAGCAACAGGCAGCTACTCGATAGTAAATTTTATAATGACAGCTTGTCGACAAATTTTGGAATGTAGTCGCTTATTCGACGATATTATCGACGAAGATATTCGGAGGAACAAGTCATCACTGCCCCCTTCAAACAGTTAAACTGATATTACAGTATATTTACTGAGTGCATTATTCCAAGAGACAAGTGCCCCGTCCTTTTAGGATTCCACTTCAAATTGTGGAAAACTTAATTCAATTGTTTTCACTTTAAAAACATAAAGCAAATAACTTGAAGCAAATCGTACATCGAGTCTTAACCACTTAAAAAGTCTAAAACGATATTTTTAGTCTACATGGTTAAAATATGCATTGTTGTTAGCTATCTTCACAGAGGAAATTCCTTAAATCATTAATCGAAGAGTTGAATTTTATCGAGTTGAATTGCGTTACGATAATAAAAAATTTACACAATCTTTTATATTTAGCTTACATATTGTATTACAAAAAATTAAGCATCAAGTTAAATGGAATTGTAAAATGCATCTCGTACAAATGTTTACAATAAATCAATAAAGCCGTAAAAAAATAGCTTAGTTAATCAGTTCTGTTCATCATTCGATATTTGCACTGCAGCACATTTAGGGTATGGAGATTCCAGCTTCGCGGTACTTCACTCGCGATGGCGGTAAGAAGCACGGCCTGGCGCACAAGTTGTCCTCATCGATGTCGCAATTGCAAGCGGAAGGCGAGGATGCGGAGCTGGACTGAGCTTTGGACGTCATCTCGGCAATAGAAATGTTCGTCTTGATTCCAGCCAATTCGCAGCCTTCACCGTCGAGCACGCAGGGCTTAAAGAGCGTCTCCATCGTCTGGACAGGCGGTCTGATTGGCGGCCTGGACACCAGTTTTCGCCAATAATGTGGTCAGATTGAAAACCCTACGGAGCATATACTACTTAGACTACTAATAGTACTAACCTCAGCGTCCTTGCCTGCTCTGAGAGCGTACCACACGGCGGACAGAACGGAGCTCTTCACCATGTAGCTGTATAGACAGCGGCGCAAGCACGATTCATCTGACGCCTCGCTGCTGCAGTTGCAACTGTCGGGCAGATCCAAGCTGCGGACCATTTTGAATACTGTTCGGGCTCGCCTGAAGTCTAGGCTGCCATCGGCTGGGCAATTGAGGTCCTTCAGGATGCAGTCTTGCAACAATTCGTCCGGCAGAAGAGCTGAGCGAATTATTCTAGCCCTACCAGGAGGTATGTGTCTGGTGGATTTTACTTTTCCGGTGCCGTCGCCTTCGACATTGGGCAACTGGCATTGGCTTGGGATGCTACGAAAACCTGCCAATATTTATAATTGGAATGGGAAGCCTCTAGGAGTAATACTATATACTAATTAGTAAAAAAATTATAATCGTAATTAGTAGGTGGTATACTGATCTGATAATCAACATATAATCATTATTTCAATAATAAATACCGATGCACTCAACAGAACAATATTTTTTGTAGGGATAGCCTACAAAATGTCTCTTGTTTCTCTCTCTCCATTTTTCTTGGGAGTCAAAATACAGTGTATAATAAATAAATTACTACACTCACAGATGCTATCACGCAGATAACGGCGATGGCGCACAAAATTCTCTTCATGGCAACTGAAAATTTCAGGTCTTTCTTTGTCTTGCAATGATACGAATTCTGGCTCGGATTGACTGTCATTTCACGCCTGTTGTCTGATATTTACATAGGATAGAATGGAATTAGGGATTGTTCAAGGTCGGTGAGCTTATCTTCTTTACCGCCTCCCCCGTTTGTCTTTGAGAATGACAGAGATATTCAAGAGATCAATATTTACTGAGCTCAACCCAAAACCCACTCATTACTGAGAGATCAAGCCATGCAAAAAACTCCACCATTCATGCTTTTGCTACACGCTGATTGGTTGACAGTAAATTTCCTTGCCCACGACCCAACTTACGCTAACATTACGACATCAACCCTAACACTCCCTCACAATGCTCAAATTGGCTGAGACGGAAACAAGTGGCAGCGAGTTTTAAAACCGGTTTGTAAGCTTTTTTTTACTGAAAAGGTCAATTTTTGGCTTATCATAGAGCTCTATGATACAAGTTTTCAACTGATGAAACGCATATTATTCTAGCTATTTTATTTTCTAAGCATGCTTACATAAAAAATGACTGACAACAATACGATTCCTACTTGTTCTGGCACTTAAAGTTCCTGCAATTGCGTTGTAGATCTTCATCCTCATGACCTCATTTATCTGATTGACCGGCGGTCATGGCTGCTGAAGAGTTTTAGCTTCTGTTTCTGCTGCAGCTGTGCCACCCAAAAAATAATCTTAATTAAAAACTTTTTTTTCTAGGGGCCCCCAAGAGACAAGGCAGAGTTAATATAACGACTACCCACCTAAGATGGATGTGGCATTTTTTGTGAGGTCAAATATAAAATTGAATATTTGCTTCGCACAGCTTGGGCTTAAGTTGTTTTGAATCTTCATCGCTAGGCAACACTTATTAGGAATTTAATCATGTCGGAAGATCTAGCTACTGGCTCATCGCCATGGAGCTCTACAGTGTCCCGCCAACTGTATGATCTGGAGTGGAAACTCGGAGTTTGCTCTTTGAATGAAAGGGGAAATCTTCAGTATTTTTTTAATTTACTACGCATTCTAAGAAGCCTTCACAGAACTCAATGGCAACTATGCAATCTAAAAATTCTTTTTTTTTCAATTCGAAAAAATGGCAACCTAGCAGACTAGTTAGGCGTCCAAAATGGCGCCAAGGTTAAGAGTCCTAAATGGCGCCAAGGTTAAGAGTCCTAAATGGCGCTAAGGTGAAGTGTCCTAAATGGCGTCAAGGTTAAGAGTCCTAAATGGCGCTAAGGTGAAGTGTCCTAAATGGCGCCAAGGTTAAGAGTCCTAAATGGCGCCAAGGTTAAGAGTCCTAAATGGCGCCAAGGTTAAGAGTCCTTAATGGCGCCAAGGTTAAGAGTCCTAAATGGCGCCAAGTTAAAGAGTCCTAAATGGCGCCAAGGTTAAGAGTCCTAAATAGCGCTAAGGTGAAGTGTCCTAAATGGCGCCAAGCTAAGTGTCGTAAATAGCGCCAGGGTTAGAGTCCTAAACGGCGCCAAGTTTCCAAACTTGCGCCAACTTGAGCGTCTGAGATTACGCTTAGAGAGAGTCCTTAATGGCGTTAAACAATGGGAAAATATCCTTGTCAAACTTTTAGCCATACTGTCTTCAACGCCTCTCTCCTAAATTCCATCCTTCCGGGACTGAGGCGTGTCCTGCAACTCCTGTTTAATCTATTCTTGCACTTTTCGCAGCGATATCAGCTGCTGTGCAGCAATGAAGAGTGGCATTTTTTAATGATTTAAAAATCAGTGTTCGAATCCGCGTGTTAATAAATTGTTCCCGTCCTATAAAGGCCATTCAATAAAGTTTTTGTTCGAATGCATTAGCTAATAGCCATGTTTTAACACCTATGCCCTCTTAGCAACTTTAACATTAACATTTGACATCCACATAGCTGCAATTGGCCCAGAACTTGCTGATTTTGTTACAGGTTGAAGTAGGGAATGAATAGGAATTTTGTCAGTGTAATTAGCTTTTCTGGACACTTACCAACCCTAACTTTCTGCTTCATGAATTTTCCTAGGCACTCTCTGTGTCTCTCTCCATCTTGCCTGTCGCACAGTTGGTTGAAATTGGCAAACCCCTCCCTCTCATTTCGATGCCATTTTTGGCCCCCACTTTCCGCACCCTTGTCTATAAGGCAGCTGTTAGCCACAAATTATCTACCGCTTCTTAATGGGGTGACCCGCGATTTGCTAAGCTATAACTTTGGCTGTTGAATCTAGGCATTCGCTTACTAAACTGGTATTAGTTTCTTAAAACAGATTAAAAAGTGAATTGAATCAACTCCCGTGCATGGCATAGCATAGATAGGCACTGTACAATAATGAGGTACAATTATCTTTACTTGCTTTTCTGCCTTAATTAAAGTTGTTTATTTGGCGTTCTCTAATCTATGCTCGCGTTGTGTTGAAGTATTTAAAAGTTCAAATTATATTATAGGTGAAAATTGTAATAATTATTGTTTTGTTGTTTTGTTGAAGCGCGTCTTGTAGGACTGCCACTCCACTTTATTCAAAGGCTTACGCGTGAAGGTGTTTGAGTCTGTCTGCGATTAGACTGACCAATCTGCAGCCAATCAGGGCGCGAGAAAAGCTTACTTTCTACCCCCCCCCGTGAGGGGACGGCTTGGCTGGCACGTGGTTAATTTTCTAAGCGGCTAGGGTGGGTGCGGGAGACCAAGGCCCTCAGTTAATGCAGTACATGGTACAATTGTAGATAACAAAATGCACAGTAGCATTAATGTACATTTCTTTGACTAAAAATATCTTCATTAAATATTTTCTTTGTTCTTTAGCGAACTGAACAAAAAAGTTAGTTGCAATCTATACGACGTAGTATATTTTTTGTATCGCAAAATTTTTTTGCACAAATATTTTTATCACGGTTTACGATTGCTTTGTCAATTTTAGAGACACTAAAAACCTTCAAGCAGGATAGCCAAACATTACCAGTCAAGAATTAATATCCGTTTTGAGACAAAATCTTGGCACTAAGGTTGTTTTTTTGCCTACTTAAACTTTAGCCTAGCAACTATCTAGTAGCCATTTGAAAACCTTTTTAACATGAGAGGGAAAGCGTCGCGTAAAGCCTATTTCGGACGGTGTACCAACAGGCTTATGCCTGAGTGCGACCCTCATCGCCGCTCTCTCACGCCTATTTTAGCTCTTCAAAGTGCCCAAACTCTGGGAATTTTTGACAGATTCCCACAGATCCTGGGGCCTCGCCGAGGTTTAGTTCGTAAATAGGATGCTTGTTCCGCTCTTCCCTTCTTCGCCCCTGCGAACCTTCAGCTTCTTAACCCGTGACAAGGACGAGCCAGTTGTTACTGGAAGGCTCGTTGGGCGACACAAGACGAGCCCCTCGACGCGGAAACACGTGACAGTAGACAGTGGGACAAGGGGGGGCTCTGACCCCGCTGCGCTAAGTACCCGTGTCAACACTGTCGGAGACAGCACAACACAACCATCGGCATTCCTAATCATTAACTGGAGTTTCTAGTCTGCGACTTCCCCAGCCCTGCCTACCCTCTCTTTGTCAGCCACTGGCAGCTCTGCGTGTTGAAAGCGTCATCTGCGAATCTGCAGCCTCTCTGTTCTGCCACGCGTCAACAGCTATCTGCGTTAGCGCTTAGAAGTCTGACTGATAAGCACTACAAGGTCGAGACGGCGCTTTGTGTGCCGCTCGTTTTAGATCTGTTAGATAGATAGATATATAGATAGATAGATAGATAGATAGATTGATAGATTGATAGATTGATAGATTGATAGATTGATAGATTGATAGATTGATAGATTGATAGATTGATAGATTGATAGATTGATAGATTGATAGATTGATAGATTGATAGATTGATAGATTGATAGATTGATAGATTGATAGATTGATAGATTGATAGATTGATAGATTAATAGATTGATAGATTGATAGATTGATAGATTGATAAATTGATAGATTGATAGATTGATAGATTGATAGATAGTGCAAGCAAGATACAGTAAAGGAGCTCATTGGAAGTGAGGCTTCTCCAAGTTCCCACATCTGGGTCACTGGGTTACTTGCACAAGTCTTGACACTGACTGGCACGTGAACGCAGTTTACAAACTTTAGGAACACTCTTTTCTGTAGCTTTATAACCAAGAAGTGATGAAGGCTCTGGACTAGGGGATTCACCTGTGTCAGATTCATATCGCTTTCACTGCGCCAGAGGCAGAAGTGATTGCACCCTGGACCCATCCAGATTTTCAATCTGCTAATATTTAGATGCGAGGAAAAGCTTGGGAAATTGTTTACAAAATTTTGACTGTTCAATCTGCTTTAAGGATAATACTTGGCTGACAAGTCGACCTGCATGATTTCTGTCAGAATCTTTTCGAGCATATTTTTTAAGTCTTTTTCCTCGGTTTCCAGTGGCTTAGAAGAACGGGGGCAATAAATATTATTCATTTATTTTAACGAAACAGTTACAATAATTAACTACCTAGACACTCCACTTTTGACCGCTTGGGATGAAGTGTAGCATATACGAGTTTATTGTTCTAGGCGAGTGGACTGCAAACAATATTTGTTTTAGTTTGGTAGCAAAATATTGATGAAAGGTGTTTTATGTTACAATAACAAGCTGTCATTGACGAAACTATAGGTAATGCCTAACTTTCATCCAAATTAGTTTGGTAGATTTTTTCTTTAGCAAGTGACCAAGCTACGCGTTGATTTCCAACCACAAAATCTAGCTTTTCGTACTGCAGTACACTGTCCGCAAAAAAGCCACCGTGCCGGGTTGACTTAGAGTCCTCGAAAGCTTCTGTCAATAATATTAGCCGCAGATATGACTCCTGCTCGTTGCAACACCTGTGACAGCTCGTCAACCGAACGAAATAAGCAACCAGTGCGCGCGTGTCCCCGGGACTGCTGGCGTCCAAAGCCAAATTGATGCAAGTGGATGAAAATGTCTACAGCATTATGGATTTGTCATTTTGGCTGGCCAATTTTCTTCTGCCCATCTCCCCCCTGCCCCCCCCCCCCCCCTATACACCGAGACCAAAAAGACCGCTACAATTGCGCAAAAAGGTCACGTACTAGCCGGGGACAAAAAAGTCTTTGTTACATTGTTTGATTGTATCATTATGGTCTCTTGACCCCTGGTCTGCTGGTCTGCTGATCCCTATAGCACAGCTGCTCTTTGGGGAGGGGATCAGATAGAGGCTTACCATGCCTTTAGCTGCTTTAATCAAAAGCAAAAAAACATTCTTTGATTTTCATGCACGTTAAGCAAACCAAGGTCCAGTTTCAGGTTTGAGATTTTCTCCCCTCTTCTTCCTTCAGTCTCATTTCCCTACTATACTTCTCTCCCTTACTGTCTCATTCTCTCAGTCTACTTCTCTCCCTTACTGTCTCATTCTCTCAGTCTACTTCTCTCCCTTACTGTCTCATTCTCTCAGTCTACTTCTCTCCCTTACTGTCTCATTCTCTCAGTCTACTTCTCTCCCTTACTGTCTCATTCTCTCAGTCTACTTCTCTCCCTTACTGTCTCATTCTCTCAGTCTACTTCTCTCCCTTACTGTCTCATTCTCTCAGTCTACTTCTCTCCCTTACTGTCTCATTCTCTCAGTCTACTTCTCTCCCTTACTGTCTCATTCTCTCAGTCTACTTCTCTCCCTTACTGTCTCATTCTCTCAGTCTACTTCTCTCCCTTACTGTCTCCTTCTCTCAGTCTACTTCTCTCCCTTACCGTCTCCTTCTCTCAGTCTACTTCTCTCCCTTACCGTCTCATTCTCTCAGTCTACTTCTCTCCCTTACCGTCTCATTCTCTCACTCTACTTCTCTCCCTTACCGTCTCATTCTCTCACTCTACTTCTCTCCCTTACTGTCTCATTCTCTCACTCTACTTCTCTCCCTTACTGTCTCATTCTCTCACTCTACTTCTCTCCCTTACTGTCTCATTCTCTCACTCTACTTCTCTCCCTTTCAGGTCCCATTCAGTCGCCCAGTAACCACATCCCTCATTATAACGGTTACCTTCCCAGCCGAAACCCGCTTCGAAATTTTGCAACGCAATTCCTACTTTAACGCCAGCTTCACGGAGCGCATGCAGAAACAACAATTCCGCAGTGTTCTGTGCAAAGCGAAGCTTATCGGGAATTAGCTAACGAAAACAAGAACAGATTGAAATGAAAGGCCAACCAGCCATCTCTCGGGCGGATTCCGTCACACCTGGCCTGCCAGTGACAATCACGCGGCCCGGTCAGCAAGTGACAGGCCCGGCAAAACTTCCCGACGCGGCTGTTGCGGTCGCTGAGGTGGTTGACGGCCCCCCTCCTCTCTCAGGCCTGACCCGAGTTTTGCTCGCTCAATTTGCCCCAAAAACAACAGATGAAAATTGGTTTGCTGCTAGCCGGCGTGCATAGTTAGAAATCGGCCCAGTAACTAGAGAGAGAGTTGCTGTTTTGGGATGCGCAGCTTTTTTTTTCTTGCCCGTGACCGTCAGTGAGCTATAAAGGTTGGGACTGTCAATCTCCATCCAACTTGCGGTTTCAGGGAGTTGAACAAATTTGCAGTCCGGGAAGGCATTTTTAAGCTTTCATTAATTAGTACCTCCGAAATACGCATGCAGGTAACGTCTGATTCGATGACGCTTTGCATTTCTGTATGGTTGGGATTCAGGATATGATCCTGATTCAATCGGGATTCAGTCGGGACTCAATCGGGATTCGATCAGGACTCAATCGGGACTGAATGGGATTCAATCCGATTCAATCGGGACTCGATCAGGACTCAATCAGGATTCGATCAGGATTCAATCGGGACTCGATCGGGATTCGATCAGGACTCAATCAGTATTCGATCAGGACTCAATCAGGATTCGATCAGGACTCAATCGGGACTCAATCGGGATTCAATAGGGACTCATTCGGGATTCATTCGGGATTCATTCGGGACTCAATTGGGATTCGATCGGGACTCGATCAGGACTCAATCAGGATTCGATCAGGACTCAATCGGGACTCAATCGGGATTCAATAGGGACTCAATCGGGATTCAATAGGGATTCAATCGGGACTCAATTGGGATTCGATCGTGACTCAATCGGGACTCAATCGGGACTCAATCGGGATTAAATCGGGATTAATAGCCTACTGTCGTACCCGAGCTAATCCTGCAAGCAATTCCATTAGCTGCTCTTTCACCGCCGCTGTTTGGTGCAATCTGCAGATGCCTTTCAGCTCATCCCGCTGTCAATCTGCATCCAGCCGCGGCTGGCCCAGAAACTGCCGCCGCCCACCACATTGAGGTACTCGTACGTGCCTCCGCCCCACCAGACAGGCTGACGTCCAGGCCGAAAAAGGTTGATAACGAGCGAGCAACAACTGATGGCTGTCCCCCCAATTCTTTTCCATCAAGGAGGTCCTATATACATGAAACCTGGCTTTTGTCACGCTCCGAGACCCCAACAAATATTGCTGTTCTTTTTCTCGGCCTTGTATTAACCTGCAGCATGCAGTTGCATTCTGATGCCCCCCCTTAACTTATGCTGCCCCGATGTCTTAGCGGTGGATCCGCATTGATCAGCGCTGCCGACGCTTCGATAATGGCTCCGAGGCAAGGCCAGTCACGTCAGCGGATAATTCAAGCTTGTCTGTCTGCCTGTGAGATTGGATGTGCCGAAATGCCTGATTGCAGTGCAGAAGTGGATTCGCGTCATCATTTTTTGTCTGCATTTTTATCCACGCCGGTTCGGTGAATAAGAATCTGTCATCCGTGTTTTCCGGACGGCAATATTACACAACAGGTGTTGCCATTGTCCTCTCTTGCCCGGGCGTTGTGTGTTATCTGGTCGGGGCCTCTGGAGAAGCAATCATAATTCATAAAAACTTTCCCAATATAATGATGGGTCGCACGCGAATGCGACACACCGATACCTAATTTATCTATAGGCCTTAGCCTTTGTTAGCTATATAGAATGCCACGCGCACTATCCCCAGTGCCGCTGATCAAACACTGACCATGCACCATATTTGTGTCAAAAAAAGATGTCGAAAAAAAACAGACCGAAATTGAAATTCGGCTCGGCTCTTGGGTGCTTCTTTGTCACACAAAACACACGAATCCCCGCCGCACAGATAGATATGAGGGAACGAGCAGCTCCGCGCCTCATCAATTCTGATCTGTCTTCATTCACCCTCCCTCCCACTCGGCGCCCATCTCTCCTGGGGGAAAGCCCAGATCAGTGGCAGCCCTATACTTAATATCCGATTAAAGCCCAACTGCTCCGCCCCCCTGGTAGCAGCGGATCCACGATCTGTCCCCCCTCCCCTTGCTTGTCTCCCTGCCCCGATCGCCAGCCAGTTAGCCAATAGCAACCGAGCCTGACCTGCCTCCATTGGGTGCTAGTGATGGGAGCGTAGGTGGGATGGCTCCGCTGTCTGGGAATTAGGGAGCTCGGGGAGGAGCTGGAGCGGCCGAAAATTGGGGAAGGCCCTCCTCCTAGCGGCTAACAGCTCGACGCGGCAGCCCTCCCCACCGCCGCGCCGACTTCCTCTTTAAAATAATTCCCCAACAGGCCGAGCTAACCGCGTTAGCGGCCTCTCAGCAGCTGTCACCGAGCCTCATTGTCTATTCCGGCCAAACCCGCCCCAGCGGAGTTCGAATCCTCAAATTTGCTATAACGGTGGGAAATAAATTTCAGAGTCCACACCGCGCTGTAGCTTCTGTTCCCCTCCGGTCTATCGAGTTAGAGATAGTTGAGCCAGATGCTGGCCAGGCCAAAAAAATCTTTCTTCATCCGGGACATCCTTCTGGATGACCCGCAACAGCAGCAACAACAGCACCAACAGCACCAACAGCACCAGTTTCTTCAGCAGCAGCATCATCAAGTCGGAGGTGTCGCATTCGCCGCCTTCGCCCAGGCAGCGGCGGCGGCCGCAGCGGCAGCGGCAGCGGCGGCGGCAGCTAAGCATCACCAGTCACCGCCGCAGCCGCAGCAGCAGCAGCAGCAACAACAACAGCAACAGCAACAGCATTCACCACTTGACCAGTTGATGCGACTCACCAAGAGCACTCTGCAAGGCCTGGACTACGATTTGAAGAATAATGGTAAGCGGAGCAACTATACATATAATAGAAATCTTCCAGCTCCAACATTAGTGTCAACTTCTTAAACTTATTCATTAAAAATGTGAAAACTTAGTTCAATATCTTTTTCATTCACCAGCGCTTCACAAGTTCACAAGGGCACGATCTAATCTTTGTCGAATCATTCATGGCACACCCACTTCTACATTATAGCCTTGCTCATTTATTTATTCAATCTCTTAACGGGACTTATCTCTAATTTTTACGACTGTATATAAAGGTGCGCATCTTGAAGTCAATTTTGCCTAAGCCGCAGGTCATGGGATCATGAGGGGGGGGGGGCGGGGTGGTGCCGAGGCGGTAAAACAAGCGCACAGTTAATCCCATTCACTGCCACGCTGTGACTGGCGGTGTCAGTCACTTGTCCCTATCTAAACGTGCAGTTGTTCAAGTGTCCCATCGCGAGCCTGCATAAACACAGTTTATCCAAGCGTGCTGTTATCTCATTTTAGAAGTTATCCCCTTCTTGTTGTGTCCCCTCAATCTGACGCTCTCTGTTGAAGAGGATTTTTTGTCCCATCGGGGGCGATTTGGGATTATTTCGAGGATTTTCAAGGATTCTCATGAAGTTTCTTGGCTTTTTTTCAGTTCCTGAGAGGGTGAAAGTGACAGGGGGGAGGCCCCGCCGGTCAATTTCAACTGTCATTGGTAATGAAGCTTGACATCGGGAAGCTGGACTGGGACCGCCATGGGTCTGCCCGATGGGGCGGCTTCGGGATGGAGCTTTGCATTTCGATAAATATTTTTGCAAGAACGCGGACTTGTTATCGAATGCTTATCAACACTGGCATATGGGAGGCGTAAACAGACTGGGAAGTGATTCTTCATCCCCACGTCCAGCTCCCACAAACCGCATATAGGGAAGGCTTATTGCGGCCTGTGCGCTGAACAGAGGGCCCCCGCGCTTCCCTCCCAATGACACCTTAAATCACAGATGACAGTGCGCATTTGTTAGTGCCGCCGAGGCGCAGGCCAAATGCACGCATATAGATACAGACAAAGCCACTCCGCCCATCCCCGCCCAATGCATTGCCTATGAAGCAATTTCGTGAAACGAAAGTGAAAACACGCCGGTGACAAATTTACTTTCAGATAAGGTTTCATCGCCGCAAAGCATCGCTGCCATGGCTCGCTACTGCTTCAATAATTAACAAATATGACAAACAGATTAAGATAAGGGGATTGCGCTGTAAAATATATTGCCCAGGCTTATTCCATTGCGCGTATTTTGTATAGATTAGGAGCGTCGCATTCAACTGCTTGGCCGGGTTAGACAGATGATGCTCGGATTATCCTTAAGGGGAGATCGCTAGCGGTCCCCGGGAGGGTCCACTTAATCAGTCAATGTTTCCCGCGGCGGCCGGCCAAAGCCAAAAGTCGTCGCTCATTTCAACGGACAGTATAGGGGGGGGGGGGGGGGCAAACCCGACTGTTGTGTTTGGGCGGTTGTTGTTTATAAGACTGTTATTGTAAGTCGCTGGCTGCGTTTGGCGGCGGGGCTGGGTTATAAGCTTTTGGGAAATCAATTCTGCGTGTTGGCTTCAAGTTGCGTCAACATTGAAAAACGAATTTCGGAGTCAGATTGTTTTGCTGGGGTATTGCGACTGGGCTGTTATTCGGGATCGCTTTTTCAAGATTTTTGTCACTAAGGCAGAGGTTGTTGATTGCCTGCCCGCTTGTTGCTGGAGATCTGACCTGTCGAAATAGAAGTCACTGTGGGACTGGAAAGGGCACTGACCAGAAGAGCCTCGTGAAATATGCGAATATTGTGGGAATTCTGAACAACCTTAGCATCCTTATAATCAGAATAATCACCCTCAGCATCCTTATCCTCAGCATCCTCATCCTCAATATCAACATTTTTAGCGTCGTTATCCTCAGCATCCTTATACTCAGCATCCTCATCCTCAGTATCTTTATCCTCAGCATCCTTATCCTCAGCATCCTTATCCTCAGCATCCTCATCCCCAGTATCCTTATCCTCAGCATCCTCATCCTCAGCATCCTTTATACTCAGCATCCTCATCCCCAGTATCCTTATCCTCAGCATCCTCCATCCTTAGCATCCTTATCCTCAGCATCCTTCATCCTTAGCATCCTTATCCTCAGCATCATAGTCCTCAGCATCCTTCATCCTCAGCATCCTTCATCCCCAGTATCAGATGCTTCATCAAATCGAATCGAAGCCAACAACACCAACCGCTTCAACAGACGCGGACGCCTCCCTCGTGACGCTCTGGTCGGAGAAGAACGGCTTTCGCCGGCGCCGCAAGACGCGCACGGCTTTCACCAGCAAGCAGCTGAGCGTGCTAGAGGAGCGATTCCACGAGCAGAAATATCTGACGCCGAACATGCGCGACGAGATTGCTCAATCGCTGGGCCTCACCAACGCCCAGGTGATCACGTGGTTCCAGAACCGGCGTGCGAAGATGAAGCGAGAAAATGAAGAGCTCAAAAATGACATGCTGGCGACCAGAAGCTCCGTTGTGGCCGCTGACGCCGACGTGGCCGACGATGCCGATCTAGACGACTGTCGGGAGCTCGCAAACGACGACCCGACGACGCCGCACGCCGACGACGAGGAGCCCGAAGAGCCAATCAACCTCTCGGCCGACCTGTGCGGACTGCGCCAGCTGAAACGGAGCTCGCCAACTTCGTCTCTGGGCGAGTCGTCCATGACGATGGAGGAGGACGAGGAGGAGGGGGAGGTGGCAGACGAAGATCGGCACCAGCCGGCGGACAACAGCGCGGCGAAGCTGGTAAGCGTCAGCCACTTCAAAAAGCGGAAACTGCTGTCCACGGCTTGACTGAATTCTGAAATTTCCGGATTTCGAGGATTATTTCAGCCTCCCGAACGATATGTAGATTTAATAAAATCCCTGTTTCCATTTCTTCTTCAAGCTTCATGACTATATATAGCGAAACAAGAGCAAGATCTTTCACGTTTACCATTGTTATTTAATTAAATATAGTTAAAAATCTCTTCGGCGCGTCAGTTCTGTATGATTAAAGCTTTTTACATTTACTTGCACATTAACTAATAGTTGTGTAAATATTTTATCATGTTATTTAAGCAGCCTATATAATGCTCATACCAGAAATACACATTTTTTCATGTCAATATGTAGTGCAAATACTCTAACCCTTAATACTTATCCTTGATTCAAACTTTACCATGCAGCTGTGGAGCATAAATTTAAATCTCTTTCCCAGATCTGATGTACACTGCAAAATGATTTTTTAAGCTTTGCCGATTCTCAGTAGATAAAAGCTGTAGTAATGCCTTCTACTAACTAGTAAAATGATTATCCCAGTATAGAAAAAAATCACTTAACACGCGCTTTGCTTCCATGTTGCAGTATTTTGTTTTGCTACCGTCTACAAATGCGTTTAACTAATAAAATAAAATGAATAAAACAATACTTATGCATACGGTTTCAGTATACACTTAAAAAAAATCCGAATAATGAGCAGTGAGCGATCATGCTTTAAGTGACCGATCTCTTATTGCATTTAGCACACTAGGATCAAGGACGATAATGCGCCTTTTGTATTAGGATTTGTATAATTACACTTTTCATCATTCGATTCGATTATTATTATAAAAGTGCAGTACCTGACTAGGACACACGTATTTACGAGCTATTACGATCAGCCTAGAGTTCTGAAGGCACCATTTCGGGAGTCATCAGCGGCGCCACTTTGGGTGTCATCAGAGGCGCCATTTTGGGTGCCATCAGAGGCGTCATTTTGGGTGTCATCAGAGGCGCCATTTTGGGTGCCATCAGAGGCGCCATTTTGGGTGCCATCAGAGGCGCCATTTTGGGTGCCATCAGAGGCGCCATTTTGGGTGCCATCAGAGGCGCCATTTTGGGTGCCATCAGAGGCGCCATTTTGGGTGCCATCAGAGGCGCCATTTTGGGTGCCATCAGAGGCGCCATTTTGGGTGCCATCAGAGGCGCCATTTCGGGGGTTTTCAGAGGCGCCATTTAGGGGTTTTCACAGGCGCAACTTCGGAAATCATCAAATGGCGCCATTTTTAGAGACATCAAAGGCGCCATTTTGAGAGTCATCAAAAGGTGCCAAATTGGGGAATCGTAATCAGCCCCATTTTAAAAGTTATTAGTGATGCGAAAGTGAAAAAAATCATTATTTTTATTACTGAGGGAAAGACGAATTCAAAAGACGTAAACAATCAACAGGAAAATGATCCGGAATACATTTACAAGAAGATGTAACGCGTCATAAAACTGGCAAACCCGCAACTGCGTATCCAGATAAAATTTTATAACCATCCATTGCGCAGCCAAATAAAAGCGGACTTATATCTGCATAGCATCACAAAGTGATCATTCACGTGGCCTAAATCTATACTGCTAGCGGAGCTGTATCGCTTCGGCCAATTCAACAATTTACAGATAGTTTTTTTTCATTTTGAATAATAGTCCGTCTTCCCCTGCAGCAGCTGCGGCGGCGGCGGCGGTCGCTGCGGCGGCGGCCCCACGGTGACAAATGACCTGCGGCAGCGGCGGATAGAAAAGTCTGTCTGGAACTCTTAGAATTAGTTGGCCGCAACCCAGTTGGAAAGCCAAGAACAAAAAATTCAGTCATCTAACCGAAGAATTTCAATGGCTCCCCCCTGCGCCACAAGGAATTGCAGCAATATTCTCGCCACTTTGCATTTGGACGCGCACCTCGTTCAATACTCGGTTGTCAGCTGGCGCGGCTTTGTTGCTATGGCAGAGGCGCTCCATCCATTCTTCCCTCCCCCCTATTTCCCCTCATCCGGTTTTAACAACTCTAGAGCAGTGATGTGCAGTTGTCACTCGGTTTCTATTCTACTGTCTAATTCCTTTCTTTAATTTTTTATTCGCTAAAAGTTCATTAGTCGCATACTTGTGGCATTTACTAAGCGAAGTGAAAGCCTAAGAACTGCGTGAAAATGACTTAAATGTGAGCAGAATCGCTAAAGTGAATATTTTACAACTGTGTCTTTCCTGAATGCAGCTACAAAATAAACAAAAACACTGGGATAAAAAGGAAATGACAACAGATATGAATGAAAAAAACAAGAAAAACAACAGGCACAACAACAGGAGCAACAACGAGAACAACAACAAGAACAATAACAACAACAACAACAACAAGCCAACAAAGGCTGGAGAGACCAGGCTAGGAAAGAGTGCTTGCAGGTCTGCGAGGCCCCGCGAGAAGAGTTTTGCTTGACAAGACTGCCACCCTGGCGACGTCTCCAGCCTGGCGACGGTGTACAGATCTTCACAGACTTGCTACGCAGATCCAAGAAGAATGAGGAAGGAGTGGTTGCCGACGCGGAGGAAACTATCAAGGCCAGAGGCCCAAACGAGATGGTGTTGTTCACGGATGGTTCAGTTGGGGGCGACGGTAAAAATGGAGGAGCGGCGTGTGTGGCGTGGCGCAGAGGCCGTGAAGTGGTCAAATGTGCGGCGGCTTGTGCAATGTGTAGCTCTCTTGTGGCTGAAAGGATGGAACTCGATGGACCTCGATGAGGTCCAAAGCATTTCGCCTTATGGCGAAGGAAGCCACTGAACTGGACCAGAGGAATGTCAGCGTGGAGTGCGAAGTCTCCAAGGCAGGCTGCGTCTTTCAAGCAAGCGACAACAGACTTAAGCGCATCCAGGAGGCGGAGTGGACCAGAGGTGCTACAGGAAGGAGCACGACCTCGCTGTTGGCGCAAATTAGAGCCGGTCATTTTAAGTTCGCTGCGTACTGGCGACAGAAAGTCGGACTCAAAAGTCAAAGCCTGTGCAAGGACTGTGGCGAGGAAGTCGACAAGGATCATTGGTTCGAGTGCTCGAGATGGGACACAGCGAGTCCTGATGTTTAGCTTGAGAAGGTTGGAGGACCTGCGTAACGAGGAATTGGTGTTGCGGTTCATCCAGGCCACTCTTCTCGCCAATTGACCGACGACAGACACACACACAACAACAACAAGAACAACAACAAAAACAACAACAAGAAAAAAAAAACAACAACAATAATAATAACAACAACAAGAGCAACAACAAGAACAACAACAATAACAACAACAAGAGCAACAACAAGAACGGAAAAGATGACGTGGCCGGCCTGCATGTCGCCGACGGCGCAAAATTTTTTCCTAGAAATTCGCTAGTGAACTTTTTTCGGAATAGAAAAACTTCGGAGTAAAGGAGATGAGAAGTGGGAAGTTAAATTTCGGGAATGTAATTGATCAAAAACATTTTATAACCAGAAACTAGCATTAGTTTCCTAAATAAAAAACATAAACTCATCACCAAACACCCATGCACTAAAATAATTTTTTAACTATCAATAAAAATTGAAAGCGCACCAGTTTCAAAGTGTACATTCTCTTTCATCGCCTATAAGTACTGCCCGATACACTTAGCTTCTCGTACTGAAATATAGTTAGCAGCAACCACAACGCGGGATGTCCGAGCTCCGCTCTGGAATGCAGTCCGCGAATGCAGAGATCGAGTTGTCCACTAATGCCATCTGCCAGCTGTTTGATTCCTGAAAAAAAGCATTCAGTCCCTCTCTTTTTCAATTCAATGTTTCCCATGCTTGGCAGTAGTAATAGTCAAAAACCACCCCCCGTAACAGTGAAGTAATTGGCTCCACGTAGCATCTAGTAGTGGGATCGGGAGAGACAGACAGAGTGGGTGGGACTTGAAATTGATTGCTAACAGGTTAGATGTCAGTTGGTTTGTCCCTCTGGTGGCTTGGCTTTTTTGGGTTCGAATTCGGCTGCATTTCTGGGAGGAGGAGTTGACAGATCGGGGGAACTGAATCTGGGGAAGTCTCCCCGCCTGGCTGGCTGTCTCCGCGGCCTGACAGTTTAACAAGTTGGCCACTGATGCCGGTATTCGAATATAACCCCAATATATTTCCAAGTTTTAGTGCAGTTGGTTGGGTGGCCGCCGAAACAGCTAATATCTCCCGATGACAATGCGTGCAAGAAACCCGGATATTTGCTCCAACACTGTGTCTGACTGGCTCTGGCTGGGCCCACTTGGATCGAACTGCAGCAGTAATTACTGGCGATGACAAATGGCAACGGCTGCCATTGCTAGATAATATTGCCAAGCAGACGGATCTGAGCTTGTAGAATCAGGCTTGACTCTCTTCTGCCTTCTGGAGATTATCCGGTGCGCGCAGTGACTTTCTGCAACCAACCATCCTCCTCTTCCAAGGAATTTGCTTCCTTTTGGCTCCGCCCAGAAAAAGCATTCCTGGAATAGATCTTTTCAAAAAATGGATTGCAGGCGAACTGCGCGGCGCGCTTCCAAGCATTTGTTGGGCCAGATTATTCCAGTGACTACTTATCGGCACCTATTTGACTTGGCAATTTCGCGGCATATTTCTCCGGGCATTCCACGGCTTGCAACAGCTTGTAGTCTTAGTGAATGCGCTGGTCATAAAATCCCGGCCACTTTTCAATTTGAACCTCTCTTTTCTGCTTTTCTATATTGCCCCAAGCTTTCGAGGTTGCCTCTTATATAGGCTTTCTTAAAAAATACTAGAGTTAAGCTGAAGGCCGTGCGGCAAAAATGAAGCAAAGTGTACAAATACCGTATTCAAAAAAACAAATTTGCTTTGCATCGATGTTATCAACTCCAAGGACCACTAGGAATTACGTTAAGTTAGTTTACTAATAGGAAAACAAAACTTAGCTTAAATTAAATGATTTAAAAAATTCTCAGTCAAATACGACTAGAAGCGCCTTGTTAAATACATGAAAACGATTTTTTGTCAACGATTTCATTGATTCATGATTTCAGTGACGCCACAGAATTATTATAGCTCGCCAAAGGACACCCATCGCCGTTCAATTATTATTTATATATGAGACTGACAAATTAAGAAACTCAATTTCAATAAATTATAGCAAACTTGAAGTCAAAATATACGAATATTTGATATTTGTCCTGTGCTCAGGGCGCAGAATGTTTTCAAATAGTTTTCAGTAAGTTCGAGTTTTGAGCTAAAACGCAACAAAGCTTCATTATACTCGTTTCTCGAAAAATTCACTACGCTCCATTAGTGTCTTGGTAAACGAAAATTGCATGAGCAAGCCATAAGCAAATTAAATAAATTTATTTAATTAATGCCTGATTCACTCCGGTTTGTTTATTAGGGCAAACGAAAAAAAAACAAAAAATTCTTCCCCTTTGAAGAGAATACTAAGTAAAGATAAAGATTGCTAGTTATGTGTATGCATATAAATAATACTTTTATTTAATTTCGTCTTATTTGCTGTTGTTTAGAGTATCCTAAGCATTACAGCTAACAACTGCAATGTTTAAAACGTTGACTTGACTTTATTTTTCAGAATTTTTAATGTTGAATTTATCAATCGAAAAAATTATTATGTGATGTTTTGCCTCCCAACCTCCCATGGCAGTTTTTAAAGTTTTTGACATGGTTAATCTTCATTTTGCTGTTGCAAAATAACTATTAAAAAACTATTAAATATTTAAAATAACTATTAAATATTTAAAATCCATTGGAACGTACATTCGGAAAAATTCCATCCATTTCTTCCGTTTGTTTCTTCCTAAACAGTCCTTGTGAAGAAATCAGTTAAAGGAAAAGCGAACCACCGACTTTCCATCTTATTAATTACTTTACCATCATAACTAAATACTTAACTGAATAATTGGATGATAAAAAACTTTGATGGCTAGCAAGCTAGGAAGCTATGAGTGAATATCTCAATTATTTATAAGATTATTTTAAGATAAGTATCAGTCTTACTTGTTGCTTGAAAAGTGACGGAATATGATTGATTTATTTATGTGACAATATTATTTACAATATTATTTACCAAGATAATTCATAGAAAACAAAATATTTTGTCCAATTAGGAAAATTAGTTATTTTTCAACACTTATTTCCCCTCCTTTTTAATATTGTGCTGTATTAATTTGTCTATTTGTCAAATAACTACATATTAAATAAACATTTATTTCAGTAATTGCAATTAGTTATTCTTATTTAATTTAGCAAAGCCACGTTTTTTTGTTTTTTGTCCTGTGCAGCCCAAAAAATGCCAATTTCAGCTATAAACTGAAATGGCTGAAAAGAAAGAAGGCAAGGAACCCAAAAATGCAGTTCACCAGAATGCAATCATGGTCGAGACCATCAAGAAAGAAAATTTCCACCAGAAACTATATACCAACTATGGTGTAAATCCATTTCGCAAAAGTAAGAATTGTTTTGTCCTCTTTTTCAAACCAGCAAAGTCGGGAAATATTGCCACCTTGACTCAATCTGTAACCCATTTGCTGGCTATCTGAATCTGTTCCAGTTCACACTCTGGCACCAAAACCCAACGCACCACCGGAAGACTTATCTAGCATTACAGAGGAGGACAGTGAGTCTTATTTATGCATGCAGTCATTTCTGACTGATTATAAATACTTGCTTACTTGCTTGCGTTTGACCATGAGCATTATCAGCATTTTAAATCACTAATTGAAATCCAGGCCACTTTGTGGGTGTCATCGAACGGGCCCACCTTGAGCCAACTAAAAAGTACACAGTGCCGCAGACCGAATCGCAGGAGATTGGCTGGATAACAAAGCCCTTGGTGAGAGGAATTCGGGTCTTTGTTCCAACAATTAATTAGGTAATATTATCTTGTCAAAAAATAATTCCAGTTGGAGACCAACAAAGCGGACAGTCGGCTGTACTTTCCCAAGAACAGCTGCGAGATCACGAAGTACATGGACGCGTATTGGCGATTCAAAGGCGCGGACAGCAAAACGGAAGCCAAGAAGGCATGATGGATCGGATGGCAAAGGATTGATAAATGCACTATAACCCAAACTCAAAATTTCTGTTTTGTACCTTACGTGCACCAAATAAATATCTAATCTTTCCTAATGATTACTGAATATGTCGAAGTGCCATTTTTTCACTTATGTATGTACATTTTTATCTACAGAAATATGCACGTGGGTTACCTGAAGATTTTTAAAATGTTTTGAAATTGAAAAATAAAGCTTAGTTCACAAAAAATGATTACTAAACATTTAACTTACTTAACTTTAAATAATTACTAAAAAATTTAAATTACTAAAAATTTAACCTTTCATTTTTTGTTTCAAAAAACTTTTCGCTTTTAGAATAAATGAATGCTGTGTTAATGTGTTAATTTGCCTACTCATTTTTTTTAATTTTGGAATACAAGTATTGGAATAAAATACAATTAAGTACGTGGGAAGTCCTTGAAGTGTAATCGAAATAAATGTCTTAACTGAAGTTACTTAGAAGACATCAATAAAGGTTGCTCCATTTTACTCCCCTGTAAACGCCTGAGAAGCGCCCCCTCTTTCTCCTTTCCAATTTCATCCATGCTTAATCGGACCGTTTCCATGGTTACTGGTCCCTGCTCCTTCCGTCGAGGCTTTCTTCCCCTCTTATTTTTTGTTTGTCTGTTTGTTAGTTTCGTCAAGCAGAGAAAGGGGTGTCACTTTTGACATGTTTGCAAAGAGATGCTTCACAGTATTTTTTATTTGCATGGTTATTATTAGGCAAACAAAGACATTTTCAGTAAATAAAAATTCATTTTTAATGATATTCTAAGCAGAAAAACACAGTTCTTATATGTTCACGGCAAAATCGGACAAAAAGATAAAAAGCAAATGACATCGACGTTTGAAAAAAGTTTTGCTTCACTTAGTTTTTACCAGTGAAGAATCGCAAAATTAACTGCTACCTTTTAAAGTTAATCATGAAGAGAAAAGAATAGTAAATCACAATTTAATTTACTAAAATATGGTCAGAAACATGTGATATCTAGCAATAGTAAGAATATTGATTTAGGACGTCCCAGACAAGCCAAAAGTAGACAAGAAATATCTATCTGCCTCGAAGATTAAGAAGCCAATTATGCGATTATGCGGCCTACAATAGCAAGTTTTGCAGAAAACGTGTAACGATATGAATAACAGGCTTTGTGGTGCGCATTCATCCGTGAAATTTTTGACCAAAGCTTGAAAAGTCTGTTGCTGCGCTGCACTGTCTACTTCTTCAGTAGTGTGTTGCAGACTCAATTTGATTTGGAGCTTCCAGCCGGCCGTCAGGGGCAGCCGTCCGGCGCAAGTCGGAGAAGCCGAAGCTCCACCTGGCCCGGCAGTTTCTGCTGCGGCTCGCCCTCGCCGACAACGCCGAATTCGCAGCCGCCGCCGCCGCAGAAGGAGCCGCCACCGCCTCCACCTTGGTAGCCGCCGCCGCCGCCAGCCGCGCCGTAGTTTTGACCGGCGCCGCCGCCCCGGCCGCCGGTCCAGTTGCTGGCGCGACTGGCTCCGCTGACGCCGTCTGCTGAGCGCGGCGACGCCTCGGTGACGCGGCCGGCGCTGAGCCAGCCGGCGCCGGCGCCACCCGCGTGAGCGCTCACTAGAGAGGAGGCGTTGGTGAGACTGAAGCCGCCGTGGCCGTCGGCGCCGCCCGGGCCGAACCGCAGCGGGTTGGTGGAGGAGCTTCGCGAGTTGCTGCCTGAGGTGCCGGCCTGGCCGTCAAGCCCTGTTGGGGGTTCGGGCGCGTGTTTTGAGTCAAGTCGGGGGCTTGAGATTACGCACATCCGGTGACACAAGTAGTCCAGAATGTGACACCGGCAACACAACTCCTTCGCTGCCACTCACCGCTGGCATATCTGGCGCCTCCGCCGCCGCCGCCAGCCGCTATCAGCAGCTGATCGTCTGAGCCATTGGCATTGGCGACGATGTACACGAAGCTGCCGCCTCCGCCGGCTCCGCTGGCGTAGATGATGTTCTCCTGAGCATCTGCGCCAGTCTGGCCGACAACAACAGTCAGCTGACTGCCAGCCGACAGGCGGAAGATGCCGCTAACGTTGGCGCCCCGGCCGCCGTGCCATAGACGTACTGTGGAACACCCGCGTCACGTTCAGGCTTCCATTCGACAGTAGCTGCTCGAAGTTGTCCACTTTCCAGATCCTCTTGACGCCTTCAGGCCGGAGCTCCCTGGCAACGAAGCTCTCAAGCTGCAGATCCGACTCGTTGAATGGCTTGATGATGAGCTGCTGGCACTCGCAGCCGCCCTCTGCCGTGTCCTTGACGATGACGGCTAGGCACGCCTTCTCCTGGCACATCGCCACGCAGTGACGGTCCGAGTGCACGAAGATTCGGGCCAGCAGCTCCGTGCTGACTAAATCGGAGATGTTGAGAGAGCCGTCAGTCACCAAAGGGTAGCCACGTGTTGCCATGTGGTTGGAGTCTGCGGCTGAGCTCACCACTGCCAAGGGGCGAGAGATAGGTTGGTAAGTACTGGGGACGACTGGTGTACAGCGCTGCAAGGGGGAGGTCCTTCTTGAGTGCTGAGGACTCTGATGTACAGCGCTGCAAGGGAGGTCCTTCTTGAGTGCTGAGGACTCTGGTGTACAGTGCTGCAAGGGAGGTCCTTCTTGAGTGCTGAGGACTCTGATGTACAGCGCTGCAAGGGAGGTCCTTCTTGAGTGCTGAGGACTCTGATGTACAGCGCTGCAAGGGAGGTCCTTCTTGAGTGCTGAGGACTCTTATGTACAGCACTGGAAGAGAGGACCGTAGTTGTGTTGAAATATCTGGTTTAAATCACTTCAGAGATTGATGAGAGCTGGTGATTAAGCGAGTTTTTCCTATCTTCATCAGTCTTCTTAATCAATATTGACGCATTGCTCACCCAGCAGCAGGTGCCACAGAAGCAGCTTCATCAGCTGAGTTTGCTTAAATGTCATCTTCATTGCAGCGTAAATGCTAGTGTATTAACTCTATTTCTCTGCTTATACTACCTTGGGGTCATGTAAAAATTGGGCTTTTGTTTATTAATTAGGGGAAGGCGAACAGAAGCCCGGTTGCCCTTGGTTGCAAGACCAAAATTGAATTGACAGTGCAGTAAATTGCTGGCCGCCTGCTCCCTTCCAGTCTCCGTAACCATTCAAAAAGCTTCCCCTCTCCCCGACGATTTCGTCCCATATATTCATTTATCTATTTATCTATCTATCCCTCTATCTGTCTACATGGATGTATCGATATGTGGAGACTGCTTGGCTATTATATAGTATTTGACCAATTTGATCCCTAAATTTATCGGGATTGTCTCTCACTGTAGTGTGGATTCCGACTACTCATTAAATTACGAGATAACAAAACGTCTGCGTGAGGACTGGCTACACAGCAGCTTAAATTATTAACTTACAAAAGCAGGGCGTTTTTTTTAATTCCTAGTGCATTCCTTTTATCCATCTCTATAGCTTGTTAGCAGAAATAAGACAAGAAAGGTTGCAAAATATATATGGAAAATGCTGCCACAAGTAAGTTCTATATAGGTAGTCCCAGCTCCAATCTATTAGTCCTTAATTTCATACAAACTGTTTATAATACAATTGAATTCGAGTTTACGCATTGAACAGAGGAGCTGTAGCACCATTTTTCAAGAAAAGAAGTGAATGGACAGATAAAAAATAAATCAACGATATAGAATCATTATCTAGTCTTACTAATAGTAGCTAACATTTAGTACAAAATGATGTGACTCGACCCAATGGTTGAGTCGCTGCTGCCTGAGCTAAGCCTCAAAGGACAACAGGCCTTGCCTTCTCGCTTGACCCGCCCCGAAATGATCTACTGGTAGCTTGGATGTGACTGAGCGGCTAAGCTCCTAAAGTACAAATATCTGGCCCAAGGAGTTTTCTAAGGTAATCCCGGGGTGCGAACCCGAGACCTGCCACCAGCCACCTGCGGGAATAGGCTCCTAAAACTACCCCCTGACGAGACGGGGCTCCCGGACGATGGGCCGTCAGCTAGTTTAGGGCTTCAGATAAAGTACATTAGCCGATAATAAGGGACTCTGCACAGGGCATAACGATGGGCTGGCGAGCTCTAACAAGGACTTTTCTAGGGGTGCAGGGGGCCTCTTTCGAGGTGATTTGCGGAGGGAGGTGGATTGAGGTGCTACACCTGCTGACTAACCTGGGGCGGGCTGCTCCATGCTAAAAGTACGTTACTAATCTTGGGGGTTTTATCCCATGTAGAGGTTCGTGGGGCGCCTGGCATGATTAGATGAGGGACTCTTATCAGCCTCAGTCTGTGCACGGCTTTTAGAAGGTTTTTATGCTTACATTGGCTATTCTAACAGGCCTGGAGGCGCGCTATCTATGATCCTAAGCGCCTCAGGCTTCACATTAAAGTACATTAGTGGCTTCCAATCTCCATGTGGCTCCCCACAGCGGCGCACTAGCTATCTAAGCCAGCTGCGGCATGGCTCAAATGAGCAAAGAAAAGCTAATAGCTAGAAAAGGAATCAACTGCAGTTTACACTCACTCAGTGGCTCTGAACTGGCTCCTACCAGGTAGGCGGAATTATTATATTAAAGACCCTAAACTGAATCAGACAGGAAAAACTCGCGCACTAGGGACCCAAAGTAAAGCAGCAGAAACAAAACAAGGGGGTCACTTACCAGCCGCTCGAAGCTCAGAGCTGCAGTCAGGGTCAGGTCAGGCGTGTCGCTGTCGGTCAGGCCGGGGTCGCTACTTCGCCGGATGCCGGGATGCCAGACGTCGTCACTGGGGCTGTCGCTGTAGTTGCTGCTGGGCCGGAGATACCTCGACGACCAAAGCGGGGGCCCGGAATATCACAACTGGGGAGTGGGCTTCCTCAACCCAGAAGGGGGAGACGTCGGAATGTCGCGTCGACGGTGAAGGGGCTGACCGGGAGATACCTCGACCGGACAGGGGCCAGTCGGGAGGACAGGGGTTGCTCCTGGAGATACCTCGACAGGGAGACAGGGATGTCACTAGAGCCCGAAAGGTTCGAGTTTTCGGGGCCAAAAACCGCTCGCTTAAATAGTGTGAATATCACGCGTCACGCGCGTGAACCGTGATGCTGACGCCACCTGACCCGACCTTGACCCGCAGCTTCGCTCCAATTGGCTGGAAAGTGGTACATGTCAGGGGTAAACCATGAGTCAGCGATGACTCATGGGGTGGGTGGTGATGACGCAACAAGCTCATTAATTATGATTATCGTTAATATTGGGCACAGAAAAATAAGAGTTATACGGTTGGAAAGAAGATGACGCGCTGATTATGAAATCCTAAAAATATTAGAGGTTCCTAAAGTACCGGAGGAATAATCTCCAAGTACGCACTTAATGAACTGAGTACGTTCCGCTCCAGTGAACCCGAACAATAGAGCCGAGGGGGGTGGGCGTCAAGGTCACCCGTGGTTGCGCAACCCAGGGGTAGAACAATGAGTCACCCGATGAGTCATCCTCATTACAGTAAAACAGGCTGTAGCACGCCTAGCAGGGACTGTTACAAGCTGGGGCACGCATAGCGATGGAGCACTAAGGTGAGCGATTGCGAAAAGATTCTGGGTGGCCAAGCCAGGATTCATCAAAAATTTTTATGATAATAAATTTTTTCCTAAAGAATAAACTTAGGCCCTCTGTACAACCAGTACATGGTACTCGTAGTTGCAGACTTGCAGACAACGACGTACAGTACGAGCTAGTAGTATATCTAATCAGTAGGTCATGATCAGTAGTTAGAATATTGTTACAGAATGATAGTATAGATATTCAGCGGCAAAAAATTCTGCGACAACCTTTACGGACGGCAAATTCGGCGAAAACAAATTCGGCATGCAAATTCGACGACAGCAAGTGCCCTGTTCGGCGAAATACTGTGATGAATAAGTCCCTTCTTCGCAAATAGTGCCATAAAGTAAATTTAATGTCGCGTCAATTTACTGTGACAGCGTAATTATAATTTATCAATTAAAATGTAATGCATCGTCGAATTAAGCTTCTGTCCTTTTTATAATTTTCCTACTGTTTTAATTCACTAGATCGTAGCACACATCTGAATTCCATAGTTAAATTCGTAGGAATTTAAACGGTGTGCAAAAATGTCGATTGAGTTTAGCATATTAATTTAATGCGATGAAACATTCTTAATGAAAGAAAAATACGAAAGAACAAAAACGCACCAACAAAAAATACTCTAGGTAAAAGTCATCAGGCCTTGATCTCAGATCTCTACGTTCTACACTCGCAATCCGTCTCTTTCTTATATGCAATCCCGTAGGGATGATGCTCGTACTGTGCTTTATCGTTAGTAATTTGTTATATTTTTTTAATAAGTAAATTTTTAATTTCTCTGAATTAGACCTGCCTCTGCCTGCCTCCGCTGAGTAGCTTGAGTTTGCATTGTCATATGGTCTAGCCAACAAGAGAGACGGAATAATGATGATTTAATATAGACAAAACAAAATTTGCGTGCGGTAATGCGATTGTCACCCTAGTTGAAATAAGCGTGCGTGACAATCGCATTGCTGCACGCTAATTTCGTTTTGTCTATATTAAATCATCATTATTTCGTCTCTCTTGTTGGCTGGACCATATGACAATGTGATAGAAGCACGGCTTGCGCGTGCAAAAATGAAACATTCTTAATGAATGTTTATTGTTAATGAATGAATGAATGTTAATGAATGTCTTAATGAATAACTGTTGTTGCACTTGCAAGCCGTGCACTATCTCTCCATTGCTTAACGCCGAATTTACTTTAGTCGAATTTTTGTCGCCGAAATGATCAGCACCTCGTTCGTAGAGGAGGTGCCTCCCTTAATTATTTATTTAGGCCCTGGTTGTCTTCACCAAGTTGTACTTTATCGTAATATGTGTGTTAAGTTGGCTAGCTTGCCCAGTTCCGTTATTGTTAGAAGCCATTAAACTGTTAAATCTGTTGTTGTTGAAATAAATAATAAATATAATTAAACCTGCGAAACTAGAAGATTGCCTCCTAATTAATTCTTTATATTTGTTTTGAAAATCGAAATAATTTTGACAAAAGACAAAAGACTACAATGACAAAAAATTAGTTAAAATTTTAGGTATATATTTCCACCAAAACTAATAGTTACTAGGCCTAGGCAAATATGTAAAAATTGTAGGCCCACCCAATTAAAGACAAAAGTAGAAAAGTAGAAATATCAGTTACAGCCATAGGTTATTTTGGTTACAATACATTTTGGTGACAACTTTTTGAACTTCAAGGATATTTATATTGGAATTACTAAGCATATAGACCAACAATTGTGCAATTAGTTTTATTTTCTGTTTATTAGATGCAGTGTGTTAAAAGTAAGGCCAAGCAAGTAAGGGGTATGAAATCTTTGCTTGAGTGAAAAGAACAGAAAGTTGATTTTTTGGGCATAAATTTCATCTATCATCCCTAAAATTCTTATGCAATGCAACAAAAAAACTCCTATATGGATATACATTAACATTTTAAGCTTCCTTTTTACAAATTCTTTATTTAATTGGGATTTAATTGACCACTTTATTTATAATCTACTTTATTTATAATTTTTTGCATATTTTGTATATTGCTATTTATGCTAATTTTTCTATAAAATTTTTTTTGCAAATTTAATTTTCATACCAGTGCAAATTTTAATTTTTTGCTAATGCTGGAATGCATTCCAACTTTTGCATACAAATTCCATAGTAGTATAAAATAATAGATAGGCCTAAATTTAGATATCCAACCCTTCAATTAGATGTACAGCCCATGGCATAGCTGCAGTTAGTTGCATGGCATATACTAGAGCTATATACAGCTTTTAGCCTGACAGGCTGGAAAGGCCACAACACCCACACTAAATTTACCCAGCTCAAACTCAATCTTAGCTACATAGACTAAAGCAATGCAGGATTAAGTACCTTGCTTAAGGGCACAATTTGTCTATTAGGGTCTGGACTTAAACCCATGACCTTCTAGTTATGAGGTAGGCACCCTAGCCAAATTATGAAATTTAAAATTTTTCACTTTAAAGATCAATGTAAATGCCCAACAACTGACCAATCTGGCTGGGTAAAAGGGTGGCAAACTAAGGGAAGTTGCAAAATTGGCAATGTAAGTCACAAAATTGGCTATGTAAGTTGCAAAATTAGTAATGTTAATTGCAAAATCCACAATGTAAGTCAAATTAGTCAAAATTGGGGAGGTAAGTTGCACAATTGGTGGTATAGGGCACAAAATCAGGGATGAATATTAAAAATTTGTAGAAATTCATTACAAAAAGTAAATAACCAAAGTAGTAACCATAGTTACCATATATTCAAGTAATGTTGCTACAATTTAGCTGCTATTCTGCCTAGGAAGTGTTTGGGCCAATATATTGTATAAATTTAATAATAATATAATATAATAATAATAATAATAATAATAATATAATAATATTGTTAGGATTGATTTTGCAATTTACAAGTCACAATCATACGTGTGCAACAGTCAGCCAAGTTGGCCAATCTGTCCAACTGATTTAGTGGCTGACCAAGGTAAGTTGCAAAATCACCAATGTATGTTGCAAAATTGTAGATAAAAGTAGCAAAATTGGCATTGTAAGTTGCAAAATCAGTGAAAAACAAGGGGGTAAGTCGCAAAATGGAGAAGAATTGGGAAGATTCAGGCAAAAATGGTTTGCGGTACCTTTTTTTTGGTCTTTCAAACTTTGACCCAAAGTAAGTTGCAAATTTTTTTAAAACTGTCATACTGGCTAACCAAATTTTTCAAGTTGCGCACCTATGGTCACAATACATTTAATTGTAAGTTTCCTACACTGCTAACTAATTAGTTTAAGCAGTATTTGACCATAATGTAGTGAATAATATATATATGACTACTAGCTAAATGCTCTCAATATTATTTAGCTGGTACTAGTGAAATAAGTCATAGCATATAGTGTCTAGTAATATTTTCAATAGTTCCATGTGGCAAGCATTATTTTCTTAGCATAAAACATATTTCTGATAGATTAGACTCTTAGAGGATCATACCCTTTAGTAAAAATCTCAGTCTTAAGTATTTGATTAAAATTTTCAATGCTTTTCAAATAGAACATACATGCACAACTATTGGAATCACCTGGCCATTTCTAATAGTTACACACACTGGTAAGTCACTTTTGGACAAAATAGCTATCTTGTGACAATAGTCAACCAATAGCAAATTAAATGTGCATGTTGCCAATGGAAATGGCAGGGTGATTCCCAAGGTTGTGCCCATACAGGAAATAGAATATTTATATATAACATCTATATTTGCAAATTTAAGGCTAGAATTTTTATATCTAACTTTCAAGTCATTAGACTTTTTTTCCTCTCAGCAAAATCCCTCAAACACTCATCAATAAAATTAGTTTTATAAGATCACTTCTTAATATCCATTGTTAATACAGTGCTTTTTATTACTTTAAATTTTAGGAGTAGAAAAAAAACAATTCATTTTCAAACTAATATTCTTGGACTAAATTATGTGATATTGTGAAGTTAAAAAAGAAAAGAGCATGCATGATTTTTCTATTTATTGAATTATTTAACATTACAGAACCACTTAGCATCTACATGAGTTGCCATTTTTAAAAGTGCAAATTCTAAGCTATTTGGAAATGAATTCTACAAATCGGCACAACAGTGTTGACAACAAGAAAGATGTTGCTAGGAAGCAGGCAGCCTACGCCGCTGTTGATGAGCATCTGCAGGCAAGTTTTTGTAATATTATTTGTAATATTATTTAATAATATTTTTAATATAAAAGTGCAAAATAATACTTCAGAACTGCCAAACAATTGGCGTCGGCTCTGGCAGAACGATGGTTCACGTGATTGAAAGAATTGGTGAGAATCGTTGTTAACAATTCTGTGTTCTGTTTTGTGTGATAGATCTAAAGAAGGGACCGCAGTAGAGCGCTGCAAATGGTGCATTACAAAAAGTGAAACCCTGTTAAGTTTGTTCTTAATAATAATGAAATAATTAATAAATTTAGACACCCGACCTGTCGACCAGATGTACAGCCCACGGCACAGCCGCAGCTAGTTGCGCGGCGCATCCGAGGGCTGTGTACAGCTTTCAGCCTCACAGGGGCCGCAACACCCACACTAAATTTACCCAGCTCAAACTGGTACCCGATCTCAGTTGGGTGGATTGAAGCAATGCGGGATTAAGTGCTTTGCTCAAGGGCACAAATTGTCTCCTAGGGCCGGGACTCGAACCCACGACCTTCCGGTCATTAGGCAGGCGCCCTAGCCACTAGGCTACAACTCCTCTGTTCTTAAGCTGCACTTTTAATGCCCTGTTATTGAGCCTAATTTATTAAAATAGTGATTAAGATAGACACCTTAGCCGGAACTGGTTCAATTTTCCAATTAGCTGTGTAATTAATCAATAGGCTTTTAAATATACCATTTCAACTTCGGATTCGTCAAAAGTGAGTTCAAAATCGTCAGTGTAAATAAAACTATAAAGCGCTGGAGGGAAATAAAATGTGAGTCTAATGTCTATGGCAACTTTTTAGAGAAATTGACTTCAAATTCTTGCAAGAAAGTGAAATTCGTCAGTGAAACATGTGTATATTGTCAATAACCAAAGTGCAACAGCGAAAGACATTTACGAAAAACAAAAAAAAAACTTTTTTTCGCTGCGCGCAAAGCAATTTTTTTAAAGTCCCAAAATATCACAAAATCTTAACTTCAATCAATCAGGGAAACTATCCGAACAGGCTGTATTCGCAGGGACGAATTTCACTTACTTGGACTAATTTGAAGTCACTTTCTCTAAGAAATTTGCCATAGACATGTAGTCTCTTTCCCTTCAGCACTTTATACTCGTAGTTTTGTTTACAGTGACGATTTTGAGCTCACTTTTGACGAATCCGAAGTTGAAATGGTGTATAATTACTGCAATAATGCATAATAGCTAGATCCAAGATTAGACGAGCAAAGAAATCTATTGTCAAAACGTTATTTTTTTGCTTGCTTTTTTAATTTTTTTTTTGCTTTTTTAAAAACCATACTGGTTAATTCTGCGTCCTCTCTGCGACAATTACTATGAAATAAATCTAAAAACTAATATGTAGATTACACTGTTATAAAAAGTTAAAGTAATGGATTGAGATGTGGGACCTTCAGTCAGGCTGGCAATATTGAAGGGCAGACCGGACCTAAGGGCCTGCTTTAGAGAGTGAGAGAGGCTTGAGAACGCTCTCGGATGGACAACTCTGCATCGATTGAATGAGGCCGGATCTCTGCAGGACTTTATAGTGCATGAGGCGGAGGCTTCAAGTCAATAATAAATAGGCAGGCAAGAGAGAAAGTAAAGTGAAATGACTTGAATTCAGTTGGCCAGTCTTGGTCTGGTCCCCGGTCACGCTATGCAAACTGAGCCAGACTCAGACTGTTCGCTTATGTTTGGTAATCATTGCTTCTGTGTGTGTTTATTCAATTATCTTCATTCTTTGCTTGGTCGATCATCAATTTATCAGAAATATAAAATGAGTCAAAGTGTATTTAGTAGGGGCAGCTCGTGTGGTGGAACGGACGTTAGGCCTGAACCTAGATTATTATTCAGCGCTAAATAAGTATTCAATCATCTCTCTGAATGTTTCCGCACTTTCTCCCTTTCCCTCGGAATGCATGCTGTTGCTATCTTCTAGTGTAGATTGATAGGATGTAAATCGCTTTGTACTTTATTTGGCCGTCTCGATATCCCTTATTGAGAAAAAATGTTGCTTTCGAAACTAGAATTTGTCTGTCTGTTTGTTGTTTGTCGCTCTTATATATATTCCTCTGTTATGGTGAACCGCTTGCTAGCTAATATACAAATATTGATAGGCTGCAGAGGGCTGAAACGAGGTAAAACGTCGAGGCGCGTAGCGCCGAGGCGTTTCACCTCGTTTCAGCCCGAGCAGCCTATCCATATTGGTGTTGTAGTTAGCGGGCGTGAAACGCGTTTCACGGCCCGCTGAGACTTTCTATGGTAAAATCGCTCTGAGTTCTATGCTTTCAGTCGGTTTCACGGCCCGGTGAGAATGTCTATGGCAAAATCTGGCAAAACTTTGGTGTTAAGTGAAAACGATTCCTTTGAAGTTCTTTAGAGAAAATACATTCTTTAGTGAAGAAGAGTGTTGCTTGGCAGGCTATTATAATTATTTTTACTGCGTCGACATGTTGGATTACGATTCAATACTGGAGAACGATATCAGCCGTCTAAGCAATGATGAGCTAGATTTTTTTGACGCGCCTTGGACGTCGCGAACCAGGTCAAGCGATTAGTCAATGGTCGGGCTTGACAGCTGCACATCAGAGACTGATAGATGCCGAGCTGGAAAATCCGTCGGAGATAGATGATGCATCACTTCTGTGAGAGCTCAGTGAGACTGAGGAGAGCGATCTGCGGCGTGTGGAAGACGTCAGACAACTCTGTTCTACCTATGGCTATAGCGCAGTCTTCTCCTGTGGTGGAAAGCTATCCTGTGGTTGGCCCGTCAACAACTGCGTCGCCTGCGATCGCAAACTGCAGTGTTGCAATTGGATTTCCTTCCGCCGCAGCAGCTAAGATTTTCAGCAATTGTAAGTTAAAAAACCAAGCATAAACCAAGGGCGCGTCAGCAACTGACCATTGTGCTTTTTACTCAACTGTGACTAAGCAGATAGTTTTTATTGTTTTTGTATTAATTCTATTATTGCGTCTAAAATTGTTTCTTAGCTCGTATCGAGCTTCAATTTTTTATACATTTGTCATGTTAACGTTCTAAGCGATCTTTAATTAATTTCCTAATAATTAAGTAATAAATATAAACTAATTGTTAGCGCATGAGTGTATATCTGAGTGGAATTCGACCATAGACAACAGCGGCGGGCGGGCTGCCGTTAGTTTCAACCTCGTTTCAACACGCGTAGGCTAACTACAATGCAAGTTGGCCTTCATTCATAGCCTTTGCCGAAATAGGTTGTGTAATGCAATAAAGAGTGCAGCGACCAATTCACCCATAATTGGGTGAGACGTTCGGCAAAGATGAATAGAAGCAGCATTCATTTTTTGCTCGTGCAGATTGTCCAACTGTAGCAAAAAGGAAGAAATGCTTGAAAAAAGAAATTAATTTTCCCTTCTTATGTGTCCCAAGCAGGCCCGGCACAAAGCTAATTCAATATTGCCGTCGTACTGACTTGCCTCTCTCCAAGGTTTATTGCCTACGGTGGAATTGATATAATTGTATCTTTGACTGACTGTGTCTTCTCGCCTCCCTTGGCTATTGAGTGTCAAATCCTTTTCCCCGTTTACTTTTTCGCACTCCTACTGTTAGTCGCAGGAGACAACAATGTACTTATAGATACTTTTTTCTTTCGTTTGACCCGCAGCTGAACTTATCAGACAGCGCGGTTGGTCAATCAGGTGCATCCCGACCTCTTATCAGGTGAGTAAAGTTAATTTTCTTGTCGTCTTCTAAAGGTGAATGCGACCAAATGTGATTTGATAGTTTCGAGATTGAAAAAATAACTAGAACGACTATAATCCAAGAATTTAGCAGCAGCTGGAAGAAAAAATCCACGGCGCACCAAAAGTGCGTACGTAAGTGACGAAAGAAGGAAGGAAACTAGTGTTAGAATAAAAATTTTGTAGCTTACATTACGCGATGCAGAGATACCAGGGGTAGGAAGGAAACTGGGTGTACATTAAAGGGTGCAAAGATAACAGGGACAGGAAAGAAACTGAGTGTACATTGATTGGTGCAGAGATGCCAGGGGTAGGAAAGAAACTGGGTGTACATTGAGATGTGCAGAGATAACACGGACAGGAAAGAAACTGAGTGTACATTGAGGGGTGCAAAGTTAAAAGGGCTAGGAAGGAAACTGAGTGTACATTGAGTGGTGCAGAGATATCAGGGGTAACAAGAAATTTAATGTACATCAGTAAGAGTTGCATAGATATCGGGTGTTAAGTGAAACATCAATCTAAATTGAAGAGTATCAATTTTTTTATGTGAAAAAGTACCCTATCTTAAGCACCTACAGTATCTTTAATAATTTCGACAATCAAATCGAGGTATTTAGAAGGCAAATGTAATTTGTAATTCGAAAAGCCGAATGGTGAGACTAGTATTAAATGCAATAGTTGCTAGCCGGGACTTGATGCAAATCTCTCGAAGCAGTAAAGAGAATTTAGATGAGTGCATGCTACCTTACTTTCAAAGATCTTCTCTTCTATAGGTTCTATAGTCTATAAACCACCCTAGCGCTAATGGCCCTAGGGTGGAGGGGAAATTAAAAGGCATATTTTTATGCATACACTTATCCCTCTCTCTTTCCCTATCGCTTGATGTGCGTGATTTATGCACAGGGTAGAGACACTGGCCCTTTTGCCATAAATGTGCCAGTGCTGTATTGGGACAGTTGCTTGCCGTTATTGTCTCGCTGGTGGCCCTGCTCTCTCGGCGATTTATTGCCGGCGGCTGTGATTGATGCTCGCTAGTTTTTTGTGTGAGCTCCGATTTTTTATTGCCAGATTACTTTTGCATTAGCCTACTTAAAGTATCCAGTAGCGATTTTAGTCTATTGTCCCTAATCGTATTAAGTAATATTGTAGATGGATTTTAAATATTTCGAGTCAATTGACTAGCAATCGTTTTAGATAACTGTCATTTCCATAGCTAATTTGTCAAATTAACTTACAAAAGTGTCTTTATCTGTAATGCTCCTTGTCAGATATAATCCTACAGAGTTTGTAAGATGATTTCTCAAAGTCATTTTTTAGTGAATCCTACACAGTTTGTGTCAAAGAATCCTAGAGTGTTTGTCATAGAGCTTGTGTCAGAGGATCATACAGAGCTTGTGTCAGACGATCATGCAGAGCTTGTGTCAGATGATCATGCAGAGCTTGTGTCAGACGATCATGCAGAGCTTGTGTCAGATGATCATGCAGAGCTTGTTTCAGACGATCATGCAGAGCTTGTGTCAGTCGTTCATGCAGAGCTTTTGTCAGAGGGTCTTGTAGCGTGTGTCAAAGGATCGTATAGCGTGTGTCAAAGGATCGTATAGCGTGTGTTAAAGGATCGTATAGCGTGTGTCAGAGCATCGTATAGCGTGTGTCAAAGGGTCATGTAGCGTGTGTCAGACAATCAAGCAGAGCTTGTGTCAGACGATCATACAGAGCTTGTGTCAGAGGATCGTATAGAGCGTGTCAGTTTGTCAAAGGATCATATAGCGTGTGTCAGCTAATCGTACCGAGTTTTTATCAGAGGATCCCATAGAACTCTGGCAGTGAATCCCACAATGGCTGCGAGAATCCCATTGTCTAATAAGCCAGATCCCATGTCCCGCAGGCGAAGCAGCTGATCCTTGAGCACGGCCTTCGCCTATTCGAGCTTGAGCACTGCGACGAAGAGCTTGATTGGTCAGTTGACAGCGCTGACGAAATTGACGCCGAATTGAACATGATCAAAGGCGGCGGCGGCTGCCTACTTCAAGAGAAAATTGTTGACACGGCTGCCGCCAACCTGGTGATTGTATGCGACGAGAGCAAGTACAGTAGCCAGTTCGGCCAGAAATGGAAAGGCGGCATCCCGCTCGAGGTGGTGCCAATGGCCTGGTCTCTGGTCAAGAGGCGGGTCGAATCTCAGTTTGGCGGCAAAGCTTTGCTCAGGGAGTCGTTGGGAAAGTTGGTGAGGATTATTTTGTTACTGTCTTAGTTTTTGTTGTGTAAATAACCGTTAATTTTCTTTTATTGTTACTTTAAGTAGGCGCATGATTAATTTGCATATTTTTTTATTAAATAAAATCAATTTGCCGCGCCGCAGGGCCCCGTCGTCACTGACAATGGCAATTTCATTCTCGACTGGCACTTCGAACAGCAGCACAACTGGGAGGAGGTGGACTTCCAGCTGCACCAGATGCCCGGCGTCATTGAGACAGGCCTGTTTATCCAGGCCGCCTCTAAGATCTACGTCGGCAAGCTGGACGGTTCAGTTAGTAGGCTCGTGCTCAAGTGAGCGCGCTTCTCCTGTAGCTCTGTTTATTATTTGGGTACTCTTTTTTCATAGCTAGTGTCATTCCTAATTAGTTTGTAACGATAATCTCCTCATTTACGGACTAGTAAAATCTTCCCATCCATTTAAAACTCCTCAAACTAAAATAGTACTCAATGGTATTTGACCACTTCTCTCGATTATTTCTTTCATTGTCTCATCTGGTGATTATAATAATTAGGTAATTATGAAAAAAAATGAGCGCTAGAATCTTATCGGGTGCTTACAGTAGCTTACATGTGTCACTGCGAGTACATAGTTAAACTACTGTTCTAACCCTTAACTTTGAGCTTGCTTGCTTTGTTAATTTTCCTCAACAAGAAACTCAAAATAATAAACCGTAATATTTCTTGCTGTAAATTTTATGCTAATATTTTTTCTAGTCTAACTTTCGTTTTCTTTTATCACTGTTTCTAGTCAATCAACCTGCTTTGCATTGCTTATTATTTTTTTTTCAAATTCCAATAAAAACACTTTATATTCACTCTAGTCTGTTTTTTTAGTTCCTAACTATCGCTTTACTATTTGCTGGCTATATAAATATTTATATTTATAGTTTAAACTGGCGCCAAATTTGAATCGGCGCTCTCCGATTAGCGCCGATCCAAAACTTTCCTAATTTTTTCATTTTAAACAAAAAATTTGCTAGCGGTGGTTTGCCTGCTATATATTGTGTATAAATTTTCCTTATGCGCGTTACATTTTTGGCTAAATTCCTTTATTTAAATTTGTT
This sequence comes from Macrostomum cliftonense, assembly GCA_950096795.1. Classification (NCBI taxonomy): domain Eukaryota; kingdom Metazoa; phylum Platyhelminthes; family Macrostomidae; genus Macrostomum; species Macrostomum cliftonense. The sequence goes on along the minus strand of CATNEM010000256.1, from coordinate 510,575 downwards.
ATTTATTCTGGTCACTGAAAATATTTTTAACAAATATTTATTATTTACTTTAAGTATTTATTCTACTAACAGTAGTTGAAATGTGTTTGCCATTATAAAATTGCTACTTTTTTCTCTTGATTTTCGTAGGTCTAACCTTTTCTACTATTTAATCTGATCGATCAAACAGCCATATTTGACCCTGAAATCATTCGCTTAATTGTTGCGTATAAATAAATTTCTCTGTTAACTATCGGTTGCTGTTGCACAAGTCTTATTACGTAATCTGAAATGAACTTTACCTATGCCACACATTTGATATTACAATTAGCGGCACGATTTTTTCATCAGCGCGTAAATTACTTACAGTAGTAAGAGTAGCAAAAGCATTTTTATATAATTTGTTTTCTAACAAATACATTATGATTGCTGCCTATGAGTGCAGGCTAAAGCATCCGTCTTAACAGGCATACTGCTGTCATATGTATTAAATATTAATGTAGCCCTAAAATTATTTTGTTGATATCCTAAATATTGGTTTTTAAGTGCTTGAGATCAGCTGATAAGTTAATTAAAAAGCGCTTCATCGAAACATTTTTAGTGGCAATAGTTTAGTACGATTGATCCGGTGCCCAGATTAGTTGTCTCAGTTTAAATGATTTGACTCAAAATTATTATCGATAAATCTCTATTGGATTAGTTGAAGGCTTGAGAAGCGTCCAAAGTAGAGAGGGCGCAGTGACAGCGAAAAAAAACTGCTTGAAAGAGAAGCCTGAGTAGAAAAAAAATTCAACCCTGATAAGTTTACGAAAAAATCTAAATTGATGGCTGTAATAGCACTTATTAGACATGGTTGTATGCATTTATCTTTGAGTTAACCAATGCGATGTAGAACGACAAATAACAAAACGGTACGGTACAAGGTTGAAGAAAACGGACTGCTAGGAGTATAAGAAGCCATTAATCTGTGCAATGCATTATTATATACTCCACTCATAATTCTTGTAAAATCATTTATCACCGACTTTCGCCATATTTTTTTGGGAAAATCAGATCATTTAATTTAAAAAACTATTTGACATTCACGTTCTGATGGGTCAAATAAAAAATAAATTTTACAATCCAATAAGGATCATTCAGCGTCGCTTGAACATACTTAGATTTTAGCTCCGTACTTATCAAAATCAGTGTTTGTTGAAAGACTACAAATTTCATACCTCTCTTATGTTCTTTTTCAAAGAATAATCTGACCTTAGCGTCCTTACACGAGGGGATATGGTATTCCTGGCAGGAAACCCAGCATATTTTTACGACGCTGACTTATGAAGTTATGGCAAAAAAGAGTAAAACGCTTTAGCGTAATTAAGAGTACTTTGACGTTATTGTTGATTGAATATACCAATACCATAGACCTTCTGAGGGCAGAAAGGGGGAGAATCCGAGGGACGCGAAGCGAAGCGAAGGATTCTCCCCCTTTCTGCCCTCAGAAGGTCTATGGTATTGGTATATTCCTGGCAGGAAACCCAGCATATTTTTACGACGCTGACTTATGAAGTTATGGCAAAAAAGAGTAAAACGCTTTAGCGTAATTAAGAGTACTTTGACGTTATTGTTTTTTAAACTTCAAAGGACTTTCTGCCATAGACAGCTTAAGTAGTTACGAGTAAGGTGTCATACTTTTTGTTCGTAAAAAAATTAAAACAAACAGACAGTTTTCAGATAAAAGTTGCGTAATTGCTATGTCTTTCTTTAGTATATACTAAGATAACAACCAAGGACTGTTATGTAAGGTAATTATGTAATATACCAGACAAAGTTACAAAATGTTAGTTACTGAACAGGCTGCATTGTACGTTTTTTAACGAATTAAGAATGATGCTGTTTAACTGTTAGCAAATAAGTTAGCTCTTTTTAAATAGTTAGGGCCTATTCTACTTCATGTTCATGTATTATGTTCAAATCAATCCATGGCAATGCTGCCAATAGTATTGACTAGGTGTGCTGGCCACTTTGGCAACAAAAGCTTTGCTTTGTGGTAATCACTTGCTTGTTTACATAAACTAGGCTATTGAACCCTAGAGTAGTGGTGGTTACCAAATAATTTCTTTCTAAACTGACAAGGATCTATCTATCCAATGTAATAAGAAAAAAACAGTTCAATTGGCAAGATTCTAGAATAATATATTTTACACAGTACTTTATCTATTCTGTTGTAACTTGTCTTGTCTTGTCTTGTAATATTTGTATTTTAACTGTTTTAGGTATATTTTTCTATATTTTTACCTAAAAAGGCAAAGTACATAGGTATACCAAGGCTTATACAAAAACTTATATTATATTATAACTATTATTATATTTCTAAAGTATTATGGCCTTAATTCCACTTTTGGGTAGGCTATGCCTATACTTAGGATTGGCTAAGGCTAATGCCCATGCTCTAAAAAATGACAATATATAGGGATATTTGCTATGTCTATCCAATTAGGCTAGGCCTAGCCTATTTTGGGCTTATTTTTCTTTTAGGTTAGCATAATTGGAGTTGGCCATTAGAATACATAATGAAGCATATACCTAACTAGACCAATTATCCACTGTCTATGGCAAAGAGCCATGTAATTAAGCATAAGACCAGTGAATATCAGTTTATAAAACATTTTGGTAAACTGGGCTTATTTTTGTGTTGTAGGAATGCTATAGGCATATAGCATCTTGACTTTAGGAATCGCATCCTGAAATTTGATATATGATAGGATTTTATATTCAGACTTTTTTATTCTTTCTTTAATAAAGTACCTCTTAAAAAGACTTTTGAAAAATTGCATCCCAAACCCTGAAATTGTATGCTAAAATTAAGAACATGATGCAATTTTGCATCCTGTGCCCAATAAAAAAACCCTGTTGGTAAAAAATAAAATCCACACTATTAAACTTAACTTTAATATTAAGAAATGGGAGTCTCTTCGCTCCAATCTCCATAGTAAATCTGATATTCTTATTAGTTGAGCTAAGTACCTTCAGAAAATTGGATCTGATTTACTTTATCCAATTAATAGATTGGATCTTTGTCAATTGCCATTTTGTCAATTGGCCAATTTATCAATCAATCCCAAAAATTTTTCACTTTATCAGCTAGCCACTGGGACTTTCTAAAAATTTGGTCACTTTATCAACTTTAGTTTATGGGGATGATTCAAATGTTATAAGGTGTCCTTATTCAAACCTTGGTGACTTGGTCCATTTTGTTTTAATTGTAAAAAAACCTAGATTTTTTGAAAGGATATTTTTCAGAAACTGCAAGAGAGACTTAATTTTAAATTTGATAATTAAAACCCAAACAAAATATTCAAGCCGAAACAAAAGGATGCAAAATGGATTTTATCTTGAAAGTGCATTTCCTAGAAATGATCACTCCACAGACCCTTTTAGCAGCATAAATTTACTCAATGCACCTTCGACTACTAATTTAACTTTAGCCAAATATTTCCCTGTCAAATTATTCAATTCTGATTAATTCTTTTGTAGTAATTTTTAACTTTCACTATTCCATCTATTAACCTTTGTTCAATAGCCTTTTAATATCTGGTCACTTTGTCAACTTCAAATCAGTGCACCTGTTAACCCTGGTCACTTGATGGTAATTATTTTGCCATCAAAATAAAAATAAGAATTCAAGAACTAGTTATTATCAAATATTTAAATATAAAAACTGCCAATTACAATGATATGCAATTTGTGAGGCTTTGACTGCAGATCCAAGCTGCAATGCAACATATAACAATGCCAGGTTTCTACACTATTGCACAATATGACAAACTGCTAGATAGCATTGTAGTGCAAGGCAACACTGAGCAAATCTGAAAATACAATGGACATTTGTCAAAGTTTTGCTTTTTCAAATAGGGATACTGCTTATAAAAGCTTGGGACAGCCAAGAGTCATCCATTCTTTCTCCCAATAGGCCATTTAAAGCTAAAAGCCAAATCTGCAGGAGGGCTGCAGGCACTTTGACACTTAAAGCAACATTGTCCCACAACCAGCAACTGGGCATGACTATCCATTGCACTGAATCCTGAAGTGCATATAGTCACAGTTACAGTATATAGGCATAGACACAAACACAAGCTGGCATCTAGGCATGCACTCACATAGGGTGTACAAGTGGTGGTTCCAGCAACGTACACTATCTATGCCTTGGGAGGTTGCCCTCATGGGTGTAAATAGCACAATTGGTCCATAGCCCAACCAATTTGTGCATTAGGCCCCAAATTAATATGACCCTGTGCACAAAACTGCACTAGGGAAAATAGCCAACCTACAATGTGGGGTCAAACCTGGATCAGTGGCATACAAGGCAGATGCATTAGACTGCCAAGCCACTCACCCCCTCCCAATAGGCCATTTAAAGATTGGCCAAAGTTAAAGCAAGAAGGCTTCCAATAGCATACCTATTAGTCTGATAATAGAAAGTGCCATAGAACAAAAATTCAAGAAGTGGCAAAACAGAGCAACTTTCTGAAGACCTTTTTAGGGAGCATGATTCAATTGTTCAATTGAAACACAAGGTATGTAGGGAGATCAATCAATTTAGATCTATATTTTATTAAGTAAAAGTAGACTAAATTTTATTTTTCAGTTTGTAGTAATCAAAATAATAATTTTCCAGCTGCTTTTATGCTATTTGAAAAGCATTTAACAAGCAAAAAAGTGATGATTTTTGTTGCAAGAATAGGAAAAATTTCTGTTTCAGTTTTTTAAGGGTATTTTTCATTTATATATAGATAAAGTCCTACATTAATTGGGAACATACATGCCAAATACTCTTCTGACCTATACAAACCAGATAGGTAAAATGGCTGCCAGCCAAGGTAAGTCTCAAAAGTGACAATATAAGTTGTAAATTTGGGAAGGCAAGCTGCAAAATTGGTTGAAATTGGGGGGTAAGTTGCAAAGTTAGTCAAATTTAGGGAGGCAAGTTAGAAAATTGGCAGCATAGGTTGAAAAATTGGGAAAGAATAATGCAATTTTGTGATTAATAGATTGCAAAAAGTAAGGGATAAATGAAAGGTGGTTTGCAGGACCTTTTTTGCTCTTTTAAACATAGGTAAAATTCTGAAGTTGGGCATGTATAATTAGGAAACTTATTTAAAGAGGCAAAAATATTTATATGCTAAGTTATAAGTTTCCTAGGGTCAAAACTACTTTGACTTTATTGTGCAATTATCCTTATATAGTTTTTGGCTGGCCAAGTCCATAAATTCTAATTGATTCAGTTGGGAATTTATGTGGCCATGTGCAATTAATTTATTTAGTTAGGTGCATTAAAGAATTTTTATGTAAATTTTATTTTGTATCAAATTATTAGATAAAATCTTTTTATATGGACCATTTAGGTTTTAAAAGCATAAAAGATTTTTTTCTCTGCCCCTTATTGATTAATGCTTTCATTAGTACAAGTATATTTTAACAAGTTGCTAAAGGTTTTAATATTCTTGTTATGCCATTCTTCTTGCTTTTGCTATTTAAGGTATTTAACTATTTACTTTTCAATCTGAAGTAAATTCTTTAATCTTATTTTTTGAGGAGCATAGTGTAGCTATGAAATCTGCCTAATGACTTAAAGATTATAGATTGGAGACAATATATGCCCTTGACTTATACAGCAAGCCACTTGATCTCGCATTGCTTCAGTCTAGCTAGCTGAGATAGGGAACCAGTTTGTATTGGATAAATTTTAACCCATCTTCATTTATTGTTGTGACCCATCTAGCCCATTAAGACTAAACAGCTCTCAGATGTGCCAAGCAGGTGGCTGTGCTGTGCTGTGGACTGTACATCTGGTCAGAAGATTCTCTGTATCAAACTTATGAAACTTGATTGCCAGCTAGCCACAGAAATGCTAAAATGGGGCCAAGAACTCTCTTGGTCCTGTTCTAAGGTTGCTGAAAGTATTTTGTTTAAAAAAATTGATTTTAAAGATTTCTGGTTACTTATAGTAATACCTGAGCAGAGTTACAGTTCATAGCAATTTGTTATGCAAGTTATTTGCTGCAGGTAAATGTGAAACAAACAAACGTGTTTAGTGCATGGGAACCAAGTCAGACTCGTGCGTGCCTCGACTTTTCACTGCTCACTTTACTCGCTAACAAAGGATTCCCACTTCACTGGGGCTCAAGCTTAGCTGGCGCCAGTTTTTATTGCGGCTCACAATACACAAAGAAACTTTCACTGCCCTTAAGTCTGTCTGCAGCAGAACCGTTTAGTGCATTAGCGCTTACGAGCGATATGAATGTTAATGAATATTGCTGCTAAATTTATTGTGCGATACTAACGTACCGAAACTGAATCCAAAGCTTTTTTACTCGATGATTTCTTCACCTAGAGAAATTTGGAAACAAAATCGTAAATGGCGAATAATGCTGCTCTGACCTTCTGCTGTGAAGCTGTAAACTGTGTCGTGAGGCTTAAGCAGTATATAAGGCTGCCAAATCTGCACTTTTGTCTCTTGGAAAAGGCGCCAAATAAAATAGTTGTGGCTTTTTGGCTATTTCGGAAAAAAACGCCATTTTTCGAGTCGCAATCGTGGATCAGTCCCGACCTCGCCGCCCCTGGTCGCCAATGTTGGCTTCGTCGTCTCCGTCTTCTGTGTCAAATACAGAAGATGTTCAAGTAGCAGATGACGATCAGAATTCTACTAGTGTTCAAAGTCTCAACGATGATGAATTGTCTGCCGAGGAGAGTCTGGTGAGGCTGAGAACAGAGGTTTTGTTTTAATGCGTGCAATTTCAAGCAAAGTATCAATAAGCCTCTGATAAGAACTCGGACAAGATCCCTAGACTGACTGTTTTTGGACATAGTGGCAGTGGCATTTGGCATAAATGGCAGCCTTGAACTAATAGCGCCATATAACATAAGTTAGTTTGATGAGACTGATTCTTTGATCCTTCAATGCAGCCAATAAAAAAGTGCTCGGCATTAAACGCCTGCTTCAGGTGCTTGCGCAGCTTGATTCAGCAATGCTGACAGCTCGTCGACAGAGCATTGAAGCATACAACGAGCAGCAAAATGACGAAGTTGAGACCGAATCAGCAGCATCGGCAATTATGGTCGAATTGGACGCTAGAACCAGGCACCAGCTGGAGGAGGCGGGGCCCAGACGACGACTCGGACGTAGTCGGAGTGTTACGCGAAGCCTGCTCACTTTGTTCTTGTCGCAGATGTCCGTAGCCGCTGACAGGGCCGAAGCGGATAGTGAAGCAGCGGCTGGGTCGGCTCAGGCTTCTCCTGATGAGGCCAAGTATGACAGTACCGACGGCCGCGGAAGTTTTGGTATTGCGCCATCGGATTGTAAAGAGTTTAACTTTTGAATTGATGGAGCAACTCGTTTGATTTTAAATATTTGCGGCTTAACAGAGCATCGAAGTGTCCTAAAATTGATTTTAAATCTAAATTACCACCATCTTTGTTTCGTTAAAGAAAGGTTCTGTCTGTTTTATTAAATAGATTGAATCATTATATTTGTATTTTTTTTTACTTTCTGGCCCTTCCATAGAGGATTAGTGTCTGTCTGCCCTGAGAACTGCAGGCTGTTGTAGTGCATGTTTATTTTATTGTTAGGACCAAAAATCAAAAGAACGGAAAAAATCTTTGACTTTTAAAAGGCACCTTCAATTGGTCCAACTATTTTACCTATTTAGCACTATGCATCCAGCGAAAAAAAACTTTTTGTGTGGTTTGGGTGTGCTTGCAACCCAATAGTAATGACTAATCAGCTACTGAACGTGACAAATGCATGAAATTTTCTTATAATAATAAAATAAGGCATGAAAACCTTTCGATTGGATGGGCAAACGACAGTACAGCCGCAGCTTGCTGCGTTACGCATCCGAGGGCTGTGTAAAGCTGCTCTGAGGGGCTGGAGGTGCTGCAACACCCAACCCTCAAGTTTTAACAGCTCAAACTGGTACCCGATCCCAGCTAGGTGGCCTGATGCAATGTAGGATTAAGTGCCTCGCTAAAGGGAAAAATTGTCTCCGTTAGGGCCGATACCTTAACCACTAGGGTACAACTCCTTATTAAAATTTTCTACAACTATAGAAAATTTCATAATCTGCTTCAGCGCACCAAGCTAACCGCAATGAGCAGCAAAGTAACCTGCAAATATCACCCGGATGCGGCCCTAATTGAAGACTATCACTGCGGCGATCTGGTCTGCTCGCAGTGCGGCCTAGTTGTCGGCGATCGCGTTATCGACGTCGGCTCCGAATGGCGCACCTTCGCCAACGATGGCAGCAACAAAGACATGTCCCGCGTTGGCGCAGCTGAGAATCCCTTGCTAGAGAGTGGCGAGCTCACAACTATGATTGCCAACACTGGCCGGGAAGCCTACGGAGTTGATCCGGAAACTGGCCGACCCGTTTACAAAAATAAAAAGAATCTAAGCATTGGGGATAGGACTCTGACTAGCGCTTTCAAAGAGATTGATCAGATGGCTAACAGGCTCAACCTGCCCAAGAGTGTCGTTAATACCGCTAATAAGATTTTCAAACAGGTGAGTCATTCGGCCTCTAAGCGTTTGAAAAGCATCTCTATCACTTTCACTTTAGTCAGTGCGGCTTCCACACTCTTGAACATTGCCTCGCATGCGTCATACACTCGTGCACACAAAAATGATCATCGCCTCCCACACTCATACAATTGATCATCGCCCTCACACACACACACACAGACACAATGGATCATCGCCCTCCCACTCACACACACACAATGGATCTTCGCCCTCCCACTTACACACACACACATACACATACAATGGATCATTGCCCTCCCACACACTCACACACAATTGATCATCGCCCTCCCACACACACACACACACACACACACAATAGATCATCGCCCTCCCACACACACACAATGGATCATCGCCCTCCCACTCACACACACACACACACACACACAATGGATCATCGCCCTCCCACTCACACACACACACACACACACAATGGATCATCGCCCTCCCACTCACACACACACAATTTATCATCGCCCTCCCACACACACATACAATGGATCATCGCCCTCACACACACACACACACACACAATGGATCATCGCCCTCCCACTCACACACAAACACACACACACACAATGGATCATCGCCCTCCCACACACTCACACACAATTGATCATCGCCCTCCCACTCACACACACACAATGGATCTTCGCCCTCCCACACACACACACACACACACACACAATAGATCATCGCCCTCCCACACACACACAATGGATCATCGCCCTCCCACTCACACACACACACACACAATGGATCATCGCCCTCCCACTCACACACACACACACACACAATGGATCATCGCCCTCCCACTCACACACACACACAATTTATCATCGCCCTCCCACACACACATACAATGGATCATCGCCCTCACACACACACACACACACACAATGGATCATCGCCCTCCCACTCACACACACACACACACACAATGGATCATCGCCCTCCCACACACCACACACACACACAATGGATCATCGCCCTCCCACACACACACACACACACAATGGATCATCGCCCTCCCACACATACACACACACACACACAATTGATCATCGCCCTCACACACACACACACAGTGGATCATCGCCCTCCCACTTACACACACACACACACATACACACACAATGGATCATCGCCCTCCCACACACCACACACACACAATGGATCATCGCCCCCCCACACACACACACACAAAATTGATCATCGCCCTCACACACACACACAATGGATCATCGCCCTTACACACACACACAATTGATCATCGCCCTTCCACTCACACACACACACACAATTTATCATCGCCCTCCCACACACATATACAATGGATCATCGCCCTCACACACACACACACACACACACACACAATGGATCATCGCCCTCCCACTCACACACAATGGATCATTGCCCTCCCACACACACCACACACACACAATGGATCATCGCCCTTACACACACACACAATTGATCATCGCCCTTCCACTCACACACACACAATTTATCATCGCCCTCCCACACACACATACAATGGATCATCGCCCTCACACACACACACACAATGGATCATCGCCCTCCCACTCACACACACACACACACACACAATGGATCATCGCCCTCCCACACACCACACACACACACAATGGATCATCGCCCTCCCACACACACACACACACAATGGATCATCGCCCTCCCACACATACACACACACACACACAATTGATCATCGCCCTCACACACACACACACAGTGGATCATCGCCCTCCCACTTACACACACACACACACATACACACACAATGGATCATCGCCCTCCCACACACCACACACACAATGGATCATCGCCCCCCCACACACACACACACACAAAATTGATCATCGCCCTCACACACACACACAATGGATCATCGCCCTTACACACACACACAATTGATCATCGCCCTTCCACTCACACACACACACAATTTATCATCGCCCTCCCACACACATATACAATGGATCATCGCCCTCCCACACAGACACACACACACAATGGATCTTCGCCCTCCCACACACACACACACACACACACACAATAGATCATCGCCCTCCCACACACACACAATGGATCATCGCCCTCCCACTCACACACACACACACACACACAATGGATCATCGCCCTCCCACTCACACACACACACACACAATGGATCATCGCCCTCCCACTCACACACACACAATTTATCATCGCCCTCCCACACACACATACAATGGATCATCGCCCTCACACACACACACACACACAATGGATCATCGCCCTCCCACTCACACACAAACACACACACACACAATGGATCATCGCCCTCCCACACACCACACACACACACAATGGATCATCGCCCTCCCACACACACACACACACAATGGATCTTCGCCCTCCCACACACACACACACACACACAATAGATCATCGCCCTCCCACACACACACAATGGATCATCGCCCTCCCACTCACACACACACACACACACAATGGATCATCGCCCTCCCACTCACACACACACACACACACAATGGATCATCGCCCTCCCACTCACACACACACAATTTATCATCGCCCTCCCACACACACATACAATGGATCATCGCCCTCACACACACACACACACACACAATGGATCATCGCCCTCCCACTCACACACACACACACACACACACAATGGATCATCGCCCTCCCACACACCACACACACACAATGGATCATCGCCCTCCCACACACACACACACACAATGGATCATCGCCCTCCCACACATACACACACACACACACACAATTGATCATCGCCCTCACACACACACACACAGTGGATCATCGCCCTCCCACTTACACACACACACACATACACACACAATGGATCATCGCCCTCCCACACACCACACACACACAATGGATCATCGCCCCCCCCACACACACACACACAAAATTGATCATCGCCCTCACACACACACACAATGGATCATCGCCCTTACACACACACACAATTGATCATCGCCCTTCCACTCACACACACACACAATTTATCATCGCCCTCCCACACACATATACAATGGATCATCGCCCCTCACACACACACACACACACACAATGGATCATCGCCCTCCCACTCACACACAATGGATCATTGCCCTCCCACACACACCACACACACACAATGGATCATCGCCCTTACACACACACACAATTGATCATCGCCCTTCCACTCACACACACACAATTTATCATCGCCCTCCCACACACACATACAATGGATCATCGCCCTCACACACACACACACACACACAATGGATCATCGCCCTCCCACTCACACACACACACACACACACAATGGATCATCGCCCTCCCACACACCACACACACACACACAATGGATCATCGCCCTCCCACACACACACACACACAATGGATCATCGCCCTCCCACACATACACACACACACACACAATTGATCATCGCCCTCACACACACACACACAGTGGATCATCGCCCTCCCACTTACACACACACACACACATACACACACAATGGATCATCGCCCTCCCACACACCACACACACAATGGATCATCGCCCCCCCACACACACACACACAAAATTGATCATCGCCCTCACACACACACACAATGGATCATCGCCCTTACACACACACACAATTGATCATCGCCCTTCCACTCACACACACACACAATTTATCATCGCCCTCCCACACACACATACAATGGATCATCGCCCTCACACACACACACACACACACAATGGATCATCGCCCTCCCACTCACACACAATGGATCATTGCCCTCCCACACACACCACACACACACAATGGATCATTGCCCTCCCACACACACCACACACACACAATGGATCATCGCCCTCCCACACACACACACACACAATGATCTTCGCCCTCCCACACACACACACACACACACAATAGATCATCGCCCTCCCACACACACACAATGGATCATCGCCCTCCCACTCACACACACACACACACAATGGATCATCGCCCTCCCACTCACACACACACACACACAATGGATCATCGCCCTCCCACTCACACACACACAATGGATCATCGCCCTCCCACACACACATACAATGGATCATCGCCCTCACACACACACACACACACACAATGGATCATCGCCCTCCCACTCACACACACACACACACACACACACAATGGATCATCGCCCTCCCACACACCACACACACACAATGGATCATCGCCCTCCCACACACCACACACACACAATGGATCATCGCCCTCCCACACACACACACACACACACAATTGATCATCGCCCTCACACACACACACACAGTGGATCATCGCCCTCCCACTTACACACACACACACACATACACACACAATGGATCATCGCCCTCCCACACACCACACACACACAATGGATCATCGCCCCCCCCACACACACACACACAAAATTGATCATCGCCCTCACACACACACACAATGGATCATCGCCCTTACACACACACACAATTGATCATCGCCCTTCCACTCACACACACACACAATTTATCATCGCCCTCCCACACACACATACAATGGATCATCGCCCTCACACACACACACACACAATGGATCATCGCCCTCCCACTCACACACAATGGATCATTGCCCTCCCACACACACCACACACACACAATGGATCATCGCCCTTACACACACACACAATTGATCATCGCCCTTCCACTCACACACACACAATTTATCATCGCCCTCCCACACACACATACAATGGATCATCGCCCTCACACACACACACACACACACAATGGATCATCGCCCTCCCACTCACACACACACACACACACACACAATGGATCATCGCCCTCCCACACACCACACACACACACAATGGATCATCGCCCTCCCACACACACACACACACAATGGATCATCGCCCTCCCACACACACACACACACACACAATTGATCATCGCCCTCACACACACACACACAGTGGATCATCGCCCTCCCACTTACACACACACACACACATACACACACAATGGATCATCGCCCTCCCACACACCACACACACAATGGATCATCGCCCCCCACACACACACACACAAAATTGATCATCGCCCTCACACACACACACAATGGATCATCGCCCTTACACACACACACAATTGATCATCGCCCTTCCACTCACACACACACACAATTATCATCGCCCTCCCACACACATATACAATGGATCATCGCCCTCACACACACACACACACACACAATGGATCATCGCCCTCCCACTCACACACAATGGATCATTGCCCTCCCACACACACCACACACACACAATGGATCATCGCCCTCCCACACACACACACACACAATTTATCATCGCCCTCCCACACACACACACAATGGATCATCGCCCTCCCACTCACACACACACACACACACACAATGGATCATCGCCCTCCCACACACCACACACACACAATGGATCATCGCCCTCCCACACACACACACACACACACAATTGATCATCGCCCTCACACACACACACAATGGATCATCGCCCTTACACACACACACAATTGATCATCGCCCTTCCACAGACTTGATCATTCCTTGCTGAAGCATTGCCCATCTATCTTTACAAATCATGGGACCTCTACGTGAGGCGAGAATTTCTCTAAAGCTCTGTTCTCCCACGCGCTGATCCCCGCGGCCAGGTGTACGACTCCAAGCAGTGCCGCGGCCGCGCCAACGAGACCATCGCCAGCGCCTGCCTGTACATGGCCTGCCGTCAGGAGGGCGCCCCGCGCACCCTAAAAGAGGTCTGCTCGGTGAGCCGCTCAAACCGGCGGGACATTGGCAAAGCGTTCAAGAAGATCACCAAAGCTTTGGACACCAACCTGAAGGGCATCTCAACCACGGATTTCATGTCGAGATTCTGCTCCAACCTGGAGCTCGGCATCGCCATCCAGAAGGCCGCCACCCACATCGCCGAGAAGGCTATGCAAATTGACGAAGTCGCCGGCAAGAGTCCGATCTCCGTGGCCGCCGCCGCCATCTACATGGCCTGCCAAGCCTCCGACACCAAGAAGGAGAAAAAAGAGATCGGCGACGTGGCCGGCGTTGCCGAGGTCACCATCGCCGGGGCCTACAAAATCATGCGCGCCCACGCCAAATCGCTTTTCCCGCCGAATTTTGTGTTCCACTCGCCTGTGGACAGCCTGCCGTGGCAGTGACCGCGACAGCCTGACTCACCAACGCGCCGACCGACCGTCTGTTTGATTGACAGCCCTTTCTCTGCTTTCCTTGTTTAAAATAACAGTAAATTGTCGGTCAGCGGTGTTGCTGGGATCTCTGATTGATTTTTGTTCTTTGCCGCCAGATCCTCAGTGTGTGCTGACCCCCCTCTCGGATCCTCAGTGTGTGCTGACCCCCCTCACTGATCCTCAGTGTGTGCTGACCCCCCTCCCGGATCCTCAGTGTGTGCTGACCCCCCTCTCGGATCCTCAGTGTGTGCTGACCCCCCTCCCGGATCCTCAGTGTGTGCTGACCCCCCTCACTGATCCTCAGTGTGTGCTGACCCCCCCACTGATCCTCAGTGTGTGCTGACCCCCCCACTGATCCTCAGTGTGTGCTGACCCCCCCACTGATCCTCAGTGTGTGCTGACCCCCTCCCGGATCCTCAGTGTGTGCTGACCCCCCTCCCGGATCCTCAGTGTGTGCTGACCCCCCTCCCGGATCCTCAGTGTGTGCTGACCCCCTCCCGGATCCTCAGTGTGTGCTGACCCCCCTCCCGGATCCTCAGTGTGTGCTGACCCCCCTCACTGATCCTCAGTGTGTGCTGACCCCCCCACTGATCCTCAGTGTGTGCTGACCCCCCCACTGATCCTCAGTGTGTGCTGACCCCCTCCCGGATCATCAGTGTGTACTGACCCCCCTCAATAAAGGGGTTTGCGGCTTAGTGCTCTCAGCTGCATAGCCCAGGATGCGCGCAAATAATATTGTTTCAGTTAGCTGCCTTACTGAGCAATAAATGGTATGCTATTATAATAACCGGAATCTTGTATAAATTTTGGACGCAAAATAAAAGTTATGCATAAAAATTTATAATAAATATAATTAGCGTATTAATAGTATTAGTAGTAAATAACTAGTATTAATTTAGCACTGTATCCCCTTGTGCTGATGGGCTGCATGCGAATCTTTTTGTATTTGTTTTCCTTATGCTGCATAGCTAGTTGTAGAATTGAAGATGTGCAAAATTTATGTATAGTAAGTACCAGCTGCTCCCTAGCCCACGTTATTCGCTACTCATAGCGATGAACTTCAAACTTTTCGGTTGTAAATATGATTTAGAGCCGTACAATTTTAATTTACTGTATGTCTGTTGTTTGTATTTTATTGTTTGTTCCCATTGCAAAAACCAGTAAATTTAATTAATAATAATAAAAACTCCTGCGAAGGTTAAATTTGATTCAACATGTGAATTCACCGCACTGGGACATTATGTGCTACTTGGTGATGATTTTTATTGGCTTCACGCCTCATTTTACCAAACTTTTCTTTGAAAAATATCCACCTTATCCATTCTGTTCCTCTCGTGAAGCTGTCACTCTTGCGGATCCTCTGGTGAAGCTGTCACTCTTGCGGATCCTCTGGTGAAGCTGTCACTCTTTCAGATCCCGTGTTTAAGCTTTTTTACAGCATTGAAAATAGCAAAAACCATCGATCATCGCCCTTCCACAGACTTGATCATTCCTTGCTGAAGCATTGCCCATCTATCTTTACAAATCATGGGACCTCTACGTGAGGCGAGAATTTCTCTAAAGCTCTGTTCTCCCACGCGCTGATCCCCGCGGCCAGGTGTACGACTCCAAGCAGTGCCGCGGCCGCGCCAACGAGACCATCGCCAGCGCCTGCCTGTACATGGCCTGCCGTCAGGAGGGCGCCCCGCGCACCCTAAAAGAGGTCTGCTCGGTGAGCCGCTCAAACCGGCGGGACATTGGCAAAGCGTTCAAGAAGATCACCAAAGCTTTGGACACCAACCTGAAGGGCATCTCAACCACGGATTTCATGTCGAGATTCTGCTCCAACCTGGAGCTCGGCATCGCCATCCAGAAGGCCGCCACCCACATCGCCGAGAAGGCTATGCAAATTGACGAAGTCGCCGGCAAGAGTCCGATCTCCGTGGCCGCCGCCGCCATCTACATGGCCTGCCAAGCCTCCGACACCAAGAAGGAGAAAAAAGAGATCGGCGACGTGGCCGGCGTTGCCGAGGTCACCATCGCCGGGGCCTACAAAATCATGCGCGCCCACGCCAAATCGCTTTTCCCGCCGAATTTTGTGTTCCACTCGCCTGTGGACAGCCTGCCGTGGCAGTGACCGCGACAGCCTGACTCACCAACGCGCCGACCGACCGTCTGTTTAATTGACAGCCCTTTCTCTGCTTTCCTTGTTTAAAATAACAGTAAATTGTCGGTCAGCGGTGTTGCTGGGATCTCTGATTGATTTTTGTTCTTTGCCGCCAGATCCTCAGTGTGTGCTGACCCCCCTCCCGGATCCTCAGTGTGTGCTGACCCCCCTCACTGATCCTCAGTGTGTGCTGACCCCCCCCACTGATCCTCAGTGTGTGCTGACCCCCCCACTGATCCTCAGTGTGTGCTGACCCCCCTCCCGGATCATCAGTGTGTACTGACCCCCCTCAATAAAGGGGTTTGCGGCTTAGTGCTCTCAGCTGCATAGCCCAGGATGCGCGCAAATAATATTGTGTTTCAGTTAGCTGCCTTACTGAGCAATAAATGGTATGCTATTATAATAACCGGAATCTTGTATAAATTTTGGACGCAAAATAAAAGTTATGCATAAAAATTTATAATAAATATAATTAGCGTATTAATAGTATTAGTAGTAAATAACTAGTATTGATTTAGCACTGTATCCCCTTGTGCTGATGGGCTGCATGCGAATCTTTTTGTATTTGTTTTCCTTATGCTGCATAGCTAGTTGTAGAATTGAAGATGTGCAAAATTTATGTATAGTAAGTACCAGCTGCTCCCTAGCCCACGTTATTCGCTACTCATAGCGATGAACTTCAAACTTTTCGGTTGTAAATATGATTTAGAGCCGTACAATTTTAATTTACTGTATGTCTGTTGTTTGTATTTTATTGTTTGTTCCCATTGCAAAAACCAGTAAATTTAATTAATAATAATAAAAACTCCTGCGAAGGTTAAATTTGATTCAACATGTGAATTCACCGCACTGGGACATTATGTGCTACTTGGTGATGATTTTTATTGGCTTCACGCCTCATTTTACCAAACTTTTCTTTGAAAAATATCCACCTTATCCATTCTGTCACTCTTGCAGATCCCCTGGTGAAGCTGTCACTCTTGCAGATCCCCTGGTGTAGCTGTCACTCTTTCAGATCCCGTGTTTAAGCTTTTTTACAGCATTGAAAATAGCAAAAACCAAACCAGACTGTGCTCTTAAATTTCAGTAAAATTAAAACAATCTCATTCAGTTGGGGCTTTCAAGCACACTTACATTAGCTAGCCGTTTATTTCGCAAAATAGAGCGAAATTAAATAAATTAAAAAATATCTGTTGCATTAGAAGAAAAAATAAATTAAATAGCAAAAATTAAACTTAATTTTATAATTCTTCAATTGGCGCCTTATTTAATGCAATAACGAAACGAGAGTTCGATCGGCTCGACTTAACAGAAAAGTTGCGCAATAACATAACAGAAAAAACAGTTGAGCAACTGGCGAGTGACAGTTAATTGTTGATTAAGAAGGAACAATAAAGTGGCCTTTTCAATGTGTAGAAGAAAAAACACAAAACAAAAAGACTAAGCATAATTTGTGTGCCTCATATATAGCCTGCTTTGCTAATTCAAATGCGGCGCGCTTGCCTGTTAGCTTACTTAAAGTAGTCTAATAGCGACAAAAAGTGTTGAATTTAAAACAAAAAAAATGAAACAATAACGAGTTGCGCGCACAACCTAATTATTTATATTGTAATTTAAGCATCTTTGTTTTCTAACAATATCGTGCCAGAATTGTTTGAATTTGAGAAAAAAAACAGAACAGAACGGAATTATTTAGAATAAAACTGCAGCTGAGCGAAAACCGAACCAAAATCAAGCTTTGACAGCCCCGCCAACCCCATCGCCGTCCAGCCTTCGGCACAGCGTCTCCGGCTGCGTCGTCATCTCGGCGACGGCAACGCTAGCGCCGCCGTGCAGTCGGGCCTCCGCCAGCCGCCTGTCCAGCTCAGCGCGGTACTCGGGCGTGATCGGGTAGCGCCGCAGCGCCAGAAATGCGGCGCCAACTAGCAGCATCGGCAGGGGGCCGATGATGCAGCGCAGGGCGAATGCGACGGCCGGAGTCTGCGAGCAGGCGGGCGGCGGCTGGTAGCCGGCCAGGTGCAGCGCGAGCTGCAGGCAGGCGGTGCTGATGCCAACGGCGAACTTGTTGAAAAACACGTACAGGCTGTAGAAGGTGGCGGCGTCGCGCTCGCTAGACCGGCCGGTGGACGCGGCGAAATCGTCAATAACGTCGGGCAGCATGATCCAGGGCAGCAGCATGTTGACGCTGACGAAGCAGCCGGCCACCAGCATGGTGACGTAATAGAGCGGCACGAACCGGCTGTCGGCGGGGCAGAAGGTGGCGGACACGCAGACGGGCGGGATGAGCAGCAGGCCGGCGTAGAACACGCGCTTCTTGCCCAGCCGTTTGATGGCCAGAAAGACCAGCGGCGTGGCCAGGATCGCCACGGACATGACGATGGCGATGGCGAACTTCAGGTGCGGCTTCATGCCCAGGCTGTAGATGGTGTACAGCGCCAGGCTGTTCTGCACCGTCTGGATGGCCAGCGAGCTCAGCATGAAGGTCAGCATCAGCTGGCGATAGGACCGATGACGGAGGCAGCGCTTGAAGGCTGACAGCATGCCTCCGCCGTGGCTAGATTTGCTGCTAGCCGCCTGCTTGTCATCGTCCTGCTGATGCTCCGCGCTCGCCAGCTCTCTGGTGCCGAAGAAGCCGACGCAGCCGCAGGCGCAGACAACGCAGGCGATGATGACGGCGCCCAGCCGATAGCGCGCCTCCTCCTCGGGCGACACCTCGGCTAGCAGAGGCGGCGACGTCGCCAAGTCGCTGCCATTGTCGCTGCTGCCGTTGATGTTGGCGGCTGCGGCTGGCAGGTCGCATCGGTCCGGGCCGTGCTGGGTGATGAAAGTGAAAGTCATCACTCCGCACAGGGTGCCCAGCATCTCGAATATCATGCCTGCGGTTCCGTGAGGGGAGGGGATTCTGAGTCTCTTAGTATCAAGAATATGCGGCAATGCTAATCTGAATAAATTTAAAAGAGTATTTGATCTCAATCGTTTCAAAATATAGTTTTTCTGAAACTTAAAAACCATTCCAATAGCCTAGCAATCAATAAAACGTACGTTACCGTAATTAGCTATCAAGGAGAGTCGCCTCAAACATCACCGAGAATCGCCTCAGACATCACCGAGAATCGCCTCAGACATCACCGAGAATCGTGAATTCCGATTAAGCTAACAATCAAAAATATAAAAATTTTCCTGCATTTCTACTATCAGTAGGCAACAAGCGAATTCCATCCTAAAATACGAAGCAGAAAGCAATCATAGGCAAGTTCTCTTGAACGATAATTTACGTCACGTGAGACAGTCTAGCTCAGTATTGATCCAAAATAAACTTCTCAATTCTATTTATGGATTAGCACGCTGTTGGCAAATCGATTGCTAAAACGAATTGCCGACTAAGCTGAAAGTAAGGCGCCAGAGGGAGTTAGAGAAAATACTGAAGGGAAAAGTACTCACTCTCATACGAGATAAACAACTACTAACCTGGACACAAGCAAACAGAGCGAAAGTGCCGATTTGAGTTAAGCAGAATAGGGAGATAGTGAAAGTGTTGAGCGCACAGCTGCAGAGAAAATTATTAGAGGATCAGAGAGGGATGCTGGCAAAGCCCTGATGGAGAGGAGAGGGTGTGGCATGGAAGCCCAAAATACTCGTAGGTTCTGCTTAGAAGGTGCGCGCGAACTCAGACATGGCCAGATTCCGTCCCCGCCCCCCCCCGGCCTGCCCCGCGCACTCCCGCCCCCAAATCCGCCCCCCCCCCTAGCGCAATCCCCGGGAATGAAATGGAAGTGCACGCTGGTGGGATGGGATGAATGCAATTGAGGAAAGGAAACCAACTAGCTATAGTGTGGCTAAGCGGGGAATAGGATAGGGGGAATTTTAGCGCGATGACGGGCAGCTATTGGGACTAAGAATATGATAGACTTAAAATTACTTTTTAAATAGGTCAATTGAAGAATTTTTAGTTAGATTTGTTAGAAAATTTCAATCGCAGACTTACGAAGCGTTGTGGCTGCGTCTCTATCGGCTGGCCGGTTCGATATGAGCATCGTCATGGACGTGTAGGGGATGTGGTACGTCTGCAAGGCATTGAATGCGGTTTAGGCTTGCTTAGCATTGTAACACTTCAGCTGGGTTGAGTAAAGACTTAGTCTAGGGATCTGGGAGGCTGGGGACTCAATATGAGGATCTGGGAGGCTGGGGACTCAATATGAGGATCTGGGAGGCTGGGGACTCAATATGAGGATCTGGGAGGCTGGGGACTCAATATGAGGATCTGGGAGGCTGGGGACTCAATATGAGGATCTGGGAGGCTGGGGACTCAATATGAGGATCTGGGAGGCTGGGGACTCAATATGAAGATCTTGGATTTCGGAGACTCAATATGAGGATCTGGGACTTCCGCAACTCAATATGAGGATGGCGGTTCAGCTAGTATCTGAAGTTCTAAACTGAGGTTGCTAGGCAGCGGAACTCACAGTGAGGAAAGTGCAGAAAGCCAGATAGGCAGCAAAGTAGTAGGCAAATCTGCCATACAGCGATTTCCAATAGGGCGTATTAAAGAATAGAAAGAATGCCAGGCCACAGAAGGGCGCGGAGGCCAGCACCCAGACGCGGCATTTGCCGAATCTAGTCCTTGTCCGGGACACTAAATAGCCAACAATGGGATCAGAGACGGCATCCCAAAACCTGCCAGTGAAGGATATGGCTAGCACTAGGCGCGGCGTGAGCTTGGCCACGTCCAACAAGTACACAGACATGAGGAAGCCCAGTATGTTGCCGCACATGGCCGATGGCGGGGCGGCCAAACCATAGAGAATTCTTCGCCGGGTGCTGAGCACTGGCCCGCTGCCGCTGTTGCCATGGCAACACTGAACTGCAGCAACATCATCTGGCGAGATAACTGACTGATCTGAGCAGATCAGAGGATCTAAAGTCTGTGTTAGGAAAATTAGCAAATTTATTGTACTAAATAATATGCAGAATATTGTCTTAGTTATTTAAAAAGCAAGTGAATACTGAGAATTTTTTGGATAATTTTACTAAGAACTGATATGGAGAAAAATACCTAGAATCTTACTAAGATTTATATGTAGAAACACAGAAACTTACATAGAACTACTCTAAAAAGTTGGGCTAAATAGGGAATAATTAGGAAGGAGCAGCAACCCTCAGATCCATGGTATGCTCTTAGGGACTAGGAATAAATTGTTAAACTTGGCACACATCTACCATAGCTACAACACAGTATATAAATATCTGGACTCTGGAATTTGCTGGACTCAAAACTCCAAATTTTTGTGCATGCTAGTCTGTGACAAAAATTTTGTCCAATAGACAAAAATGCTACACTTTTTCCTAAAACAATTTTTGATATCTTATTTATCTTACTTTCTTAAGCCACTATTTACCTTGTTGTTTCTGCTATTTAACACTTAAAACTTAAAACTGATATTTTTAACTTTGTTATAATGAATACCTGTAAATTTATTTTAAACATGGATATTTAGATTACTTTTTAGCCTCATTTTGAGAAGTCTTTTTTTAATGCATGCCTTTATTTAGCTAATATGCACATTCATTAATAATTATTTTAATTTGATACCAAACTATGTAACAATGATTGAGTATATGCCAGAGTATGCCAGGCTATATACCAAAATTTGTGCCAAGGTCTAGAATAGATCCACACCTATGCTCATAAGTAAAAAATAAAAGACTAATAAAGCTTTAATAATCAAAAGCTTAAAAGACCAATAAAAAAGAATTACTTATATTTCTAAAAAAATACTTTTAATTAAGGCCAATTGATTGCCTCAAATTTTATTTAAAAAATTATATGCAAATTACAATGATAAGAAAAGAAAAAAGCATTATTTGACTTGGAGTATGAATTAGTTGCAAAGAGACTATTTACTTATATTTTAGGATATTGTTACCATAAGTATATTTGCTAGCATAAGTACTAAGGGACCCATAACTCTAGAAACCAAATTTATTTATTAATTAAAATAAATCTAGTCTATAGGATTTTTGGTTAGGCCTCTAGTTGAACTAATTAGCTAAGCTCTAACTTCTAAGGAAGTAATAAACTTTAATATATAAAAATATTTTTTAAATAATTTTTATTGAATGGTATTATTAAGCTTGAAGGAATATCTACTAAAATTCCTTACAATTAGAATATATTGTTTCTAATCCCAATGTCTGACCATATTTACAATTTACTATGCATTTGACTATCTAATTTAGGCTTATAATAAAAATTATTATTAAAAAAATATTTTTGTATGCAATTGAGAATTTTTGGCCAGCTAGTAAATCAATATTTAATATTTTTACAAAAAAACAATAAGGAATATTGGCTCCTAGTTGGAATTTTTGTATAGCACTTTATACTATTCTTGCTGAAAAAATGTATAGCTTCTTTTATATTGTAGACTAAATAAGCCTATATAATAGTGATTACCTTGGTTATTCAAAGATATTATAGCACTATAAAGTCAAAGATATACTGCTATAAAAATATATATAAATATTATTTACAGAAAATATTATAGCACTAAATAACGCCTTAGCTAGGCTAGCTGCTTTGCAACTCACATTAACATGCGGAATTGAAGAATTGGCAACAGCTAATGTACTTTCAGAATTGTTTTCATTGTGAGATCCATTATCTGCACTATTAAGTTTCGTCGCTCGCTTCATTGCAGTCAGATTATCGTTTTATTTCTACAGCTTAGGCCAATAGTATCTGCTTCATTTTATGAATATTTCATGACCATTATAATTAAAATAAAAATCCTTTTTTTAGTTATCTATTGCCACTTTAGCAAACGCAATGCAAGCCATCGTTCAAATCATGACTTCCATTTCCATAGAATTAAATTGTTGATTTCTGAGACAACACCAAAATGCAATATATAGTTAGATTTTGTCGTCAAAGTCTTAAAGCCGCCGTGCACGGTGTAGTAGTAGTAGTAATGATGTTGGCTCAGGCAAGCAGCCTGTTAGGCCAATACTTAAATTCAGTATATTGATTAGTATGCGATATTAATAACATGCAATATTTGTGCAGCAAATGCTAAACGAAAAGTAACTTATCGGAGCAAAGTAATAGTGATTTAAATTTGCGCGTAATTAATTAGTTGTTAGTTGTGAGCATATAACAAGTTGTAAGCGAATTCATAAAAAATGAACGGGAAAAGATAAGTAATAAAATAAAGCTATAGCAGTTTTTACATCAGACATTTACGTGGGATATTAAAATATTAATAGCATGAAATAAAAACAAAATTTAACGGGGGATGGAAAAAGTCGAAAATATCAAGACAATGAGGGAATTAGATCGAAAATTATTGTAGCAAGATACTTTTTACGAATATATAACAATATATACGATTTTTTTACGAATGATAATTGTTACTACAAAAAATGTAACTAAAAAGGAAATAAAATTACACATTCACAATTAAATGACGTCGAAATATAAGAAAATAGGCGGTTGGAATTAATTAACAAGGCAGCAGAGCGCATATGCCATGATATAATAGACACAGCATTATCATAAAAAAAAAATAATTAAATCAGGGAGCAAGCCAGTGAAGGCACAGAACAAACGATCTGACAGAGCAAGATAAAGAGGCAAAAAACGGAAAAAGAAAAACAAGAAGGGAAAAAAAGAAAAGAGGCAAGAAATGGTTTAAGCAAGGCAGGCGAAAAGACAAGAAGAGAAAAGAGGGGCAAGAAGAACAAAAAGGCTGCAGAAGGATGGTGTTAAGAATTTTTGTGTTTTTTAAGGATTTCATAAATTTTTTTGATGGCAGTAAGCTCTTTTTTGGTAATATTGTGACTTGACTTTAAACCAATGTAGTAGAAATCTCTCAGACTGAGGACATTAGAATTAAAAGTGTTAGACCTGATACTGGAGAAAAGAGGACAAATGCCAATATAGTGGTAGATGTCTGGGTTAATAGCTGTGCAGTAGAAACAGCTTTGGTTGATGGCAAAAGGGTTAATGGGATTGTACTCGGCTTTGAGTAGAATGTAGGCACTCAGGAGACTTTTATCTCTGATGACATTATAAATGGAGGTAAAAGGAACATGAATGTGTTTGAAGAGAGAGATATCAGAGTAATAGTTTAGAGTGTTGTGGTTCTGAAGATTTTTTAAGGTATTTTCTTTGTATACTGTATAGAGTTTTTGGATAATGAGGTTTTTTTCAAAATAAAATGATTTAGTGCTGCTTGTGTAATGTATAATATCCTGAAGATTCAGCTCAGTTAGTTGTTTGACAATACTTTGATTCCAGGGATTCGAGACAGTGCTATTGTTATTATATAATTCAGTAGTAGTGGCATTGACTTTGTTGTGCTTTAGCTTTAACCAAAAAAGTAGATAAGTCTTTTTTATTCTTTCTGATATAGGCACTAAATTAAGTTCATTAAATATAAGTTTGGAGCTAATTTGCTTTGGGATGTTCTGTGTTCAGAATGATTTTTAGAAATGTAGCAAGTATCTTGTCCAGTTTGCATAGCCTGGACTGACATATTAGAGGGCTCCAAACCTCACAGCCATAGGTAATAATTGGAGTGACAAGAGAATTAAATAAGTTATTAATGACTGTAATGTCAATATGAGTCCCATTAACTTTGTGGAGAAGAGAAAACATAGCAGAGTAACCTTTTTTTGTCCTTTCCTCAATGCATTCAAAGAAGTTAAGTTTGCTATGCGCCGCAGAATATAGTTTTGACATCGCGGATCGGCTTATCGCATATAAAATAATTTAATTATTGTACAGAGAATCTGGTTGTGATTTCACCATCATATGACGAATTGCTCCCAGCGGCGCAGATTTTTTGCTTTTTGAAATTTTATTATTTTAATCAATTCCGTTAAAAACGCATTTTTTAATACAGTATCGGCAAAGATGCAAAACGTTTTATCTACCAAGACGCATATAAATACATAAGGAAAATTTTGAATCTGGATGCATATTTGCTTACTCTGAAATGCTCATCACCATGTAGTTAGCTGAAGCAGTAGAACCTGAAATATACGCTCGTACACACGGGCAATTCATTCGAGCAAATTTACATGTACAATTGTATGAAGTGTCTTATATATATGTTAATTTTGGTCCCTTAAAGTATTTTTAATGCATTTGACATTCAATTCATGGCATTTTAAACTGGTTTAGTATATGATGCACGTTAAAAGTGAACAGATTTGCTCGTTTCCACGCAGCTTTAGGGTAACTTCAAGTGGTCCTTGTAAAAATAGCTGGGTACCATACTGTCTTGACTTTTTAGGATACACTTCCTTTAATTTGCTTTGAAATGCTTTGTCCTCACACCATGGCAAATCTGCGGTTTCAATCAACTAAAACAGAGGAAAGAGGAGTAATTTGCCGCTGGGAGCAATTCGTCATATGATGGTGAAATCACAACCAGATTCTCTGTACAATAATTAAATTATTTTATATGCGATAAGCCGATCCGCGATGTTCTGCAAAATTATATTCTGCGGCGCGAAAACTTTTCTGCTAAACAGTTATGATGTGCATGTAAAGCATAAATGTTATCATTTGTCTCATATCTTGCCCATAAAGAAAGTGAGTTGCTTAACCCAGCTCAGCATCGTTAAATCTTTCATCCAATCTAGACAAAATTGTACGACGACGTTGCTGCATTTACATGTACATCATACTGTATTATTCGCGTAATGTCACTAGTTATCAAAAATTACGAAATATTACAAGAATTGTAATACTTCTTGTTTAAATGTTAAATTATTGCGGTGATTATAATTTCGCGTGCAATTTAAATTGTAAGAATTATCTCTGTATTTTCAATTCTTTAATTTTCCACGAAATCAGGGTCAGGCGGATGCAGCAAGTAAAAGCCTTCTTCATTTCTATTTTTATAACATTATAGTGCATTTTAATTTCCATTGATTAAAAAAAATATTTTTTAATATTTTATCTTGCAATCATTACATTTTTTCTTACGTTTTTAAATAGAGTATACTTTTTTTAAAAAAAGGTGTTGAAATTTTCAGTTAATTAGCAAGCATATCAGAAATTTTTTTCGCTGTAAGCTGTAAGTTATGCCTTTAGACCTAATAGTTTTACAAGTAGCTTTTGTTTTACAAAAGTAAATTATATTTTTCTGAACAAATTACCAATTGAAGCACATATCTGCTTCGACTCACAAACTTGCCTGGCCTTGGTAGCTAGCTAGCTTGTGCCCCTTGACACTGAAAAGGCTGAAGGCAAAAGGCTACTTATATTTGAAATAAGGTTCATCGATCGTGAAAATGTATTTAGACTGCCAGGATATCACAGGCCTAGCAAAGTATCCTTATTGTACAATAATGAAACTAAGTGGCCAAAAGTACAAAGGTTGGTTTTTGGAAAATATATAATGTACGAGATATGAACTCATATCTTTGGTTAGGACAACTTAGCCTTTTAGTTGAGGTTTGAAATGTTATGCATGCCAACATATTGATAGGGCCTAATGATATTAGTAAGCCCTAGGCTAAAATTAGAGGCATGGACATGCATGGATGTCTTATAGATAAATTGGGCAATATTTGTCCATAGTATTATAGTGACTATAATATGGTCCTATGCCTAACTAGTTAAATCCAATTTAATCTACGAGTACATAGGCCATAATACTATCATTACTATGTCAGCAATACTTCTGCTTATTTAATTCCCATAGTAGACATAGTAAGCTTTAGATATGAAATAATTTACAAGGAAGCCACTAGATTATACTAAGCCCAATTTTGTAGCAAGTCATGACTGAATATGACAAGTCATGTCAGGCGATCTTTTACTTTCCCGCGTTAAATTATTTTCGTGCATATTTCAACTTGGGGGGCTACTGCAAGTAACAAAATACCAATGTCAAAGTCCAGAAGTCAAAGGAAGAGTCAGATTGCAGGGTAGTAGTGACCAATCCAGTACATTATGTTGCCGAACTGATTGTTGGGAAACTGCCGGCGCCACATGTACTCCTGCAAGTAGGTGTCGAACAGTTTGTCGCTCGTCCCATGCATGGCACGGAATTTGGCCTTGACGTTGCCCCACATGCCCTTTATGGCTTTATGTTTATTTTATATTTTATATACTTATTAAATAATAATAATTAATGTTTTTAAAGTTATTATAATTAATAAAATTTTCAAATTACAATTTAAGTCCATTATTTAAATTTTATCTTGACCAGTAGGCCCTAACTATAAGATACAAACAAGTCTTCATTAGCCATTTTAGTAGAAGCCCAAAGAATATGAATAATAAAAAAGTCAATTATAAGAATTAACTATGAACTACTTATAGTTAGATTATATATAATATAATGTACATATTTTTAGGGGTCGGACAATATGACTTTTTCGAGATTTTCAAGACTTGAGATTGGGCTATCAAGACGATCGAGATTTGATCGAGATTCGAGATTTGAGATTTTGTTTAGGAATGGAATATAATTTATAGAATGTTCTTCTTTGACTCATTTACCTAAAAATTCAAATTGAAAATAATGATTATTTATAGTTTTATGAAGGAAATGAACTATTTATTTATATTTTAGAGTTTCCGTTTCCGTTGTATTTTAGAGTTGCTGCAACTCAAAAATAACAGAAACTGAGTTTAATACAATTAATGCAAGATGTAAAAACTTTTGCTTGACCGTAAAATGTGAAAAGAGGTTACAAATTTTAAACAAACAAATTTTTACTCGTATCTAAGAGCTGAATACTACTTGTTATCTTGCTATAGAGAATAGAAATCATTTAATTGCATTTACTATCACTAATAACCAAAATATAGCTAAATATATTCATCAAGTTTTTTTACTTTTTGTCATGGTCATGATGAATCTAATTGCTTTTGTGAAAATTGAATTTGGCGTGATTACAGTCGTAACTTTTGATCATTAAATTCAAATCAAATAGAAAGTTCTACAAACAAACTTCGTTGGATTGAAAAGAAAGAGAACTGAAAACAGTGAAAAAGGTTAATGGTTTGCCTGATAATTGATATAGCAATATTATAAATAAACTAAATCTTGAATCTCGATTCATTTTTCAATATATATCAATTTTGAGATCAAGATCTAAAAAGCAGTCAAGATCTTGACTTTCAAGATCGAGATCGAGATCTCATCTGACCCCTACATATTTTATAACTTAATGTATATATACAACCATAGCCATAAGTAAATCTATTGAATTTTAATTGAATATTTGGTGGCTTAGGCAAAAGCCTGTAATGTCAACAGTTCCAGAATCCAGACTATTTAATTTAATTTAATGAGAGATTAGAAAATTAATAATTAATAGCAAGCATTTTGATATTGTAAAAAAGATTAAATAATGCTTCAATTACTGAATTAGATTTAATTTGAAATTAGTTTTTATAAATATCAAAAGGGTAAAAATCACTATATTAAGGATAAATATATGTTGTTTATTGGCTAATTTCTTATGCTAATGCATTATTGTTGCTAAAACCAAAACTAATAACTAAAAATATAAAGCACAATATCATTTTATAGAACACATTTTATATAACTTTTGTATTTTTAGATGAGCTACAAGCGTTCTTACAAACAATTTAAAAGTCAACCTGAGAGAAGAAATAGCTCTAGCTCAGATTCTAATGATGTTGACCTATCTCCCAGTATGTACTTTTGACTATCGAGCAAGCGGAGTACAAGGCGCGAGTTATTTTCAAAGAGTGACTACGAAGATGTGTACAACGCAGTCCAATTGAAATTTCCTAACTGCTCATGGAACTCATTTGAATGCAGTGTCAATCAATATCTTTGAGACATCAATAAACCTGCGCCAAAAAGCACTGCTGATCCGCCTGATCCGGCAAACTGAATTATCTCTCGAAACTTTACTTTCAAAACAATCAGTTGATGTCTGGTCTTGTGTCCTTTTTAGCAAACTGGGAAGGGTTGCAGTTTTTTTACTAATTAGTACTATATGCTTCAATTGTATATTAATTGTTGAAATTCATCGAAAATTTAATAAATTATAAAAATAGAAAAACAGATTTTTATAGCTTTAAAAATTTCATAAAAAAATGTAAGCAATTGACTTTAATGGATTATGTACCCTTGTGTAGTCAATTACCTATTGATGACTAAATGCACCTTTCTAATGTTGCTTAAATACCATCATTTTTTAAGCTTTACAAAAAAAATTTGCGCATTTTTTAAATTTAACACTTTTACATAGCATTTTTTACATTTTTACATTTTACATAGCTGACTTTTACATAGCAAAAGCATTTTTATTGTATGCAGCTGACCGACCAGGTTTAGTATTGAATAATAATGTATTTTCTTTTCCAATATTGTAAGTGTTCAAATTTGTTTAAATAGCGTTATATACTAAGAAAAAAGCGTTCAATGCAAACTGCCATCCTTTTCCAATAAAATAAAACCACAACATGCCATTAACGCTTGTCTTTGGCGTCAATTTTAAACTAATTGATGAATAAATTATCAAAGGGCGTCTCTATTTTCTTAATTTTAGCGTCTGAAGACCAAACGGGCTTGATTGGCTTAAATTTTTAAGTTTTATTGTTGTAAAAACGAATTAGTTAAGTTAATAACTTTGGCGTTGAGTTCCACGCATTGCTAAGAAATTACTAAAATGTTAAAACGCTTTAATTATTACAATGTTGTGCTAAAGCACCTAAAATATTGCAATTTTCTTGCTTAAGTACTTTAATTATTGTAATATTCTTGCAAAAATATTACAATCGTTATAACTTTTCTTATAAGAGGTCTTGCAATCGTTGCACTTTTATTACAAGATTTGGCAAGAGATTACAAGAATATTGTAATTTTCCTAATTTTTGGTGACTAGTGGTACATTGACAGACTTAACTTACATCAATAACATTTGATTAGGATCTGAATAGAATGCACATGCGTTTATTTTGAAATTAAAAACAGAGTTTTTTGTATTATCGATATGCATGTATTTGGACAAATACAATTTACACGTATACTATACTAGTAGCAGGAGTATAGATAGATCAGAGAGGTCAATGAAAAATAAGGCAGAAAATATTTTTTAGTACCATTTGTATTGTAGGAGTAGGAGCTAATAATTTTTAAAGCTGATTTTCTATAAAAAAAGTCTAAAGTTGCACTAGTCGGCAAAAATTGCGAAAATTACAATTTTCTTGTAATTTCTCTTTCCAAATCTTGCAAGAAAAGTGCAACGATTGTAAGAAGTCTTACAAGAAGAATTGTAAGGATTGTAACTTTATCACAAGAATATTACAAGAATTGCAATACTTACGCAAGAAAATTGCAATATTTGTACGTGCTTTAGCACGAATATTGTAATAATTTTATAATTTATACAATTTAGCATAACGGAATTCAAAATCAAAGTTATTAAATTGGCTATTTTGTTTTCACAGCAATGCGTATATAAAAAATTATGCAATTTAATTTATCCTTCAGTCGCTTTTAGAAAATAAAGACCTAAAATAGAGAACCCTTGATAATTTGACCATCAATTGGGATGGTTTAAAATTTACGCAAAAGAGAGCGTGTATTACATAATGCGGATTTATTTTTTATACAAAAGGATGACAATTTGCTGCATTGAAAGCTTTTTTCCTAGATAGATATTAGAAAGTACAGGAAAATCTTTAAACTTCATTACCAAACCAGGAAAGTTACCAAACCAAACCAAACATTTTATAAATGCTTTTTTACAGTAATCATGCTACCTTTTAAACTCACAAAATACACAATAGTGAACGTACTATAAAATATGACATTAAACCCTCGTTAAAAGGTGCATGTAGATATGTAATTAATAAAGAAATCGCACATATGATGCACCAATAAACTTAATCGCTTAAATTTTGTGTAAAATTACATTTAAAGACTATAGCACTAACTAAAAATTAAAACCCTGCTCAGTTTGCTAGGGTCACAAAAGTAAAAACCAGAGATTTATTGCTGGTTTCGAAAGTTCGAAAGTAGCTTAAACAGGTCACAATTCAGTTCAGTTCATTTTGCCGGATTAGCAGTGCTTGTGGGCGCAGGTTTGTCAATGTCTCGTAGATATTGATTTAAACTGCTTTCGACTGAGGTCCACGTGCAGTTAGGAAACTTCAAATTGACGGCGTTGTAGACATCTTGGTAGTCGCTTTGTGAAAACAATTCCCGCCTTGTACTGCGCTTGCTCGACAGCAGCTTGCCCTGTAGTTCGTTTTTGCCATGCACAATAGTAATGAACTTCCTCGCAAACGAATTCGGATCGGAGCAAACGATTTTCTGCAGATCAACTTTCGTACCGTTGTTGCACACAAACTCTGCCGCATCAGCAATCGATAATCCACCAGGAGGTACATTTTCGGCACCCCGAGCAAGGAAAGCTTCCAGAAGTCTGTTAGTTTTTTTATTCTCCTTAAGAATCTCCCGTAGTAGCGTTTCAACCTTTGAAGTGGACTCACTGGCAGAAGCTGGAGTGGCTCCACTTTGCTTCGGTGTAGCTTGGTTAGTGGCGCTGATTGGCAATGGACGCGCAGCAGGTGTTCTCTGTGGCTCTGTGATCGGTTGGTTGCCTTGGATTGATTGGCGAAGTGCGGACAACTTGGCTTGCTCACGGATAATTGGATCGTTAGACATTATTGACGGAAGTTCGTTCTGGCGCATTGAACGTGCTGCAGCAGTAGAAGGGTTCTCGTCAGATTCACTGTCATAGCTCCCAGGCCCATCAGAGTCAGCATCAGCAGCAGATGGTTGGGCGTCGAGTCCAAGATCTAGTGTCAGAACAGTGTCGGTATCAACTATTTCAAGTTGATTGATTGTTTGATCGAGTAGGGTTGAGGCAGATTTTAGGCTGCTCAGTGTGCCCCGGGCCAACAGGACAGCGCTCTCTAATTTAGGCCCATTCCGAATAGCGACTTTTTGTCCTTTCTTCATCTTGGCTCGGACATCGGCTGCAATTGACTGGAGAGCAGGCGCATTGAATGAGAAAACCTCGGAGTAAACTCCACTTCCAATATACCAAAATAGGAAGTAGTCACGGCACTCCTGCTCTTGATGCAGACGGGATACTGAAGTCCGATTTCTACCTGATTCTCTCGACATGGCTGAAATGAGTTATTATAAATATTTTATTAATTATTAATATAAACCATTATGGAGCTTAGCTTTAGGGTGCCACTGCATGGGAGCGCAAGCTTTTATGGGTAGCGGCAAGAAGGGCACTGGAGAGGGTTTGTAACGGCGTGAAAGGTGCGCTGTGTTTATATGGGCGATTTTTAGCAACTGAATAGCATACAGCAATCAGCATATACATTGCCCTTGAATATAATATTGGGTGGCCAATAGAATCAGTACACAAGTTTTCAAAAGCATGGAAAAATAGCTGCTGAAATTAAAAAATCAAAGACTCAAAAGTATGAAAACTATATTAAGCTAAAATCATGGAACTATTTATTGCCTTGTAAAAAGTGTGATCCTAAAGACCTAAACTATAAGCATAAAACTTTACTAACACTTTAAAACAAAAACTGCAAATAGACGTACGGAGCATTAGAATGACTTGCTCGTTATAGGCAAATGGGTTCACACTTGATTTTTGCAAGACAAAGGTATAAGTTACTGCAGCTGCTACGAGTGCTCAAACGAAGTGCATAGAGGAGTGAGAAAAATGTACTCAACGGAGCGAATTTTACTAGGAATATGCATGCATACGGCACAAAGATTTGAGGCAGAAACAGAAACGTCCCTAGTGATTACACTTTCGAGGAAAACAAAGTAGTGGTCGAATTTTCGAAAAATGCTTCGGATATCAGCATCAACAGAGTTGAGATCAAGTAACTCAAGCACCGGCTTCACACGAAATACATCAATAATGGCATAAATTTCACCATCTTGGACGAGAAACGCATTTATTCTACCATAGCGCAACTTACTATTGAAAAAAAGGTACAAAAATAGTTGCAAGAACGCTTTGCTCGCTCATACAAGACAGAGTGATACATGAAGCCTTTAAAAAAACACCGATGCTTATCAACCAGCCGAGGAAATGTTGAATACTTCACACAGGACATTAAATTATTTAGCTCGCACGGTAGGGAGTCAGAGTTTATGAAAAAGTAATGAAGCAACACCTTGTGCAACATGAGTCTCGTGGCAATCTGGTTAAGGTGTCCACGAGTTCCCTGAATGAATTTTTTTATTTGGACAAAACGGGATTCGAAAGGAAACATTGAATAGAAAGGCAAGGCTCCGTTACGCTTAAGCTGATCCTTTAGATGGGTGAGCAAATGAACATTAAGCGTCGAAAATCGTTGGCCATAGATGGATTCACAATTCAAAACGTAAAAATGAAAAAGTGCATCAGCTTCATCAGCATTCTGGCGAGCATGCGCATCATTGGCTAAGCGACAGGCAAGTGCAAATGCATACATGTGAAAGTACTGGCCAAGAGGCAAAACATCAATGAATGCAAAAACACAAAGGTATAGTAAAAATGCTTTAAAATCGTGACCCTTCCACGCAGATAAATTTGTTACAGGAGGAACTTTAGAAAACCCTGCTGGATAGGGGATGCTCTGCAAAAACTGTTTGATAAAGTTCTGGGCATGGTCGCGAATTGAGAACGAATCACAACGCCGACCTTCGAAAATTCCAGAAAAAATACTCTTCGCGCAGTTTTCATATAGCAAATGAAGGCCGTCAAGAAGACAGTCATTTGGTACTGTCAAAAATTTAGAGAATGGAGTAGGGCCTTTAATGCCAAACAAGTGATCACCACTCATAAGGGCTAGTTCGCCATATTCAATGTAGTCAGCGGACGTCTTGCTCTCGTAGGGCAAACCAAGTACAGGATAAGCTCGACCTCCACGGTTGGTCTGCGGGACACTTGCAATCTTGCAGAATGGACAACCAAATAGGCCATTAAATTGCTTAATGTTAAAAGCTGAAGAAAGAGCAGGCAAGTCAAAAACGCAGCCATAGATAACAGGACGAAACTTAAATACTTCGTCTTTAATTTCAATCTCAATGACCTCGCCAAAAGGAACAGTGCTGAAGCACTTGTCAAGAAGAGAATTCCAATCAGGCTTGACACATGAAAACCAGATACCAAAAAATATGGAACACTGAAAACTGGACCGAACTGATGGTGGTAAATTCAAAATAACGCCTTGAAGAGGCCACATAGAACACTTTTTGGTTCGATATGGATTGCTTCCATCGCATGAAACTAAAACAAAAATGTCTAAGACTTCAGGGATAGGTAATAGGCAACAACCAGACAAAACATCACCATTCTCGGATGCTAGTTCGAAAGAATAGGCCCGAATGATATCAAAATGGCATGAGATAATAACTTTCAGCTGTTCAACAAAGTTAAAGCATACAATTGAAGTTTGTGTATCAATAACATGGGTTTCAAAGAAACTGTTAAAGTCAGCCACCTCCAGGCTGATAGTACTACGCAATGCATCAATGTTCCGACTGGTCACATCCCAAGCAAATCCTGTAAAAACAGGCACAGCAGAAAGCAGAGCATTCATTGCAGTGTCAGAAAGACTGTATGACAGAGAAAATGCCAAAAATGTGGCACAGAATAGAAGTTTAATTGACACATAGCAAGGCAATGAAGTAGATACACTACTAAAAAAATTGTGCAATTGCATTTCAACAGCAGAGAAAACCTCTGGCTCAATGGAACAATCCACTTCTGGTACTAGTACATAGGTAGCTCCCAAAATGTTGTCATCATCAGATTTTGGCTTCAACTCAGATTCACTAGGCCAGTTGCTAGCTCCAAAAGATGTGTCACTGAGAGATAGTTCAATGTCATTAGAATCTGAACTGGAGCTACTTCTGCTCTTAGGATAACTTTTTAACTGTTTGTAAGAGCGCTTGTAGCTCATCTGAAGATAAAACAATTGTATAAAGTGACATTTCAATTTTAAAGTAATTCAAAAGAGTTATATAAATTGCTTTTATATATAAAAGCTACAAGTAAAATACATAAAAGAGTATCATAGACAATTGTAAAATATCAATATTAATTTTAGTACTTTTGGATAGTGAAACTATAAAAATATTTATTCTGGTTTTTGCCTTACCTAAGCCCTTGCTAATTCTGTATTAAATTTTAGAAAAATATCATTTTTAGTCTTGCATGTTATGAGGCCCACTAATGTATCACAATATTGTCTAGGACCATAAGCCAATAATGAGACTTTGATGCTAGATTTAGCATATGGCCAAAGGATCATGGGCGGCGGAAGCCCGCGGCACAGGGGGCACGTGCCCCCCCTGAAATTTAGTAGGTGCGGCACTCAATGCAAAGTGCCCCCCCAACTGTAGCATGTGCAAAAACTGTTACGTTTTATGTTGTAATAGTATTTTTCTTTTATTTGGCCTCAAAAAAAGAGAAATAAACAAATAGCTATAGTCATTCGTCATATTTAGTGCTGCTTGTCCCACCCCGAGTTATTATCCTTTCATAGTCTATCTTAGTGTTCATAGTCTGCTTAGCTTTACTCTTCAAAGGCCTTACCCAACCCCTTGGCCCTCTCCTCAGAAGAATCCCCCCCCATGCTAGCACAGGTCCGTGAAGGAATGAGGGTTGGATTGGATCGATGTATGATATGTACATTTGTACACACATATAGTGTGGTCATTCATGTATGCACAAAGTGCTTGTGCACTCACTGGGGTTTAATCTAAAAGTTGCCTCCCCCCACTCCCATTCCACAGACCACAACCCCAACCAATTGAAAAGCAACCAAGAACATTTCAACTCTTGCCTTGTATGATACGCAAAAATAAGACCTCTCTTTGGACACATTGAATAACAATGACGACCACCTCGACTAATGGTAATGGTACAGCATCTAAAAAAAGGAAAATAACAGACTTCTTTGAGCAGATGAGAACAGACAATGCAAGTAGCTCTGATGAGACGAATGCTTCAGCAGCAGTAGCAACTAAAACCCCAGAAGACAATATCACGGACAGGAGTCTGAGCGAAGACATAGTTTCATCCAAGTCTACTCCTGACGTTTCTTCAACAACAGCTGGCAATGAGCCTGTTGTCGAACGTAAGTCTAATCCGGTGCTAATTTTTGTTCCAAGCCAACCTAAAAAGATATTTCCAATGAAGACTTTTGGGAAAAAGAACCGTAGTTTTCAACATTCTAACTTCGAGAAATTTCCCTGGCTTCATTGGGATGAAGAAAAGCAGTCTGTTTTTTGCCAACCCTGCCACGACGCTCACGCTCTTGGCTTGCTAAGATTTTGCTCAAAGCTTGAGCAGGCTTTCTGTGTCAATGGGTTCCAGAATTGGAAAGACATGGGCAGGGACTTCACTACTCATCAAAAATCGACTCAGCACCGAGAGGCAATGGAGAAGTGGGTCCACTATACAAAGGGACAAACCATTGACTCTCAACTTGTCCAGCAGAAGAACCAAGACCAGGTGACCAACCAAAAGGGTCTTCATGCAGTTGTGACGTCACTTCAGTTTTTAGGCAGACAGGGTCTGAGCGTGAGAGGCCACGGATCAGATGAAGGCAACCTTGTGCAGCTTCTTAGACTACGGACTACTGATAATAGCGAGCTTCTAGCCTTCCTGCAGGGATCTCATCGATGCAAATATTTGAGTCATGACATTCAAAATGAGATACTCAAGCTGATGAGCAACCAAGTGCTGCGAACACTGATCCAACTTATCAAAGAAGCCAAGTTCTATGCTGTACTTGCGGATGAGACTACAGATTGCAAAGGCAAGCAGCAGATGTGCATTGCATTGAGATGGGTTGACGATCAGTTCAATGTGTCAGAAGACTTCGTGGGCTTCTATGAAGTTTCAGATGCCTCCGCTGCAGGAATTTCCCGACTACTGCTGGATGCCCTCTTGAGGCTTTCTTTGGATAAGCAATGCATTCGAGGTCAAGGATACGATGGTTGCTCGACGATGGCTGGCTCTATCAGTGGAGTTGCCAAGCGCATTCAGGAGATTGAGCCAAGGGCCATTTTTGTGCACTGCACGGCCCATTCCATGAATTTGGTGGTTCAGGAAGCTGCATCATCAGTTGCAATTGTGCGAGATGCGCTTGGCATTGCTCAAGACCTTGTGTACTTTTTCAAAAACTCGCCTTGCCGAATGAGGATATATTTTTCATTTCCGGACGCGTCTGGTCTCAAGCCGCTGTGTCCGACACGATGGAGTGTTCGAGCTGCAACAATTTCCAGCATCCTCAACAACTACGACTCCCTGGCCGCGTCACTGCAAGAGATTTCTGAAAGCGCAGCGTTTGATCAGGCAACGGCATCAAAAGCCAGTGGCTTTCTCAAGAGTCTGGAGTCATTCGATGTGTTCTTTGCGTACAGGGCTACTCTACCAGTCTTTGAGTTGATTGACAGCTGCTCTGTTTCACTGCAGTCAGAAACAATGTCACTTGCCCAGGCCAAAAAGGTGGCAGAGAATGCAACTGAGCTGATTCAGAAAATGCGCACCGATGAGCAGTTCAATCGGATGTATGCGTCCACAATCGATGAAGCTAAGTCATGTGGAGTTGATGATCCAAAGGTTCCAAGAGCCCGACGACATCCGCAGCGTTTTGACAATGGCAGCCAGCCAGCTCAGCTCACAGCAATGGAGTACTACAGGAAGCAGTATTTCGAGTTCCTGGACGTTGCTGTCTCAGCTATTGACCGACGATTTGATAAGCCAGGGATGCAATTGGCTTGCCAGATTGAATCTGTGCTTCTGAGGGCTGCAGGAGGAGGTCCAGTTGTCTCTGATGACTCCGATCTAACTGCCATTCTCCATCACTTTGCCAGTGATCTGGATGCCTCACGACTACACCGACAGTTAGCCGTTCTGCAAGTGAGTACTGTACGCATCTGTTTATGTTTTTATTCTTATGCTTACAAAAAATCTGTCCTTGCTTGCATACACATATTCTAAGCTAAATTACGCTCATAATATGCAGTGATAGTGCGTACTGCATGCATGCCTGCTAGCCGTATGTGTCAGTACTGACATTAGCCAAGTACAGGTTTGAACCCAGGACCTTCCAACCCTGAGTTCGACACCCTAACCTCTAGGCTATAACTCCCTAGTTCCATTAATGTGCATAGCTGATAACCATCCAATAACTATGTCAATTTCATCAGAGTCCTGTATTTTCCTATATTTACGCAGGACTTCATGGGAACGTCTGAGGTGCGGACTGTGGGTGACATTGTCAGCGAGCTGCGCAACTGGGAGAAGCCAACACGGGTTCTAGTTGACCAGGTGGCTATCCTAGTAAGGCTGTTTTTAACTCTGCCAGTCGGAACCACCACTGCTGAACGCTCGTTCTCTGCTCTGAGAAGGCTGAAGACGTTCCTGCGCTCAACGATGACAGCAGAGCGACTCAACAGCATTGCCATTCTGCATGTTCACCAGCAGCACACGGATGCCCTTGATATTGGTGCTATTAAGAAAGAATTCAGCTGTGCAAATGATCAGCGGGTAAACTTTTTTGGTGCTTTTTAACTCTGTCTGCAACTCACCTTGCTATTAAACCACTGTTAAAACTGTATACGAGCGTATTTACTATTTAACGATAATAACTGTCCAGCTAGCTGTCTAGTTTTTGGTTGATTTGCTCTAAGGTGTACCAGGCCGCCAGTATGTATCAATATCTGTGTTGTACAAAGCAGCTGCATGAATCCAGCATAATTAAACAATGGAAAGATAAGAAACCTTTAGCAATTTTAGTACAATGTACTGTACTCGTACATTGTACTAATTGCGAAATTCAATCGCGACAAACTTAATCGTCATATATACAAATAAACTAAACTACATATAAGCAAACTATTTCCTATTGCTTGGAATTTTTAGTTTACTGTTTTGTATCTAAAAAAGCCATTACGACAATAATCAACCATCTTTAATTTTCGCGGAAGTTTGTCAACAATTTTATTTTATCCATACTTATCGGTGCCAGCAAAGTAAGAAATTCCAGCGTCTATGAGTGGCACTAGCAAAGAAGAATCTGGCACTGCATCTGGCTATAGGCCTATAGCGTGGAAAAATGGCTATATCCAAGGAAAATTTGTGCCGACGTGATGATAAAAATAAGTAAAAAAATCTTGAGGCTGAATCGGCCCCATGTCTTAGAAGTGCTGGTGCCCCCCCAGGAATAATTTGCTCCGCCGCCGCTGCAAAGGATGTTACTAAAAATCTATGATAACAAAATAGTATATATAATCTATTAAAAAAATATTTTATTTAAAACCTTAAGAGAGGCAAAACAATATTGTAATATTGTAATTGGTAATAAAAACTATAATTCTAAATAGTATAAAATACATTAGTCAACACATTTAGGGGAAAAAGAAAATTGAACTTCCAAAATTAATTGAATAAATATCATTAGTTATAAAGGAAGAAAAAAGAATAAAAGAAAATATTTAGGTCCATTTACAAAAGTAATTTGCTCTAAACAAAAAATATGTTTTTTATATTTTTATTAAAGAAGAAATTTTGCAAATTATTTTACACTAGGAATTATAAAAATAGATTATATGATTTTGAATTTTTTACCATATTTTGTCAACTAATTTGCTTATTTTATAACTATACTTATAAATTAACGATAGATAAATAATACAAAAGTAGTTCTTGTAGAAATAATTAATTTTTAATGAAGCTGACTTATTTATAATTGAATGAGTAGTTCTGTCATATTTAGTTACAAAGCAAGAAAATGGCACTAATTTTGTAAGTCACTTTTTGCTATTTTTTGCCTTCTAAAATTTTGCAATATTTGCCATAGTCATAGACATAGTTGCTTCCCCATTTACCAAAATTATTTTTTTCTTAATGTCAATATCCTAACCTAAGCTCAAACAAAATGGTTATAATGCTAGCATGCTAACATTCTAAACCTAAGATAGACACTGTCATAAAACATTAAAACTAACCCTTGGCTACAATTAAGGATACTAAAACTTTCTATTGGTTCTTTTATCTTACTTAGACTATTATACTTTTTTCTTTATTTTAGGTCAGGGTAAGCCCTATAGCATAGCCATAGGTTTTATAGATGATAGGTGATAGCTAGGCCCTAAAAGAATCTTATTGTCCCAATATTTGGCCTAGCTAATAATAATAAAACATAAAGAATCTATTATAGCTACCTAGTTAAAATATACATTCAATATTTTAAGCTTTTATACTTACATCATGGTTTTAAATTAAGCCTATAAATCAATTTGGCCATAGGCATAGACAATATATTTCCACAATCAATGAACATTTTTTTAATTTAAGTATATTACAAACTAGCCTAGCTGCCCTAGCATGGCATAGACCTGCAAAAAACAAACATTAACAGTTATGCAACATTGGCATGTCATGAAAAAGTAATGAATTACAAAATTTTTAAATTCAGAGACTGCAGTAGCAAGAAGCACAAGCTAAAGCTACACGACTAGCTAGACAGCAAATACAGTAAGTCCAAGACAAAAACCTTGGAATGGCGTAAATTAATAATTTGTTCAGAATAAAATAATGTAATTTACTAAAACAAAAGCTATTTGCAAAACTATTAGGTCAACGAGAATAGCTAATAGCATACAGGAAAAAACTTTTCTGGTATGCGTGATAATTTGGCCAAAAATTTACAAACCCTTTTCAGGAAAGAAACATCTATACAGTTGATTAAAGCTGAACGTAAGAAATAGTGTAATGATTACAAGAAAAATAATAAAAAATATTGAATTAATCTAATCAACAGAAATAATGTGCAATAATGTCTAAATAGGGAAAAACATGAAGACTTGTACTGGCTCACTGGCTGTATCCATCTGACCTTGATTTAATCGTAAATTTATGTATTGAAAATAAGCTGGTAATTATTGTAATTGAAATTGCACGAAAAATTACAATTACTGTAATAATTGGACATTCAAACAAGAAAAATTACAAGTCTTGTAATATTTCGCAATTTTCGGCAACTATAGTGTGTCCTTGACTACTACAGGAAAAGCAAAATTCATCTAAGGAACATTTCTTTGCCTAAAATTTTTTGCATTACGATTTTCTTACGATAAGACTGAGGAGTTAAAAATACAACTTAACTAATTTTTGAAGCTAAAAAATTGTTACATTCTTATATGACACTCGGGTGACCCTCCCTTACCAAGCTCGAATGATACCCGCTCTCTAAACTTAAATGATACCCGCTCTCTAAACTTAAATGATACCCGCTCTCTAAACTCGAATGACACTCACTAACTACAATAAACTAGAGAGACACTCGCTAACTAAACTCGAATGACACTCGCTAACTAAACTCGAATGACACTCGATAACTAAACTCAAATCTCTCAATGCTCGCAGCTCAGACGCCGCACAGGCTGTCCAACTCGTTGAACTCCTGCAAGGTGAGCGCCGCCTTCACAATGGCGAAGCAGGTGTAGCGGCCGACGAGGCCTTTGTTGTCAGCCTGGGTGCTGAAGCCCAGCCGGATGCACTCGGGGCTGCCGTGGTTGGTGGTCTCCGTGCCAATCACCGACTCAACCGCGCCCAAAACCCCGTTCAAGTAGGCACCAGTGAAGTCGTTGACGGTACCGTTGAAAACAGCGCCAATCGATGTGCCGATGCTGTCAGATGAGCCAATCGGATCGGCCAGAGTCTGCACACTGCGCCTAGTGATGACGGGCTGCCCAGTCTGGCTCTGAATCATTGCCACCTTGCTGCTGATCAGGGCGAGCCCGCCACGGTTCTGGTTGTATTGATTGCAGTCGGTCAGGCTGAGCAGCGCCTGGTCAGCGTTGGCCCGACGGCTCACCCTGGCGTACAACGAGAACGTCCGGTCTCGTCCAAGCAAAGCGGCGAGGGTCTCGGAGCCGCCGGTTTGTTCGAGCTGGATAAAGTTGGACTGGCCGCCAGTCAGGGCCGGGAAAGCGGCGCCCTCAGCCGCACTGACGGTCACCCGCGGCGAGAGCTGCGCCGCACGGAACTGAGCGCCGCCAACCAGGTTCTCCTGGCCGACGCGGAAGTCCAAGTAGGCCAACAGTTTCTGACGGAAAGTCAGGCTGCCCGGTAGGCGGGGATTCAGCTGGCTGATGCAAGGCGGCGAACTCTCGCCAGCTGTCCAGCTGGTCAGCAGATCGGCGGTGCTGGCCATGAGGCATTCGTTGGACGCGCTGGCTAAATTGTACACGGCGCAGTTGGGCCTCAGCGCGCACTCAATCGAACAGGTTTGACGCGATTTGACGCCTTGAAGCTTCATGTCAGGCCGAACTGCGCTGGGCGTCGGGCAGAGCGCGGCCTGGCGGAATTTGAACACCCGGATCAGGCTCGGCGCGCCCAAGGCCGCCAGGGTCAGCGCCAGCAGCAGCAGCAGCGGCGGCAGCAGCGCGGCAAGTGTCTTGTCGGTCTGCTTCATCTGGATATTTTGTTGCTGTTGAATTTGGAAATAGCTTGAGCTGATAAGAGAGACACCAGCAAAAAGGAGATAAGCAGCCGTCGGCGCCCCATGCTGAGACTCTAATGCTGGCTGCGTTGCTAGGGACAACAATCAGGATGAAACAACGACTGTTTAGACAATCGATGCAGGCGTTGCCGCAGGAGGGTTTGTGGGGCTGGGGAAGGATTGGGGATGCTGTCTAAAGTCTGGCTGAATTATTTGTTGCTGTAGAAATTTTATGCAACATCGCTTATAAAATATTAATGCCGCATTTATTCAGGCAATGCGCAGGCTTGGCCTGTCAGATTTTATCACCTGACTGCTGCTGAGTGTGCTTCATCTGGATGCGCATAAACATTTTTTTAGTTTAAATTGCTGTTCTAGACTGCTGGCTGCTTGCTATCAATGTGTTTGAAAATACCCCTAACAAATCGACTGAGGCAAAAAACATTGCTTGGATGCATCCTCATTAGCGCATCTGAATAAACTCATGGACAGCTCTTTTGACAGATAGATAGGCTGGTGCATAAAGGGTTAGAAAGAAATAAACATAGATAGATAGATACTCGCAGATAGATAGGTAGATAGATAGATAGATAGATACTCGTAGATAGATAGGTAGATAGATAGATAGATAGATACTCGCAGATAGATAGATAGATAGATAGATAGATAGATAGATAGATAGATAGATAGATAGATAGATAGATAGATAGATAGATAGATAGATAGATAGATAGATAGATAGATAGATAGATAGATAGATAGCTCGTAGATAGATAGATAGATAGATAGATAGATAGATAGATAGATAGATAGATAGATAGATAGATAGATAGATAGATAGATAGATAGATAGATAGATAGATAGATAGATAGATAGATAGATAGATAGATAGATAGATAGATAGATAGATAGATAGATAGAAAGAAAGATAGATAGATAGATAGATAGATAGATAGATAGATAGATAGATAGATAGATAGATAGATAGATAGATAGATAGATAGATAGATAGATAGATAGATAGATAGATAGATAGATAGATAGATAGATAGATAGATAGATAGATAGC
Organism: Macrostomum cliftonense; assembly: GCA_950096795.1. Lineage (NCBI taxonomy): Eukaryota > Metazoa > Platyhelminthes > Macrostomidae > Macrostomum > Macrostomum cliftonense. The sequence goes on along the minus strand of CATNEM010000256.1, from coordinate 466,010 downwards.
TCGTAGATAGATAGATAGATAGATAGATAGATAGATAGATAGATAGATAGATAGATAGACAGACAGATAGATAGATAGATAGATAGATAGATAGATAGATAGATAGATAGAAAGATAGATAGATAGATAGATAGATAGATAGATAGATAGATAGATAGATAGATAGATAGATAGATAGATAGATAGATAAATAGATAGATAGATAGATAGATAGATAGATTGTCTATCTTTTATTCTACGGTAGACATTATGAATCAAGCCGCGAGGTCATTGTTTAGAAATACTAGGCTTAAGTGTCACTAAAAGCGCATGAAGATAATCGACCTGTGCAATATTTTTCGCACAGACAGACCATGGCTCTTGTCATGGACCCAATTTATATCAAAGGCTAGACTAGGGATTTTTTTGCTACTAAGATAATTAAGTTCAGCTATAGAAATCAAACAATACTACTAAAGTACCAGGTAGAGAGATGGATTTATTTATTAAAATAAATATTCAAGCTACGTCTTACTCGTATGATGCTTTACAAGGCCAGTGGAATTAAAATTAAGGAGTCAGTGCTGGAGTGAGCGGGTGTGAGTGAGTGAATTTAGTGAGTGAGTGAGTGAGTGAGTGAGTGAATTTAGTGAGTGAGTGAGTGAGTGAGTGAGTGAGTGAGTGAGGGAGTGAATGAGTGAGTGAATGAGTGAGTGAATGAGTGAGTGAGTGAGTGAATGAGTGAGTGAATGAGTGAGTGAGTGAGTGAGTGAGTGAGTGAGTGAGTGAGTGAGTGAGTGAGTGAGTGAGTGAGTGAGTGAGTGAGTGAGTGAGTGATTGAGTGAATTTAGTGAGTAAATGTTTTGGGACTTAAAAGGAGCTAACACTGAGAAAATGAGAAAATTTTAGACGAAAAATGAGTGATAAAAAGCGAGGCTTTACTACTTTGCAGCCACCTGACTTTTTCCAGAGCCTCGAAGTCATGGGACAGAAAATTTTGAGTCTGCACTTGAGTTAGGCATCTCATTGCTAAGGATCTAAATCCCGCTGACCCGTTCTCCATCTCTGTCTCTCTCTCTCTCTTCAACCCTCTAAATGACACGAACACAATGGGGCCTCACTCGTCGAGCTGTCTTTATGCAGCATGATGTCCACTCAGCTAGTAGCCATGCCTCCCCTCAGAGTCTGGGGGGGGGGGGGTCGCTCCTCGCTGGCAGAAGAGCTGTTCGAATCAGCAGGTGGGGGAACAAAGCTCGATGGAGGTGTCCGTATCGAAAGCTCTTCAACTTCGTCAAAGTGGGATGTGAGGCATTCACTAACTGACTCTCAAGTCTAAAATGATTCTGCTATATGTTGACACCCATTATATAGTCGCTAACTTGAACAATTACAGCATATTTTATGCCTGTATCCAGTGGAATTCTTATTGCGCAACACTATAAGCTATTTTAACACCAGACCTGACTGTGACCAAGCCTGTCATTCATTTAAAATTGACGTGAAAGTGTTGTGAGAAAACCAGCAAATGACAGGGCGTGCTTCGGACACTTACAATGGTGATGAGGAGAACAATATAACTGTCTATAGCTACGCTCGTATAAATTAAGCGATTATGGACCCTATTGGCAATGGCGAAAAAACCCTTTTTCCATAAAGGACTGACAATATAAATACATAATGATAGCAAAACTTTATTTTTTGACAAATGAAAAACATAAACAAAGACCTGTCAAAGTTATTAAACGAAGACATGGTCATCTTTGTTATTTCTTAAGTATTTTTTGTGTAGGACTCTTAATATAGATTTTATGCATTGAATTTTAAAGCAATATTTATCTATATTCAGAGTTATTTTTGAGCACCTTCGGAACTATATAAATAGTCAAAGTGGGTTCCAAGAAAAATAAAATTATTTTGCCGTGTCTTGATGCCCTTATGTTTATCAAAGATAGATCAAACTGGAGTCTAAGTCGATCAAACAGGATTTTTAGTAGATCCATCTGGATTCTAAGTAGATCAAACTGGATTCTAAGTAGATCAAACTGGATTCTAAGTAGATCAAACTGGATTCTAAATAGATCAAACTGGATTTTAAATAGATCAAACTGGATTCTAAGTAGATCAAACTGGATTCTAAATAGATCATACTGGATTCTAAATAGATCAAACTGGATTCTAAATAGATTTAGCTAGATTTCAAGTAGATCAAACTGGGTTCTAAGTAGATCAAACTGGGTTCTGAATAGATCAAACTGGATTCTAAGTAGATCAAACTGGATTCTAAATAGATCATACTGAATTCTAAATAGATCAAAATGGATTCTAAATAGATCATACTGAATTCTAAGTAGATCAAACTGGATTCTAAATAGATTTAGCTAGATTTCAAGTAGATCAAACTGGGTTCTAAGTAGATCAAACTGGGTTCTGAATCGATCAAAATGGATTCAAAATAGATCAAACCGAATTCTGGACTGAGAAGACTAAGATTTTAGTTAAGCTGTAAAATTTTTGTTAGGGTATTTTTTCCAAACCAAAGGGCATTTGGCAATGTGAAATCAACCCTCTGTAATGAAGTTTATGATTTCCTTGGATGGGCACGCGCCCCTATATGCTTGGCCAAATGCAACTCTTGTTTGTCATCGAATATTTGTGTGTTTTAGCTGCAGTTATTGAGCAAAACTCACTCAAACATCCCCCACTGTCCCCGCAATTAGAATTAGTTTCCAGCCCTAGGCCAGGTGTCAAGTGATTGGATCGGGTGTGACTGCTCGGGACTGTAGGTGAGGGGGGAGAGATTTCCCCTCCGCTCGCAGCCACCGGGCCTTTCTCGTCAACCGGCAGCTGCGAAAGATAAGGAGTGAAAATATCCCGTCTCTGTGACTGAGCAGCCTGCATCCACGGCCTTATGGGATAACTCCCCCCCCCCCATTAATATATATATATATTGCCCCGGCCAGTCCAACGCAGCTGCCCAGCCTAACAACAACAGGGATTTTGAAGGCATCTTTAAGGCAGGTGGCTGGCTGGCTGGCTCCGCCACACGAGCGCTGAGGTATGCCCGAATTGCACTGCTTAGATTTAGCTCCATGACAAACTGTAAATAATAAAGATCCTATAATATCGGATCTAGAATTTTCCTATTTTGGATAAAACTCTGATATCATGGTATGGCATCTGCATCGCACGGTTTAGAAGTTAAATTTGTCAAAATTGAGGACATAAATAACGATTTTAAATAATTCGATTTGTTGACTATGCTGTCTAACATATAAATACTTTTCTATTTGTTTATGTTTCGAAATGACTTTTTGAAGTAGAACTTTAACTTACGATAAGTGATTGCTTAAATTGTTTTTAAAATTTGCCCTATAAATCGGATTTTATAAACTAAAACAAAATCAAATTTATTGAAACCCTGAACATTATACACGCAGCTCAGTCGCATAATCTCAAAACACAATTCCTACATGGGGGTGGGCATTCGCTCAAATGTACATTATCTATTCAACTCATCGCTACTGATCGTTGGGAATCAAACGGAAAAGACATGAAATTCATTTCTGCATGGGTAGAAAAATCTGCTTTAGTTAGCTCAAAAACTATTCCGATTTGTAATCATCATCTTGATTTACTTTTGGGGATAAAATTGAAACTCTGAACTTGCTGCGTCATGGCTCAATTTTTTCCCCTAAATATTATAGCTCCACCCCTTGCGTCAGAAATTGATTTTCATTTCAATAATTCTCATATTCCAGACAAAAGAGCAGCGATGAATCAAAGCAATTTCATTGGGAGCTGCTGCTGCACCAGGCCTTGGCGCGCTCCAAGGTCGTGTGTCAAGGAAAGACGGCAGGCAATTCATAAAGCCAAAGACCTGTGAAGGAAGCTTTTTGCCATATAGGAAGACGGCTCAAAAGGTAGGAGGCTAAGGAGAAGGGGAGATTCTTCCCCTGGCGGCTCTGGCGGGCCCTCACCTGGCCGGCAGGGTCCCGGACACGCGACCAACCAACCCCCGGTCTGACGGGGCACCAAAGCGAGCCAATGGGAATTCAAAACTGGGAGGCGGCCGGGGGAGGGGAGGGGAGTTTTGTGTGCCCGGGCCGCCGCCCCCACCGCCTCCCATATTAAATTGTGAGCCAGACTCCGGCAGGGCTCCTGCATCACCAGGAAGTATTCGCGATCCCGACCAACGCTCCGACCAACCCACTAGGCCGCGTGGCTTTCCGCATCCAAGACAAGAAAATTCCCAGCTAAATCCTTCATCAACTAATCAACGAAAGAACAAAGCCGACACGTGTCCTTCTTCTGCTTTCAAAATCCCCGGCCAACTGTAGACCCAGAAAGCGATGAAGCTGCAGATGAAGCAAAGCGGAAGCTGCGACTCGAGCGAGTCGGACTCGGACGAGATGGCTTTGCAGTAAGTTTTGTTGCGAAATAAATAGTGCAGCACTGCATGCTTGTAGCGGCAATTTTTGGCTTGTCGATCTAACTCTCTTTCTCTCTCTCCAACCCTTCCAGGTATCCCGGCCAGACGGTGAAGAGCGCCAACAGGAAGAGGAGACGAGGCGTAAGTCCTTAGTGCTGCTTGTTCAACATCAACATGGAAACCTTTGACATACTCGTATCTCATTAACCCGCTACCCGAACAACACAGATGATTGAGAAGCGCCGACGCGACCGCATCAACAGCAGCCTCAGCGAGCTCAAGCGCCTCGTGCCCAGCGCCTTCGAGAAGCAGGGCTCGGCGAAGCTGGAGAAGGCCGAGATCCTCCAGATGACCGTCGACTATCTGCGCTCCCTTCAGCACCAGCAGCAGAAGTGCGGCGGCCCTGGCGGTGGCTACGCGTCGGCCGCTGACGCCGCCGCAGTCGCTCTGGACGCTCGGAACATCGGATTCCGCGAGTGCGCCGCCGAGGTGCACAGATTCCTGCTCGGCTACGAGGGCGCCACATCCGTGATGGGCAGCCCCGACCAGCAGCAGCCGTGGGACTCGCTGCGGTCCCGCCTGCTGGCCCACCTGCAGTGCTGCACCGCCCAGCGCTCCGCCCAGCGCCCAATCCCGTCCATCACCGCCTCGCCGCCGTCGCCACCGACGCCGCTGCCGCCTCCGACGGCCGGGGCCTGGCAGACTGCGGCCGCCGCCGCTCCGCCGACTGGTCTGACGGCTGGCTACGCTGCTGCCGCTGCCGCCGCTGCCGCCGCCGCGGCTTTCGAATCCAGCGGAGGCGGAGGCGGCGGCGCCTTCGTGCCCTGCGGACCGAACAGCGGCGGTGCCAACGGCGGTAGCGGCGGCGGCAGCGGCGGAGGCGGCGGCTACTATCCAGCCGGATCCTTCAGCGGACTGTTGCAGAGCTGCAGCCAGCATCCAGCATCCGCCTACTATCAGCATCATCAGCAGCAGCAGCAGTTGGAAGGCCTTCAGCATCACCAGCAGCCGGCGCACTATCAACCACAGCATCATCAGCTGCAGCCGCCGCCGCACCTGCAGTCGCACCAGTTTCACCAGCAGCCTCAGCAGACGCACAATCTGCACTATCATCATCAGCAGCTGCAGCAGCCGCTGACGCCGCAGAAGCCGTACAGGCCGTGGGGCGGAGCGGACATAGGCGCCTTCTCTTAGTTACCGCGCTAATATTACTCGTATAGATCAAGGCCGGCATTTTTCCCGTACACAAATCGATTGGACTATACAAACACTTCACTAAAATCAAATCGATACCAATGATTTTGTACTTTAACTAAGTGTCTTCTAGCAATCGCATTATATAAGGTGCTTGAGTAAAACTGTGAACCAAAATGAAGGGTGCAGCTGAAAATAATTTAATTTTTTTGTCATTTTCCGTCTGTGTCTATAATAAATACTCGTAGCAACGTTAATTTTCTGCCTTCCAATTTTATTTATGAATCGTTATGCCAATAAAATGATTGTAAATACACACAGACACACACTGATTGCGTGCAATTGCGTTTTATATTTTAGTCAGCACTCCGAATTGAACTTTCGATTCTTTGATGAAGTTTTTGCCTTTCTTACACATCCAGTGAAGTTGATGCAAAATGTATCAGCTCATACTTGTAGACAAATACTTTGTGCCCAAAAGCGAGTCAGAAAAATAGTTGCTATGCGGACAAAACTTTTACTATACATGCAAAGTTCCCCAGTCGATGGGAAACTTTAATTCTAGTTGTATCTTTTCTAATTTTCGAGGATGCAAAGTCAAGTTTTAAATGAATTTAAACGGAGAAAGAATGGGTGTAGGTGGATCTTTGTTATTGGTGGGAATTTTTCTACGCAATACCTTATCCCGTCCAAATTAACTTCGATTGTTGACAACAGGAATAAATTTAGAAATTCACAGTAAACAATCTATTTTTATTACATAAAGAGGGATGTATTAAAAGAAAGTTATGCCAATTGCACCAGAGTAAGAAAATCCGTCTTTACGATATTTTCAATAAAACAAGTTGGTTTTTTTGTTATCATGCGGATGACACAAGGCGGAGGTCGTTGAGAGAGAGAGAGAGAGAGAGGGAAGATCGGGGAAATTAAGGCGGTGATGAGGGCGGGCATCTGGAATTGAGACTTCGCCCCACCTCAAATCAAGTTGAGACCCAATGAGGCACACACAGAATCCGACGGTTAGGCAGCTGGCCTCCTATCGCCCCCCAGACCCGTCTCCCAGGGACTCAGGTTGTTTCCCAGGCTGGCCAGGTGCAGCCTCCCCCGCTCCTCTGTCGGATTTTAATTCCGATTCGCCAACTTTGCATTTGTAAAACAAAAAATTATTGACTGGATTTTATAGACCAGTTGAGACATTAGAGATATTTCGCATTCGGAAACCATTGCATCATTACATAAAAGCGCCAATTTAGCGCCCCCAAAACCTTATTCCCTATCTAGAGCCCCCAACACCTTATTCCTTTATCTGGAACCCCCAACACCTTATTCCCTTTCAGGAGCCCCCAACACCTTATTCCCTATCTGGAACCCCCCACACCTATTTCCCTATCTAAAACCCCCAACACCTTATTCCCTATCTGGAACCCCCAACACCTTATTCCCTATCTGGAACCCCCAACACCTTATTCCCTATCTGGAACCCCCAACACCTTATTCCCTTATCTGGAACCCCCAACACCTTATTCCCTATCTGGAACCCCCAACACCTTATTCCCTATCTGGAACCCCCAACACCTTATTCCCTATCTGGAACCCCCAACACCTTATTTCCAATCTGGAACCCCCAACACCTTATTCCCTATCTGGAACCCCCAACACCTTATTCCCTTATCTGGAACCCCCAACACCTTATTCCAATCTGGAACCCCAACACCTTATTCCCTATCTGGAACCCCAACACCTTATTTCCAATCTGGAACCCCCAACACCTTATTCCCTATCTGGAAACCCCAACACCTTATTCCCTATCTGGAAACCCCAACACCTTATTCCCTATCTGGAACCCCCAACACCTTATTCCCTATCTGGAACCCCCAACACCTTATTCCCTTATCTGGAACCCCCAACACCTTATTTCCAATCTGGAACCCCCAACACCTTATTCCCTATCTGGAAACCCCAACACCTTATTCCCTATCTGGAACCCCCAACACCTTATTCCCTATCTGGAAACCCCAACACCTTATTCCCTATCTGGAAACCCCAACACCTAATTCCCTATATGGAACCCCCCACACCTTATTCCCTATATGGAACCCCCACACCTCATTCCCTATCTACAGCCCAAACACCTTGGGAGCACCCCATTTGCCTGCCGATTGTTTTCCAGCTAAAATTTTTCCGACAACTTGTAAATATTTTCCTGATGTACTGTCAGTAAAATGCATAAATTACTTGAGAACCACTTTGAGTAGAAGGACGGGACCTTTCAATTTTAATAAATTACTGTATTCTGCTCACTTTCGCTTACTCTTGCTGCAATCTAGTTCGTATTGCTTCCCTAATCCTATCACTTGGTATCTTTCACAGCTATCACAGTTCTACGGTACTGGTTTCCGACAAGCTAGGCGGGGGTCAGTTACTTTTCTTCTATTATCGCGAGTGCACGCATATATACCAATTATCATGCAAAGAGAATAGCGTGCGAATCATATGTGACTTCACAATTAACTGTTAATATGAGCAAAATTAATAAACTCACATTCCGCAAATAATTTACCCATCAGTCAATTTCTGAGACATTATTTGTAAGATTTATTTACGTGTACGAAGTGGGCCCAGAAAGGCCACTTTTATGATTCCGAAAAATAAAAGCTTAATTTTCATATTTCATTCAAAAAAACGTTATTCTAGCAATCCAGCTGCTTAGAACTATTATTGCTATTATCTACTTGCATTTTTATACTGGGTTCTGATTACATTATTTTTATAAAGTCATAGATTTTTACCAAAAATACATCATCAAAGAATAAACAGACTACTTATAGTAGCCACAAATGACAAGCAAAGTATATTTGACAATTTATCTAAGCTGTTAAAGCATAGAAGCAAAAATTGCGTCCCTCAATCTAATTAAAATTGTATCTCAAAAATAAAATGTATTGAGTTTTTCTGAAAACAGAGTTTCAGTGTTTCTGAAATACTGTATAACTCATGACGGCTCTTTCACCCAATCATCCTGAAATATGCTTAGCAATCCCTAGTGTGTTGCACTGACGGGATTCAACCTGGTGTTGGGAGAAGGGGAATTTAGCCTTAGCTTATCCCCTCTGCCAATAAGTTTAACCGCCTGACCCAGTTAGCCAATGCTGACTGGGGGGGGGCCAAGAATTTGCAAAACTGCCGCATAAAAATCCTGCTGGGATGCTTGGTTTGCATTGGAATGAAAACGATTGAAGCAAATTTTAATGTTGAACAGCCAGCTAACAACCATAAGCACTACATCTGAGCTCAGAATCTAAAGCCATTGCATGCTTATTGAATTTCTATGAAGATTTTGATTTGGTGTCTAATCTCTTGCAATGCGGCCGCTCTAATCTCTTGGCAAGTGAGTAGCGCATCACGGTCTCACGGTGCAATCATGGGCAGCTACTGTTCTATCGTCACTGTATACGATCGTCACCTCTATTCTCATTCCAAACTCTCCCCTACTCTTACCTTGTCTCCCTATTTTTCTCTACTTCCTCCTTACTCTCACCTTTAGCTCACCCAAATCTCACCCTACTATCACCCTACTCTCACCCTAATCTCACCCTACTATCACCCTAATATCACCCTACTCTCACCCTACTATCACCCTAATATCACCCTACTCTCACCCTACTATCACCCTACTCTCACCCTACTCTCACCCTACTCTCACCCTACTCTCACCCTACTCTCACCCTACTCTCACCCTACTCTCACCCTAATCTCACCCTACTCTCACCCTACTCTCACCCTACTCTCACCCTACTCTCACCCTACTCTCACCCTAATCTCACCCTTTTCTCACTCTTATCTCAGCCTGCGCCCAGTGGACCAACGGTTCCAGCACCAATCGCAGCATGGAAACTAGCGGATCGGTTGACTCCTCAGCTGCCGCCCAGTTCGCCAAGGAGTGCTACCAGCTCGACTGGGGTCCCAACGCCAGGCGGATTCGCCTGCGGATGTGGGTGCTGGGCGCCTCAGCTTTCGGCATCGGCCTGTTCCCGGACAGCTCGTATTCCTTCACCTCCTGGTCCGCCACGCTTCTCAGCTTCGAGGCCACGTTCGGCTCATTCAGCAACCAACCGCTGTCTCTGCGCAGGGGCAGCACGCAGCAGGAAATCTGGAACAGCCGAGCCGAAGAGTTTGTTTTGTCGGCCAGCGAGTGGCGCCTCTTTGAGATGGAGCTGTCAGTCTCACAGCTCGCCGCCGGGGGTAACTTCACGTTTCATCGCTTGTCGCTAAACGGAGACTCGATTCTGCTGGAGCAGAGCTTTGCCGATCCGGGAGGCCTGCTCGATGTCTGCTGCCTCCGGATTCGTAACTACGGGGATGCTGTCATTGCGGCAGTGCAGTACTTTGTCATCGGTGAGCTGCTCCTGTCTGTCTGTCTGTCTGTCTGTCCGTCCGTCTGTCTGTCTGTCTGTCTGTCTGTCTGTCTGTCTATCTGTCTGTCTGTCTGTCTGTCCGTCTGTCTGTCGGTCTGTCTGTCTGTCTGTCCGTCTGTCTGTCTGTCTGTCTGTCTGTCTGTCTGTCTGTCTGTCTGTCTGTCTGTCTGTCTGTCGGTCTGTCTGTCTGTCTGTCTGTCCGTCTGTCTGTCTGTCTGTCTGTCCGTCTGTCCGTCCGTCTGTCTGTCTGTCTGTCTGTCTGTCTGTCTGTCTATCTGTCTGTCTGTCTGTCTGTCCGTCTGTCTGTCGGTCTGTCTGTCTGTCTGTCCGTCTGTCTGTCTGTCTGTCTGTCTGTCTGTCCGTCCGTCTGTCTGTCTGTCTGTCTGTCTGTCTGTCTGTCTATCTGTCTGTCTGTCTGTCTGTCCGTCTGTCTGTCGGTCTGTCTGTCTGTCTGTCCGTCTGTCTGTCTGTCTGTCTGTCTGTCTGTCCGTCCGTCTGTCTGTCTGTCTGTCTGTCTGTCTGTCTGTCTATCTGTCTGTCTGTCTGTCTGTCCGTCTGTCTGTCGGTCTGTCTGTCTGTCTGTCCTGTCTGTCTGTCTGTCTGTCTGTCTGTCTGTCTGTCTGTCTGTCTGTCTGTCCGTCTGTCTGTCGGTCTGTCTGTGTGTCTGTCTGTCTGTCTGTCTGTCTGTCTGTCTGTCTGTCTGTCTGTCTGTCTGTCTGTCTGTCTGTCTGTCTGTCTGTCTGTCTGTCTGTCTGTCTGTCTGTCTGTCTGTCTGTCTGTCTGTCTGTCTGTCTGTCTGTCTGTCTGTCCGTCTGTCTGTCTGTCGGTCTGTCTGTCTGTCTGTCTGTCTGTCTGTCTGTCTGTCTGTCTGTCTGTCTGTCTGTCTGTCTGTCTGTCCGTCTGTCTGTCGGTCTGTCTGTGTGTCTGTCTGTGTGTCTGTCTGTCTATCTGTCTGTCTGTCTGTCTGTCTGTCTGTCTGTCTGTCTGTCTGTCGGTCTGACTTAGCTTCAGTCGCTTGACCTAAAAGTAAATCATTGATCCAAAAAGACAGGCTGAGCATAAATAGCAAGGTAAGTAAAAATGGTAAGTTGCTTAAAGCTTGAACGAAAAAATAAACGGTCACGTGACCTGATGTACTTGTTTTCCCCATTGCGGATGATCACTGATATCGCCAAAGGCTTGTCGCTTTGCCTCTACACATCACACGTACTACACATGATTAATGCTTTTCATAAATGTGGATTTTTCTAATAAAAAATTGTCGCCAGAAATCTGAGGGTTTATTCAACGTGAGCTCGAGACAGGAAATTTAGTTTGCCTTTGTATTTGACCGATGATTGCAATTTTGTTGGGAAAGTACAACTGCAATAGCAAGCGGCGAAGCGGGGGATAATATTTATTCTCAGCTGGGAAAGCAAATATCACTTTTTCGGCCAAGAAGACAAGTTTAGGGTTGAATTTTTCAGACAAAGACACGCCAGGGCCCGTTAAAATTTTTTTAAAATCTATATCAGGTTAAAATTTCGGCTCAAGCCGGCAAAATTCATTGTTTTTTCTGAAAGGTTTAACACGTTTAGCGATTGATGGGGGCCCGGGGCAGTTATCATTTAAAGTCCCGTCACAGAAATTATTTCCTACATCTTTGGTCACTGCTGTCTACATCCCTAATTTCCCTATTTCTTCATCACCCTGTCTTCTCTTCCCTGCCTTCCTAAACTCCCCTTTCCTCCTTAAGTCATATATTTTTCCTTCATCACTAATTCTCCCTTCCCTTCATCACCTATTTCCCTTCTCTTCATCACCCATCTCTCTCCCTTCATCACCCATCTCTCTCCCTTCATCACCCATCTCTCCCTCCCTTCATCACCCATCTCTCCCTCCCTTCATCACCCATCTCCCTCCCTTCATCACCAATCTCCCCTTTCCTTCATCACTTATCTCCCTCCCTTCATCACCTATATCTCCCTCCCTTCATCACCTATATCTCCCTCCCTTCATCACCAATCTCCCCCCTTCATCACCCATCTCCCCTTCCCTTCATCACCAATCTCTCTCCCTTCATCACCCATCTCTCTCCCTTCATCACCCATCTCTCTCCCTTCATCACCAATCTCCCCCCTTCATCACCCATCTCCCCTTCCCTTCATCACCAATCTCTCTCCCTTCATCACCCATCTCTCTCCCTTCATCACCCATCTCCCTCCCTTCATCACCCATCTCTCCCTCCCTTCATCACCAATCTCCCTCCCTTCATCACCAATCTCCCCTTTCCTTCATCACCAATCTCTCTCCCTTAATCACCCATCTCTCCCTCCCATCATCACCCATCTCCCTCCCTTCATCACCCATCTCCCTCCCTTCATCACCCATATCTCCCTCCCTTCATCACCCATCTCCCCTTCCCTTCATCACCCATCTCCCCTTCCCTTCATCACCCATCTCTCCCCTCCATTCATCACCCCTCTCTCTTTCCCTGTATCACCAAAATCCCCAGGTCAACGCCCAGAAAGTACTCAAGTCATTTAGGCGACCCACTTTTCCGTGTCCTGAAATCAACGGGTCAGCTAGGACTCTCCGTAGGCCCTCTGTATAGTTTGTCCTTGGGCCTTGATGTAAGCAGAGTGGTCAGCCATGGCTCGGTCCCTATAAGACGCCGGTAGCGCACCTAAAATGGTTGAATTTTTTTTTGTCTGCACAATTATTTCAGCCAAATTCGGATGATTTTTTAGTCTTTGATTTAATCATTGGATTTCTAAGAAATTTTCTAAGAAAGCAAACAAGCCGGAACTCACCACCCGCCTCAGACTGTGGCAGCTGGCTCTCCAGAATTTGATAAGTCTTTGGCTTCACGTTCTTATAAGCCGACGCGCCCTGTTTCCTCACGGCCCCGTGGTGCTGCTGCTGCTGCTGCTCCTCGAAGAATTGGCCTCCGTTGCTATGCGGATCCGGCAGGGTTCGAGCAACCTGGCGGCCCGCCTCTGAGGCAGCGTAGGCAGCAATGTTGAATGCCCGCCTTTGTCAGTGATAGAAAAAAAATTAACAAAAAAATATATCGCTTGTTATAATGCTCAGATCCCAGTATGTAAGAACAGCCCAGCAACCGCCAAAATTGCCCATTAAATGGCTCCTGAAAAGCTTCCACAGAAATGCTCCTGCAATTTGCTAATTATCTGCATGTCGGCCATGACAGTTATACAACTTTATTTTTTCCAACTAAAAGTGCACTTTGCAAAAAGAGTTTCTGCAATGTCTATCACCAATATTCCTTTGTCTTGCTTCTTTCAATTTTTTCTTTGCAGAATAATGCAGCTGCGGATTTTGAATTTTCTCGGTTGCCAAGCCAACCAAAGTAAATTACCTGGGTAAAAAAATTCTCAACTCTTACTCACAAAGGGCTTGCAGACAGACATAGCTAATTTCTCACATTTCTTGAATAGCTTGAATAGAATAGGCCCTTGGGATCGAGTGGAGTTAGCTGAATGCTGTGTCCAAAGTCTGCCTTTGTTTTTAATGACAGAATTGCCACGAAAGAGAAGACAAGACACGTACTTATAACAAAAATTTATAAACAAGACATATGGGGGGCTGTGTACAGCTGCTGCTCCCACTAGGGCTCGAACCCACGACCTTCTGTTATTAAGGCCTTGTCAACCATTTTATTTAAGGATCCCAGAATTTCTGCTCTTTCTATCACTCACTATCTGTTTTCTTATTATCTATCTTCTCTTCTAACAGGAGCTCTGACAAGTGTTCGAGTTAGATGAGGCAGGTGAGGTGTGAAATGTCTAGTATGCTCAGGCATACAATGCCTCCTTCACATCCTTTTCACCGAAATAAAAAACTACCAATCCCCTACATGCTCGTCCACGAGAGTTTCAAGGCAGTTTTGTTAGTTTTCTCACTAAAATTATTGGTGAACTGTTAACTCGGTCGCCATGTTATTTCAGGTGTTGATTCAGGAAATTTATTTCTTGCCCAGACATTCTGGGTTCTTGAGTCGGCTAATTTTCAGGTCACCCTACAGAGCTTACAAAAAAATTCACACACAAACACTCACACACACACACAGACACACATACAGAGTTTCCGCTTACTCAGTCTCGTACTCACTTCTTAACGGTAAAGTCCAATTCGTTGCCAGCTCTGAGCACCTCAGCTTTGATCTGTGAGTGCGCAAATCCCGGACAGTAGGTCTGGTTGATCTTCACCACCACGTCGCCGGGCTCCAGGCCCGACTTGTGCGCGATGCTGTTGCGGGTGATCTGGGGCGGCGGTTGCCAGGTGGATTGTTGGCGCAGGTTTTTTTAAAAGTACTTTGCTAGATAGGGTGAAAATGTTGCCTTGCCTGTGGAGTCTGCGTGAATTTTTGCAAAATGGACAAACTATCTGTGTGATAGTCTCGGAGTGCTTTGAGTGATAGTCACGGAGTGCTTTGAGTGATAGTCACGGAGTGCTTTGAGTGATAGTCACGGAGTGCTTTGAGTGATAGTCACGGAGTGCTTTGAGTGATAGTCACGGAGTGCTTTGAGTGATAGTCACGGAGTGCTTTGAGTGATAGTCACGGAGTGCTTTGAGTGATAGTCACGGAGTGCTTTGAGTGACAATTATTGAGAATTGTGAAATGCTTGTCAGCTTGCCACGGAGCCAAGCCAAAGTTTATCCCACGCGCCTACCTTGTGCACGAACACCGGGAGATCAAAGTCCGAGCCGCCCTGGAGAGCGAAGCCCCACGCCTTGTCGCTGGTGTACCGTCGCAGCGAGACCACGGTCAGCGTGTCCTCCGCCTGGTTCATTCCACTTCCAAAATGAATGAAACCCGCACGCTGCAGTTGATTATTTTGCGTTGACAAAATTTTACTGGCAGGCGACAAGCCCTCGGCGTCAGGAAATTTATTCCAGTGACGGCATGGCAACCACCCCGTGGAAGATTGCGTAGGAGGCCGCTCCGCAGACCGTAACCGCCCTGCCTCCAACCCATAGACATTTCAGTCTGATTCGCTGCCGCACTCTGCAGAAAATTTTGTGCTTCGCCGCCAGCTGTTGCCGCATTGATTGCCAGACAGACTGACTAGAGAGGGCAGAGTGCGCGCCTGATGCTTTCACTTGTGCGTCCTGAAATTACAGGCAAATTCTGCCTGTCCCCCTAACTGCCAACCTCCTCTCTGCTGACTGCCTGCGTTGGGAAAGGTCGCGCACTTTTCGAAGAGAGTTGGCGCTCGAGGTGCCTTGCCAGACTGAAAAAATCCATGTGCTAAGTTTCTGCCGGGCGCATTTGGAAATTAAAATCCACTGGAATGGGCTCTCACTGCACAGCTTAGCCTGATCTGCAGAGACTTTAGATGGACCTTTCTGAGGTGATAAGGCCAAGTGCAAATTGCTTAAAGTGCGTTTTGCCTGCCACCCTAAACTGCTTTGCTGCAATTTAGTGCCAAGAGCTACTGCATTACCGCAATATAGAAAGATAGATAGATAGATAGATAGATAGATAGATAGATAGATAGATAGATAGATAGATAGATAGATAGATAGATAGATAGATAGATAGATAGATAGATAGATAGATAGATAGATAGATAGATAGATAGATAGATAGATAGATAGATAGATAGATAGATAGATAGATAGATAGATAGATAGATAGATAGATAGATAGATAGATAGATAGATAGATAGATAGATAGATAGATAGATAGATAGATAGATAGATAGATAGATAGATAGATAGATAGATAGATAGATAGATAGATAGATAGATAGATAGATAGATAGATAGATAGATAGATAGATAGATAGATAGATAGATAGATAGATAGATAGATAGATAGATAGATAGATAGATAGATAGATAGATAGATAGATAGATAGATAGATAGATAGATAGATAGATAGATAGATAGATAGATAGATAGATAGATAGATAGATAGATAGATAGATAGATAGATAGATAGATAGATAGATAGATAGATAGATAGATAGATAGATAGATAGATAGATAGATAGATAGATAGATAGATAGATAGATAGATAGATAGATAGATAGATAGATAGATAGATAGATAGATAGATAGATAGATAGATAGATAGATAGATAGATAGATAGATAGATAGATAGATAGATAGATAGATAGATAGATAGATAGATAGATAGATAGATAGATAGATAGATAGATAGATAGATAGATAGATAGATAGATAGATAGATAGATAGATAGATAGATAGATAGATAGATAGATAGATAGATAGATAGATAGATAGATAGATAGATAGATAGATAGATAGATAGATAGATAGATAGATAGATAGATAGATAGATAGATAGATAGATAGATAGATAGATAGATAGATAGATAGATAGATAGATAGATAGATAGATAGATAGATAGATAGATAGATAGATAGATAGATAGATAGATAGATAGATAGATAGATAGATAGATAGATAGATAGATAGATAGATAGATAGATAGATAGATAGATAGATAGATAGATAGATAGATAGATAGATAGATAGATAGATAGATAGATAGATAGATAGATAGATAGATAGATAGATAGATAGATAGATAGATAGATAGATAGATAGATAGATAGATAGATAGATAGATAGATAGATAGATAGATAGATAGATAGATAGATAGTTAGATAGATAGATAGATAGATAGATAGATAGATAGATAGATAGATAGATAGATAGATAGATAGATAGATAGATAGATAGATAGATAGATAGATAGATAGATAGATAGATAGATAGATAGATAGATAGATAGATAGATAGATAGATAGATAGATAGATAGATAGATAGATAGATAGATAGATAGATAGATAGATAGATAGATAGATAGATAGATAGATAGATAGATAGATAGATAGATAGATAGATAGATAGATAGATAGATAGATAGATAGATAGATAGATAGATAGATAGATAGATAGATAGTTAGTTAGTTAGATAGATAGATAGATAGATAGATAGATAGATAGATAGATAGATAGTTAGATAGATAGATAGATAGATAGATAGATAGATAGATAGATAGATAGATAGATAGATAGATAGATAGATAGATAGATAGATAGATAGATAGATAGATAGATAGATAGATAGATAGATAGATAGATAGATAGATAGATAGATAGATAGATAGATAGATAGATAGATAGATAGATAGATAGATAGATAGATAGATAGATAGATAGATAGATAGATAGATAGATAGATAGATAGATAGATAGATAGATAGATAGATAGATAGATAGATAGATAGATAGATAGATAGATAGATAGATAGATAGATAGATACACAAATACATTCATGCATCTCCCCCGCACATGCAGCTGTAACAGGCTTAGAAACAGTTTAAAAAGCATTAAAAATCAGAGTAACTTTTACTTTCATACCTTTGCAAAAAAGTTTTCGAGCCAATTTTTTACATTAGCAAGAGTAATTATTGTCCATTAGTGATAGGAAGCAGATGAAGTGTCACACAGAATAGGAAAATCACACCGCTTTTTGGCGAGTTTTTTCTTTCCTTTATAATGCTCGGTGTCAATCACATTTTCCCCTTTAGTTTTTACGTAATTTTTTAAAGTACAGAAGCGAATTATTTTTATATGAATGCCTAGCTCTGAGCAGGACCGTGGTTTGGATCATTTTATTAACAACATGTTATGGATATGTCAAAAAACTTTTTTGAAATTGAATATATTTTTTCTATCGCTTGCGTACACTGAGCTCAGTGGTAAATATTTGAAAATCCTTTTTTCGCTACTAACAATAGCTTGTATGCGCATGCGCAAACTTTTATGAGTCCGAATAAATTCTGAATAATGGTTAGCAGGGACATATCAGTAGTTTTATCGTATTATTCAGTTAAACAGCAGGCAAAAGACAGGATGTGTGAAATCAGAATTAGTCTAGCTACATAGTCTTTGTTTTACTTTAGCTAAGGAAGGAAATGCCGGCAAAAGTTCATGATGCCCGTTTCATATCCTTTAATACGTAAATTTTTTCAATAAATTGTTAACATAAAATGTTTCTCTTCCGAATTTACAGCTCGTCATGGGAGTTGAAGTTGCCGTAGTTGGTGGCTTGGTGACCAACGAATGTCTCCCATTTTTTAAGAATTTCCTCTTTGCTCAGCGCTTTGTCCTTGTTCTCGTCGGCCATCTTGAAAAGGTGCTTGGTCTCCTGAATGAGTTAAGAATTCGGTGCATTTGTATTTTTGTGAGCACTATGTACAGGAGCCATGTACAACAGTAACCCAATGTGCAAGATAATTTCCTAACCCAATGTACATTGGATAGTGGCCTCAATGTACAGGAGGATAGTAGTCGAATGTACAGGAGGATTGTAGCCGAATGTAAAGGAGGTTAGTAGCCCAATGTACAGGAGGATAGAAGTCCAATGTACAGGAGGATAGTGGCCCCAATGTGCAGGAGGATAGTAGCCCAATATGTACAGAAGGATAGTAGCCCAAAGTACAGGAGAATAAGGATTCCTGTCTCTCTCTCTACACTCGATTCATTCTGCTTAGCGCGCGAGTGACTCACCCTGTGCGAGTGATCGAAATCATCTGGCACGATCCACTTATAGACCTCGTTGGGGTCCAGGAAGCCGTCCTTGTTGATGTCGAGCTTCTCCTGAAATCGTTGAAGAAATCATGCGACCTCTTGGAAACATTAGACGCTTTCAGCATCCGAGTATTTTTTGAATGAGAGATAACTAAGTATTATACGAGCTAAAAATTCTTAAAATTTTTCATTATAATAAAAATCGAAGAGAAGAGAAAACACCAGGACTCTATAAAATCGGGTACGGTTTGCACCAAATTTGAGATTTGTAGAGAAAGTGATGGGATCTGTAGAGAAAGTGATGCTGATTTGTAGAGAAAGTGATTAGATTTGTAGAGAAAGTGATGAGATTTGTGGAGAAAGTGATGAGATTTGTAGAGAAATTGATGAGATCTGTAGAGAAAGTGATGAGATTTGTAGAGAAAGTGAAAGTGATGAGATTTGTAGAGAAAGTGTTGGGATTTGTGTAGCAGCGGCGCACCTTGAACTGCTTCTCCTCGGCAGCGACCCAGTCGGGCAGCTTCTTGTTGTTCTTGACATCGTTCTCGTACTCCGGGTGCAGATCCTTCATGAACTCGTTCAAGTCGATCTTGCCGTCCTTGTTCTTGTCCGTGTTCATCATGGTCTCCTGGATGACGATCTCCTTCATGTTAGGCGCCTCCTCCGGGTGCAGGAAGTCGGCGAACTCGGTCTTGTTGAGCTGCTTGTCGCCGTCGGCGTCAGCCTTGAGCCACCTGGCCTGATCGCGCACCATCTGGGTGCTGTAGGTCTCCTGCGCACTCTTGTCGGTCGGCTCGTCGCCCACGATCTCGTGGTGAATGGCCTGCTTGTACTCCTCCCTGAAGGATGGGTTATTCATGTTTTGTACTAATGCGGAGCGTCATGTACTTTCTTAGCAACTTGTTATCTATTAGCTCCGAGTGAGCTTGAACTTCTTCCAAAAAAAACTTTTGCAGCAACTCACAGCGTGATCGGCGAGTCCAAATCCTTGGCGTTCACGGTCGCCTTCAGGTTGTGGAAGCGGCTCTCAGCGGCCCGGGTCCTCTCGGCCCTCGCCACTTTGGCTAGCCAGGCCTGCATCTCCTCGGGAGACACCTTGGTGTCGTTGTTAGTGTCGATCTTTGTAATCAGCTCTGCCAGCTTCTCCTTGGACTCATCTGGGGACATCTCGTCAAACTTGTGCGACTCTTCGCGGCCTGCAGAGACATGGCAAGGATTATGCGAAAGCAAGTATAGTATTAGAATTTGAGCACTGATGTCTAATCCCCAAATTTGAGACAAATTGAGCACTGACTTGCAATAAATTCCCCCAAGCATTTTTTTAAATAAAATATTCGGCCGCGTTTAGGTGCTGAATTGATTAATGCAAAGATCAAACATAAAATGCTAAATGACTGCACATTGTACCAGCCACAGATTACGCTCGTATCTGCACCCCCCCACAAGCCACAGACTATCTGCACCCCCGTACAGACCACAGACTATCTGCACCCCATACAAGCTACAGACTATCTGCACCCCATACAAGCCACAGACTATCTGCACCCCATACAAGCTACAGACTATCTGCACCCCGTACAGACCACAGACTATCTGCACCCCGTACAGACCACAGACTATCTGCACCCCATACAAGCTACAGACTATCTGCACCCCGTACAGACCACAGACTATCTGCACCCCATACAAGCTACAGACTATCTGCACCCCATACAAGCCACAGACTATCTGCACCCCATACAAGCTACAGACTATCTGCACCCCGTACAGACTACAGACTATCTGCACCCCATACAAGCTACAGACTATCTGCAACCCGTACAGACCACAGACTATCTGCACCCCATACAAGCCACAGACTATCTGCACCCCATACAAGCCACAGACTATCTGCACCCCGTACAGACCACAGACTATCTGCACCTTGTACAAGCCACAGACTATCTGCACCCGCACAAACCACAGACTATCAAAAAATTCCAAACCACGAAATTCAAGCGGTTTGAAACTGAACGCAAGGTCTCTATCATCATGCGAAGAGAAACTCACCCAAGAAGGACTCGTGGTCGTACTTAGGATCGTGATGATCGTCGTCGTGGTCGCCACCCTCGTCGTGCTTGTCATCATCGTGATGATCGCCTTCGCTGCTGTCGCCGTCATCGTCATCATCGTCGTCGTGCTCAGCGTCCGAAGGTTTCGCATCGTAGACTCTGGAATCTTTGTGCTTGTCCTTGGCGCCCTCAATGGAGGTCGCTAGCAGCAGAGCCGTGAGGCCCAGCAGCATCAGTAGGAGCATTGCGGGCGCTTTGCTGAACATGACTGGCCTTCTCTGACTAAGTGTGATTCGGAAACTAACACAGTTGATTTTCGTGGAATAAAATGCCGAATTTCTGACTTTCTCTTTGCTTGCTTTTAAAACCGAGAAGAACAGAAGCCACCCCACTACTTACCCTGCCCAACTCCGCCAAGTAGGAGGGTGGTGAGGGGGTTGCCTTGAGAGTTTTGGTCTCCCTCTTGCCCCCGTCTTTAGGAAGAAAGAAAGAAGTGTTTTTTAGTCCAAGGACTTCTACAGAGGTTTGGACTAGAAGTTAATGTACGAGCTCATGGATTTTGTGGGATTAAACATCATATTGTTCGAAACAATTCAAGATCAAAGCAAAAAATTCTCGAGCAGAAAAAAACTTTTTCTAGGTTTTTTGGTAGAATTTACGATTTCAACAACGCTAATTCTTAGCAAAGATCTGAGCGGGATGGATTTTCCCTAGAGTTAGGATTGGGAATCAAATCCAGAAGGAGTTTCGGGTGTTTCATCAGACGCCTCAGAGGAGTTGTAGCCTAGTGGCTAGGGCGCCTGCCTTAAAACCGGAAGGTCGTCGGTTCGACCCCCGGCTCCAGGAAACAATCTGTGCCCTTGAGCAAGGCACTTAATCCCACATTGCTTCAGTGCACCCAGCTGAGATTGGGTATCAGTTTGAGCTGGATAAATTTAGTGTGGGTGTTGCGGCCCCTACAGCCCGTCAGGCTGAAAGCTGTACACAGCCCTCGGATGCGCCGCACAACTAGCTGCGGCTGTGCCTTGGGCTGTACATCTGATCGAAAGGTCGGGTGTCTAAATGTATTTATTTTATTTTAATTATTATTTATCAGACGCCCAAAACTAATAGGCCCACAAACAACAAGATAATAAAATTTCGATTTTCTGTCCAGATAGCCTTCAGTTCTAGTAGTCCATGGCCAATCAAGAACAAAAGGCAACACAAGCGGGTCGATTGGACCACGTCGCTTTAGGAGACGTCAGCGCAACTGGCGGCCGCGGCGGGCAGATGCGCCGGCGCCCACCCCCCAGCTAAAGAAGCCGAGCGATCTCTGGCTTCAAGCTTAGCAAGCCTGGACGCAAAAACGCGAGTCAGAGTAACTCGAGCTCGAGATCAGCTTACACATGACAAGGCTCAGCACAGTCTGCTCACTTCTGAAGGAAAGACAGAGAGACCACAGCAGAGGGGAGGCAGCCGGGAGCAGGTGCAAAGCGAGCCCCCCCAACCCCCTTCCCCAATTTGTCACTCCCTCTACAGTTATGCTAAATTGTTAAGAGTAATAAATTGCAGAGCAAACGTTACTCCAAGGCCTGTTTCACATTATAAAACATTTTTAACGCTAAAGCAGCGAGGGAACAAGTGTCGTTTATAGCAGTAGTATACGTTAACAATTATTTAGCACGTCATCTTTAAAAAACGCTTGACTTTTTGTCCACCATTGGGGTCAGAAGGGAAATTTTCCCGCGAAACCGCCAATTCCCAGCTCAACTTTTCCTTCAAGCTGTTTGCCTGACGATTTCGAGCGCTTCAGTTCAATGGAGCGGGAACTGATCGGGAGAGCAGCAGCTGTGCAGCTGGGCGTCCCGGCGGTAGGGGGGGCGAGTCCCATATCCAACGAACTATGATTCAGTTTTCACACGTTGAAATTGATTACGAACGGAGCTTACGTGGCAACTTGGGAGCAAAAATGCTCGCTCTGTCTCTGTCCCTGCAAATATTCTGTGCGCTGGGGGGAGGGGGGCGCTTTTACAAGCTCGAAATTTCACATAACCGAAATTTCACAAAACCGAAATTTCACATGCCCGAAAATCACAAACCCGAAAGTTCACAAACCCCAAATTCGACAAACCCTAACGGTCACAGGCTCGAAATTTCACAAACTTGAAATTAAAAAAACACGATGTTTAACAAACCCGAAATTTCAAGAACTTGAAAGTTTATAACGTTGAAAATCTCATTTGTCCCCGCCTACCTCTCTCACTCTCTCTCGCCTCTCTCCTTCCCGCTCTCCCCTCCCTCTAAATTCAGTTCTAAGCAAGCAGTTATTCGCATCTTCCTATACAACGTCACACGTTGATAACTAACAAGGCGCCAAAAGTTTTAGAGATCTTTCGAAGGAAATATCAAGCAAACAGGCTATTTAGTTAAAGCAACTGTGGGCCATTGTGAGAACAAATAAATCTAATATGCATGTATTTGTCAGAATTGTCAAAATAGAATTTTATAGCGTCTCTGCAATTTGTCAGGAAGCACCAACAGTTTCGCCATGGTGTCAAATCCCCAATCGGGATCCTCTACTTCCGCTTAGCCGGAACGATCCGGAACGAGCCGCTGGCACCGTCGCGGCCAAATTCCACTTCGCCGCCGAGGCGGAAGCGCCGGCCGCCGATGCTGCGGTAGCGCAGCAGGAAGCCGGACGAGCTCACTGACCCGTCCGTCACCCAGCGCAGCGTCACGGTCGAGCCGCGCATGGTGGACAGGCGCCGGCTGAACGGGCCGACCCGGCCGGTGAAGTAGCCGGTCACGCGGCGGCCGCGCGAGTCCGTGTACTCAATGTACACCCGGTCGTAGCGGGTCTCCGTGTTGAAGAAGTCGAACGACAATTGAACGCCGCGGCCCCTGTTGTTCCGCCCGGAGATGAGCTCGTAGTTGCAGTCGAGGTTGTGACTGTAGCTGCCGTTGCAGCTCCACGGGTAGCCGTAGTTTGACGACAGCACGCCGCTCTGACCGTCTCTCGATTTGTAAAGCGTCGGGCAGGCGTCTGGATTGAGTTGATGAGGCCTTGTTTGGATTCTTTTTAGACACAGATAGGATACCTGTTAGATACGGATGGGATACCTGTTAGACACGGATTGGATACCTGTTAGACACGGATTGGATACCTGTTAGACACGGATTGGATACCTGTTAGACACGGATTGGACGCCAGTTAGACACTGATTGAATACCTGTTAGACACGGATTGGATACCTGTTAGACACGGATTGGATACCTGTTAGACACTGTTTGGATACCTTTTAGACACGGATTGGATACCTGTTAGACACGGATGTGATACCTGTTAGACACGGATGTGATACCTGTTAGGCACGGATTGGATACCTGTTAGACACGGATTAGATACCTGTTAGACACGGATTGGATACCTGTTAGAAACGGATGTGATACCTGTTAGACACGGATTGGATACCTTTTAGACACAGATTGGATACATGTTAGACACGGATTGGATACCTGTTAGACACGGATTGGATACCTGTTAGACACGGATTGGATACCTGTTAGACACGGATGTGATACCTGTTAGACACGGATTGGATACCTGTTAGACACGGATTAGATACCTGTTAGACACGGATTGGATACATGTTAGACACGGATGTGATACCTGTTAGACACGGATTGGATACCTGTTAGACACGGATTAGATACCTGTTAGACACGGATTAGATACCTGTTAGACACGGATTGGATACCTGTTAGACACGGATTAGATACCTGTTAGACACGGATTGGATACCTGTTAGACACGGATGTGATACCTGTTAGACACGGATTGGATACCTGTTAGACACGGATGTGATACCTGTTAGACACGGATTGGATACCTGTTAGACACGGATGGGATGCCTGTTAGACACGGATTGGATACCTGTTAGACACGGATTAGATACCTGTTAGACACGGATTAGATACCTGTTAGACACGGATTGGATACCTGTTAGACACGGATTAGATACCTGTTAGACACGGATGTGATACCTGTTAGACACGGATTGGATACCTGTTAGACACGGATTAGATACCTGTTAGACACGGATGTGATACCTGTTAGACACGGATTGGATACCTGTTAGACACGGATGGGATGCCTGTTAGACACGGATTGGATACCTGTTAGACACGGATGTGATACCTGTTAGACACGGATTGGATACCTGTTAGACACGGATTGGATACCTGTTAGACACGGATTGGATACCTGTTAGACACGGATTGGATACCTGTTAGACACGGATGGAATACTTATTAGACTCACAAACGGACACAGCCGCCGCGCAGGAAACCAGCAGAAGACACAACAGCTTCATGTCGTTGATAATCAGCTGGTATGTAAATGGCTAACCAGTTTGGGGAAGTAATAAAATGGGAAAATTTTAACGGCTTATATAGACACTTAATCCTAACACCTGAGTCGATAATTAATTAACGACATGCAATTTCACCTGTCCCATTGCTAAATTGAAAAAACCAAACGCACATTTGAACAGCTGCTGAAGGAAAAGTCAGTTTTTGATGCTCATTTCATAAATTAGTGGACAATTGGGAAGGCTGACCAATTCGTGCAGCGATTTATAATAAAAATTTTTCCTGTTTGATCAGGCCATCCAGTTAATTATTGGAGGCGCATTTTTTTCAAAGCAGAAAAAGTTGTCATTTCCATTTGGATTGTCCAGAAACAGAAAGTTCTGTCGATTTTTTTCACGCATTATAACTTTATTATTTATTAGTTACGATCGTACTGGTTGCTCATATTTGCCTATTAGCAA
This sequence comes from Macrostomum cliftonense, assembly GCA_950096795.1. Classification (NCBI taxonomy): domain Eukaryota; kingdom Metazoa; phylum Platyhelminthes; family Macrostomidae; genus Macrostomum; species Macrostomum cliftonense. Next base: position 440,548 of record CATNEM010000256.1, on the reverse strand, counting down.
AATATGTTCCACATTATTCTAAAATTACCAGCATCTAATTGATAGATGCATCTTTCCAACAATAATGCCACTCAACAAGGGGCATATTTTGCACTGCTTGCTTTTTTAGTTTGACCAAGGCAGCTCTGCTGCTGAAGCCTATCGACAAATATGACACGTGATGGGCCGCTGATTCAGCAAGTTCCGTGGCGGAGACAGGAGCCTTCAAGATGACCCCCGGTCTGGTCGGCCCCCTGTGGTCGAAGTTGATCAGTTGCGGGCCACCAGTGAAGCTGATCGACGACTGACCACCCGAGCCCGAGCATTTAGAATTACCCACGATGTAGGATTTACCCCAAACATTCAAAATTTTTACTCCGGGCATTGAAAATTACTGAACATTTCACATTTCCCCGAGCATTCAAAATTACCCACAATGCAGCCTTTCCCCCCGAGCAGGTAGCATTTTCTCTAAGAATTCAGAATTACCCCCGAGCGTGTGTCAATTCCCCCGAGCATGCAGCGTTTCCCCCGAGCATTCAAAATTTTTCCCGAGCGTGCAGCGTTTCCCCCCAGCATTCAGAATTTATGTAGTTTTATATAGCTGTATATATATTTTTTCGGCGTTATGAAGTTTCGGTGTTGTGAAAGTGACTTGCTGCTAGAGCAGGGCTACGAGGTTCTACCCCACCTACCTTATAGCCCAGACATTGCACCGTAGTACTATTGACTCTTCCGTGCCCTCGATGGGCACTTGCAAGGCAACAGCTTCGACAATGAACCAGTCCTCGTCGAGGAGATTGCTAGATTTTTTCGACTCTTAGCCAGAGACGTTCTACGAGGGTACAAGGACAGAATAGAAGCACTGCCACACCACTCGCGACAGGTGGTACTCGTAGATAGTGATGGCGCATACATTACTGACTGAATGCATGTTATTCTTGACACGTGGTAGATAGTGATGGCGCATACATTACTGACTGAATGCATGTTATTCTTGACACGTGGTAGATAGTGATGGCGCATACATTACTGACTGAATGCATGTTATTCTTGACACGTGGTAGATAGTGATGGCGCATACATTACTGACTGAATGCATGTTATTCTTGACACGTGGTAGATAGTGATGGCGCATACATTACTGACTGAATGCATGTTATTCTTGACACGTGGTAGATAGTGATGGTGCATACATTACTGACTGAATGCATGCTATTCTTGAAAAAAACTTTAGTGAACTTCTGTGTAAAAACCACGGAACTTTCAGGAAAACCCAATACCTGAAGTTATAAAAACTTTAGTTAACTTCAGCTAAACTTCAGGCAAACTCTAGCTAAACTTCAGCGACACTTTAGGTAAACTTCAGTAATAATTAAGCAAAATTTCGGCTAATGGATAGAGGAGTTGTAGCCTAGTGGCTAGGGCGCCTGCCTTAAAACCGGAAGGTCGTCGGTTCGACCCCCGGCTCCAGGAAACAATCTGTGCCCTTGAGCAAGGCACTTAATCCCACATTGCTTCAGTGCACCCAGCTGAGATTGGGTACCAGTTTGAGCTGGATAAATTTAGTGTGGGTGTTGCGGCCCCTCCAGCCAGTCAGGCTGAAAACTGTACACAGCCCTCGGATGCGCCGCGCAACTAGCTGCGGCTGTGCCTTGGGCTGTACATCTGATAGAAAGGTCGGGTGTCTAAATTTATTACTTATTTTATTCGGCTAAACTTCAGCTTAACTTTATCTACACTTCAGTTACAATTCAGCTAAAATTCAGTAAGCTTCAGCTAAACTTTAGCTGTACGTTAGCTGAACTTCAGCGAAACTTCAGTCAGAATTCAATCATGTTTTAACTTTAGTTAAACTTCACCTAAACTGCAGTCAAAAAGCAGCAAAAATTCAGGTAAAATTAAGCCCGACTTTAACTAACATTCAAATAAAATTCAGCCAAAATTAAAGTCAGCTTCACAGGTCAAGCTACGAGCTAAATTGATTTTTTCTCTCACTGATTCTAATAAGACCTTTGTCTTATACGTACCTTTGCCATAGACCAACCCTATTCAAAAAATAAAATATTTTTTAGGGACTCAATGAGATTTTACCTCAGGAATAATTTCCCGCCGAGATTCTCCCACTGAGCGTTTCCCACAGGAATTTTTCCCGCAATAAGTTTTCCCGCCGAGATTTTACCGCAGGAATAATTTCCCGCCGAGATTCTCCCACTGAGCGTTTCCCACAGGAATTTTTCCCGCAATAAGTTTTCCCGCCGAGATTTTACCGCGGGAAAACCCGAAAGCTACTATCACAGAAGATAAGCAGGACTTTTCAGTTGAACAAAACTGTGAGAAAAAAGCTATATTTTAAAACTTCGTGCAAGAGAACTGAGTTTACTTGCTTGGCGAGTAAACTTACTACTAGTAGTAGCTTCCTGCATGAAAATCTCGGTGGGAAAAACTCCAGCGGAAAAATCTTGTGCTCCCATTGTTTGTATCCTCCACAGTTTTGCTCACGTCTACTAACAGTAGCAAAATAACCGTCTCTTGCCGAGGCAAATCAATAGTTTTTATTTTGTTTTTGATTGCACAATTAAGGCCACAAATTTTCTCCAATAGAGGGGTTTCCATGCTTGGGGAAAAAACTTGAGGGATTCTAGTCTCATGGTGCCCAGAAAATTGCTTTTGACATCATCAATCTTGAATCCTCGCACTGGACCCAGCCTATTACTATATTAGTGTTATTCCCTAGCCGCAGTCCCTTTCAATTACCCCAACACAAGGAATCGTATCCCGCTGAAAAACCACTGATGAAAATAACAGAGCAAAGCCAATCGAGCAGATTCGCACAAGTTGGGCCATTGTGAGTACAGATTAATCTACGCATGTATTTTCATATTGGATTATTTGATTGCGCATCTGCATTCTGCTGTCACAGTTTACTTTCGCTTGGCCTTCTCAATTCTAATGGAGCCTTCGAGTCCGTTCTGATCGAGTTCGAACTCGCCGCCGAGTCGGAAGCGCATCACCGGAGCCACGTTGAAGCGCACGAGGAAGCCGTAGCTGCTCACAGAGCCATCGGTGAATAGAAAGAGTCGCACCGGAGTTCCCCGCCTGGCGTCCAGCACTCGGGAGAATCCGCCCACGCTGCCAGTGAAGTAGCCCGTCACGTTGCGACCCTGCGCGTTGGTGTACTCAATCTCGACGTAGTCGTAGCGCAACTCAGTGTTGAAGTAGGCGAAGCTGATGAACACGCCTCGGCCGGTGTTCTGGCGTCCCGGCACCAGCTCGTAGCGGCAGCGCAGGTTGTGCGCATAGGAGTCGTTGCAACGGCTCGGGAAGCCATAGTTCGAGGACAGAATGCCGCGGTAGCTGGACGAGGGACTCACAAACAGCGTCGGACAGGCGTCTGCGGAGGCGCGAATTTCCGGATAATTTTGTCACTGGTGGCAGTCAATTTCATACCTTCACGCATCTCACAACTTACCAACGGACACTCCAGCAGCCAGACAGACCAGCAGGCACAGCAGGAAACTCTCTAGTTTCATTCTTGCTAAAAAATTAGTTCCAATTATGCAGGCTCCGCTTTGCTGCGCGCTTAGTTTTCACGTGCTAAGCCAAGCTCACTGCTTATATAGAGAGATAAGCAAAGCCACTCAACACATGCGGTTTTAGTTAAACAAACACACCTGTCTAAGCATGTCTAAGCCGCATTTTCAACCAAGGAAGTTTTATCAAATTCATTAAAAAAATACAGCTGAAAACTAAAAACTAATGTTGAACTGTTTGATCAAATGGATGACTCTCGGGATAATGGAAAAATGTGGATCAAAAGTTCCACAAAAATTATAAGCTTATAAAATTGTTCATTTTACGTTGCTAATACGAAAACAGTTAAGGACTATTGGTTTGTAGGTAGATGCTTCAATTAGATTTAAGCATTTACGGTTCCCACTGTACTTTGATTTATTGATTAGAAATCGCGCCATATGAGGCTATTTTTCTCGAGTTTCAAAGTCAAGTGATTATTATTATCATTATTATTTTTTTTAAATTCACACACAAAAAAATGGCACCGACTTTTTGTTACAGCAATTCAGCAAACAAAGCCAAAATCAGGAAATGAACCTTCTCAGAGGCACTAAGCAAAATGAATTTTTTAACCTTTTCTGAGGTCTTCTTTAATCTTCTCCAGCGTGGCGCTGTTGACGTTTTAGATTTTTGTAGAGAATATCGGGCTTTACTGCCCTTTGTGACTCACATGCCAATTCGTGATTATTAAGTCGAAATCCTGCTAGATTCTCTAAGTATACTTTCTCTGGTCGATATGGTGTTTTGAAATTTTAATAGAAATGATGACTTAGCTTGGACGATTTTTGCATTTTTAGCTTTCAGTAAGTCACAAATTGAGCCTCAAATTTGCATCCGTGTTTTAGATTGATAATTTTTGGGTCTTACAATCACGAAAAACGATGATAAATTGTTAGCGTTTGCCAGGTTAAAAGCACATTTATTAACTTAAGACAGGGGTCGGCAAACTCCTGCCCGCGAGGGCCCTCCATCTGGCCCCAAGAAGACCCTTTGGAAGTTTACTATTGCAATCCGGCCCGCTCTAAGGCAACAGTCTGAAATGCTCATTGAAGAAGCAGTCCCCTCTTCTCACTTCTCTTCTGTCTCCTCTCCCTCCTCTCGCTCCCCTGCTCTCCCTCTTCAGTCCCTCTGCCCCTCCACTCCTCTCCCTCTGCCCCTCCACTCCTCTCCCTCTGCCCCTCCAATCCTCTCCCTCTGCTCCTCCACTCCTCTCCCTCTGCCCCTCCACTCCTCTCCCTCTGCCCCTCCACTCCTCTCCCTCTGCCCCTCCACTCCTCTCCCTCTGCCCCTCCACTCCTCTCCCTCTGCTCCTCCACTCCTCTCCCTCTGCCCCTCAACTCCTCTCCCTCTGCCCCTCCACCCCTCTCCCTCTGCTCCTCCACCCCTCTCCCTCTGCCCCTCCACTCCTCTCCCTCTGCTCCTCCACTCCTCTCCCTCTGCCCCTCCACTCCTCTCCCTCTGCCCCTCCACCCCTCTCCCTCTGCTCCTCCACCCCTCTCCCTCTGCCCCTCCACCCCTCTCTCTCTGCGCTCCCTCTCTTTTTTCTCTTCTCACTGCTCTCCCTTCATTTCCTCAATCTCCTCTCTTACTATCTCCATACATCTCCCTTTCGCTCGTCTTATCTCATTTTTCCCCCTTAATCTGGTTGCTTAATATTTTAACCACACTGGCCCACAGCCATGTTCTGGGTCTATATCTGGCCCTCGAGGTGAAAAAGCTAGTTGCCGACCCCTGACTTAAGACAAAACTTGTGCATTGGATTTTTCGATATGCTAAAGCCAATAATTGATGGACGCAAAAAACAGCGAAAATAATTGAAAAATCAAAGACTAAAATAAGGAGCACCAACTTCAGACTTACAGAAATGCCCCAATGGTACGCACGTCCAAAAATTCTGCTCAAATTTTGAAGCTGATCATCAATTCGACTATCAACATTCTCACCCTCCCTCAGGTTATTCACCATCACGACACCAAGACCTCTTCACCCAGCCTGAAATACTTAGGATTAGAAAATTGCACCTTCACACTGTCTTTGTCTTGAGCTTCGCGGCTTTGGATAATCAGTCCACGGCTTTGGAATAAGCAGTATAGGGGAACAAACAAAGCCTATAATCAAGGACAAGTCACAGACAAAGTTCGTTTTTCAATACAGCTGGCAGAGATATTTAGCTTCATCAAATTTTACCCCTGAAGAGACAATTCAGCAAAGAAAGAAAAATTGTCATGTTATAGTGGGCCAGAGTGATCATCGATAAGTCTAGATATGGTTTATTGATAATTTTGTTTTATTTCCGATAGAACAGTCTCTGCGCATCCGCTAAGCTCAGGATTCAGCTACTTGGAATTGTCAGAAGGGTCGCTCCGTCACTTCCGCTTGGCCTTTTCAAGCCTGACTGAACCGTGGACGCCGTTCTCGCTGACCTCCAGCATGCCGCCAATTCTGTAGCGTCGAATCGGCGGCGCCGGCACAGCGTGGAATCGCATGCGGAAGCCGACACTGTTGACGCTGCCGTCCGTGGTCCAGCGCATCCGCACGGGGGTGCCCCGTTTGGCGGGCAGGAACTCGCGCAGCGGGCCGACACCGCCGGAGAACAATCCGGTCACTAGCAGGCCCTGCTGGTTGGTGAATTCGAGTTGCACAGAGTCAAAACGCGCCTCAGTGTTGAAGTAGTCGAACTGGACAATCACGCCACGGCCGGAGTTGTTTGCAGCCGGCACCAGCTCGTAGCTGCAGGCCAAATTGTGGCAGTACTCAATGTCACAGTGGCGCGGGAATCCGTGACTAGACGACATGATCCCAGTGATGTTGGTTCTGCTCAAGTAGAGAGTCGGGCAGGCGTCTGAAAATCAAGGGATTGATCCCAGCGAGGGATTATTGGAAGCACTAAAGCAGACCGATCCATGCAAGGGTGAAAGTTTGCGACAGAGTAAGAGTTATCTCACCAACAGACGCAACCGCCAAGCAAAAAACTAGAAAAAGGTGCCGCAACTTCATGGCGCAGACGCGGCGGACAGAAAAAAATCAAGGATTGACTGTTCAAGCTTTTAGTTAGCATTTAATCACCGTCCGACTTTTATTTTGGCTAATTAATTCTGAAAATGTGAGTCCAGCTGCTCGTTCACGTGGTCAATAAATTAGATTGTAGTTGCTCAACTGATCACACACAGTTTACCTAATAATAATTGGTCATCAAGAAGTGCCGCCAAGTCTGTCTATGTAATACAGAAAAAAATTTGCTTGTAATAACATGCTTTGCAGCTGTTTAATGCAACTGGCAATTGAAATCGTGAATTTAAGGTGAGTTAAAAAATAGCTAAATTAGCTAATAGCTTACTCCTAGTAGTAGAGATTCGAGTACTTATCATTTTTTAATATTTCGACCCAGATCCACTCGAACAGTTCAAAGTAAATTTACATTCGCCTACAGTGGTGTAAATGCGATAGCTTACGTAATCGCATGTCTTGTGTAGATTTGGTGGAAATTAAAGCTACTAAAGTTAAGTTGACATTAAAATTCTGTTTTACATTTGGATTATTGTTTCTAAAAGCAAAAAATATACATTACTAACTACTGCGATCGATAATTTACTGTTGGAACTAGTCCTACTCTTGGAGCTCGGTTTGTTAAAGGATAAATCAGTTTGTTTGGAGAATATTACGAGATCAAAAGCAGTTTTGCTGTTTTTATATTTCTTTCATTGTCATATGGTCTAGCCAACAAGAGAGACGAAATAATGGTGATTTACCATAGACAAAACAAAATTTGCGTGCAGTTATGCGATTGTCCCCCTAGTTGAAATTAGCGTGCGGGATAATTGCATTGTTGCACGCTAATTTCGTTTTGTCTATGGTAAAATTGTCTGCGCTGATGACTTCTCTCTATTGTTGGCTAGACCACATGACAATGTGATAGAAGCACGGCTTGCAAGTGCAACAACGCCATAGACACTCGTGCGCTACGCATTGTCAAAATTGAAACCGAGTTTGGAGTCTATGTTATTTTTATTTATTGTTTTTTACACTTTGAGTGTTGGGAAAAACTTGTACAGTTCGGATTTTGGGACGATATTTTTTGACATTATACTCTCAGGAACCTAGGATAGGGATTCTAATGAGCTATGGGGAGTGAATAGTGCTTACAAAAAAGGTGAAGAAGGACCTGTCAAAATTGAAACGGAGTTTGTTAAAATTGAATTTACTTTTGTCATTATAGATTGTAGTTTTTCTATATTGGGCCATACATTGTCAAAATTTAAAGAGAGTTTGTCACTATAGAAGTTCCTCTTGTTCAAAATTGAGGGTAAAATGGTGTACGCAAGCTGTGCACTATCTCTCCATTGAGGCAAGGCTTTGGCGCCGGCGTCAGCCAGCAAGCAGCCGACGAAACGCCGAGTGCGCAGTACTGACTTTAACGACCGGAAGGCCGCCAAGGCAAGTCCTCAGCAAGTCATCGCGAACCACCAGGCCAGGTGCTGACACCTCAGAGAATCGCAGAGATGGACGGTCTTCTGCGTGTTGACCATCAGGCCGACACTCGCCACAGCGGTAACCAGCCTGTCCAGCTGCCATTGGGCGTAGCCAACTACCCTAGGCTTGTCACCAGGTATTCAAAGTAAGTCAATCTCAAAACCACTGAGGTTGATCCAGCATGCAAGCTCGCAGAGGAACCTTTGAGCGTTTCAAGTTGAGCCTGCAGTGGTCATTGATGACCCTGAAACGCAAGAAGCAACATCTCTGTCGAAACATTTCCAGAGTTTTTCAGCTCCAACACATTTTTTATTGAACTCTGTATCAGCTGTCAAAGATTTATTGAAAACAATATTGCTGCTCGCCATAAACGAAGTCGTGATGTCATCTGCATACCAAAATATTGTTCCGGAGTATGGTTAGTGAGTACTCTGTGTTGAAAGCAGCCAACAGTGACAACAAATTTACAAGGATATCTTTAGTATGTAGACAACGATTTCGATTGCTAATGAACACCCGGCTGCTGGATTTACATGAAAGGGCAAACGAAATTTTGATGCCAACAACATAATAATGGCCAATAATCCTTAAAGTGGCTTGCAAATGAAATTGGAATACAGAAGACAAATAAATTGAGCACGATTGCTAATTTAAAAAAAATTCTGCTGAACCAGCTGTTTAAACAACTATCTATTTGGTTAAATTCAACTCGTATTATATACTCAACCTAAATTTATTACTTCTTTTAACCGGATAAACCTTACGAAAGTCTAGTCACTATAAATCGATTACACTCTTAGTCAGTTCCAATAAAATATGTTTTCCATGCTAATGGCTTTTTGTTTGACCAGGATGTCGTACAGGTAATCGGAACTAAACAATCGGTAACGCTCACAATTGCAGCTCAATTACTGAACGAAAACTACAACTCTACTAACCCGAATTATCTGCTTGATGATAAGCATATTTGTGTGTTCGAGGCTACCCTCGCAGGTAGGGGCACCTCTGCCACTTATCCCCAAGTCTTCCCTTGAGAGTAATCTTGTCTACCTACAAGTATTTCGGCTATTTGTTTAGTTGGGTTCATACTTAGTGCGTTTAATAATGACTGAACAATGCAACGGCATCCACTGTGTACATAGTATTGCTTGTAAACGAGACAGGCAATTAAAATTGATCTCCCACATCTGCTCGTCTGTTTGATCAGTTGACTGCTAAATGAAGCTTCTCCGCCTTCAGCGAACAGCATAAAAGGAGAGCCCGTCTGCTGCTGGAAGTCTTCATTGTTCAACTCGGAGTTTCATTCTGCAACCCAAGCCAACAGACCGAAAGGCCCAACCCGCTGAACAATGCTCCGCTTCGCCCTGCTCGTCGTGTTGCCCATGTTGGCTCTCTGCAATCCGCCATCTGCGTCAGTGAGTGCAGCATTGATTGTGCTGAAGGGGTGGGGCATACATGTTATTCGGCAAATGTCATGTGGCTAACCTTTGCAGGCCAGTCGGGAGGAGACGCTGAGGGAGCTTGAAGAGCGTGTGAGGCCCTGCATCGTTGATAAGGTGAACTGCCCGCCTGGGAGCTGGGATTATGAAAGCATCAAGCGGGATGTTCACCAGATTCGAGCCCACAGCACGCCGGCTGCGTGCAACTGCGACACCAGCGAGGAGTCGTGCACCCGCGCCTGCTATTACGCCATCATGCTGAAGGTCTACAAGCAGAGCGCTATCGACGGCTTGACTGACCCGGTCGCGATCGAAGTGAGTCAACATTTTCTGTTCTACATGTACCAGTACATCATTCAGCAGGAAAAGTACTACATACGAGCGTACTTTATCACTTGGATTGAATCGCTCTAAAACCCTTCCAGAACGCCAAGAAGCAGGTGAAGCAGCTATTGGAGACCCACTACAAACCGTGCGTGCTGGAGAAGAGGAACTGCGAGCTGGCTGGTGGCCTCACCTATGAGGACATGCGTCGCCAGATACAGGACATGGTTAAGATGCCCTCTTTGCCGGAGGAGTGCGACTTCGAGACTGAAAGTGAGGCGGCCATCCGGGTTTGCTACTATGAGATGCTGAAGCGGTCTGCTCTGGCCCAGTTCCCCGAACGCAAGTGAACATTATGAGCATTGGTCAGCACTCAAAAACCAACAGTACTTTAACCTAAGCTTGCTGTCACCATAGAACAAGTCTAGGAACCATTGCTGATTGAAGGTTGAGGGTTTCGGTTTAAATGTATGAAAAAACCTGCCTTGAGACTCAGACTTTAATGCCAAATAAACAGCAGTTATATTCTGAAAAATCCAAAAAATTACTCTATTTTTACTGTTTTCTTTTATCGTGTACCAAAAGTTGTCAAGTTTATGCAGTACAGATTTTTGTCACGTGCGTTTAAAAATATTAGTAGAAAACAAAATTCAATCGTTGGTTTAAGAGTGCGAGTAACATTAGTTGTCAGTGCAAAATTTTCTCCAACGACAAAGCCGCAGCTTGCTGCACGGCGCATCAGAGGGCTGTGTACTCACGAGAGGGACAACATAATTTTATCACTAGTACACTAAGAAAAATAAGAATATTCTTCTTTTAAAGCAAATGTTTTGACGCCCGTCAGAAATACATACCCATAATACTCATGCTTTAAGGGCGTTAACGGAAAATCTGAGGGCTCTCGGAATTTTAATTAATACAACCCTAAAAACCATGCATTACCTTCCACTTAAATAATTGGATGTACTGAGATAGAAACTGTCGTATTTTTACCCTAACATATCTAAAGCTGTCAAGTAAAGCAATACTTTACTTCGTAAAACAGCCAGGAATCGATGCCAGGAACTGTCAACTCATAGTTAATTGCGTCATTTAAACAGTAGTCAGTGAGATTTATGATTTACGATTTTCACCCTACTCCAACATGAGGAGAGAGATTGCTCTTATGGCCAGCAGATTAGTCGCTTCAAGTTTCAAGATATCTGAGAGACGATCATTTACCGCAACGTTGACTTCAAGATCCGTTGACTTCAAGAGCTGTCGTGGAGCACTCTCTATAAAGCATTTTCTGATTTTCTAGCTTTAACGTTTCCATGAAGCCTTGGAATTGGACAGTACACCAGGGTACCTTTCTACGACTGTCTGTTCGCAAATATGCTTTTATGAGGCCGATTTTGCAGAATTTTTCGCATAATTTCCGAAAAAAATCGGCAGTTCTGGCAGTTAAAAGTAAATTTACATTTGCCTACCATGGTATTAATACGGTATGCCTTGTGTAAATTAAAAATTAGTGAAAATTAAAGCCTTGAAGGCAAATTAAAATTCATTAATTTGCGCAAATCTTACTACACTACTGGTACGATTTCTACTAAGTAGCAAAGTTTCAATACTGACCATACCTTTGCAGAATGCTTACGTTAAATTGCATAAAAAATAAATCAAGTAAATCCTATGACTCAGAGAAGTAAAACAGCAAGCAGTAAAGGTAGCAAATTTTTAGCTTATCAAAATCTAACCAAAAAATGTAAAATTATATGAATAGCTAAGTACGCAGTTGAAAATGCAAACACGTTAACCAAATTATATTCCTTACATTTTTCTATATTTCTGTCGCGGACATTATTCCACGGCTTTTGGCTCTGCTGCTATTGGCTGTTTTGAGATTTTGTTTAAAGCCATATGAGAGCCACAGATCCTAAAAACGCTAGATGTGCCAAGTCATACAAAAAGTATTTTATTTCGCTTTATTTTCACTTTCATTTCGCTCGATTCTACACAGAATGCTGGTTTTGCCGCAAAATTATTTCGTTTGGTAGAAAAAAAGTTGTTTCTATGTCTCAAATTGAAGAAGGATATGGGCATGTAGGAACTGGATGCACCGAGAAAGCCCTGCAACTTTTCCTTGTGGAAACTTTTGGTTCGTTTTGTTATATTAATTAACACGTGTCACGTTGATTTGGGTTCATTCGGCTTTTCAGGTTATTATAATACATTTTTAATTAAACTTAAGAGTTCCTTCTTCAATTTAAGACTTAGACACAACTTAAGTAGAAGGACGGGAAACTTCATTTCTAGGAAAATTTTTGGATTCTAATCTTCGCGAAAAAATATACTGCGCAGATAGAAAACGTGCAATTTTTCGACATAAAATTATAGATTACGCTCGATTGAAGCGAATGCAAATCTCATATTTTTATGTTTCCTGCCTTCTTACTCTATCGAACTATGTACGTAATTATTTGTGACATATTGATCTTCAAATTATTTCCCTTGTAAAATCTTTGTTGAAAATTATAGTTTCAATAAAGTGGTACTTCACCAGCTAGGCAGGTTCTGATCCTCTTCTAATCAAGTCTGTTTTATTCAAAGAACGTTTGAATGGACTTATTCATTTCTATCAATCAGTTTTTTGATAAATTTGCTGGTCCAGTCACATGTCAATGTCTGATTCTCTCTGTATTGTATATTTGTCATTTAGTAGTTCTTTTGACGAAAGTGAATCAATATCAAAAAAATAATAGGAAGATCAATTTTTCCCAAATAATGACGTACATAGTTTAATAGAGTAGAGTAGAGTTGATTTTTTCGCAAAGATTAGACTCCAAAAACTTTTCAAGAAACGAAGTGTCCCGTCCTTCTACTTAAGGCGTCCTTGAAGCAGCCATGCCTGCACTTATTAATTGTAAAAATCTTCCCGTCGACTCCATCAACGGAGTCAAGATGGACGAGTTGCAACTGCTGTCTGAGCTTAGTTCGACAGACCATCACGATGACCAGGCCTTGCGGGATTTCATTGATTGGATTAAGAACTATTATGGAACTGAAGAACTGCCGGACCTGCCGGAAGTAAATGGCTTCGATGAAAAATGGATAGCGCCGAGCACTATCCAAAGTCACTACCGAAATCGACGGTTGAACAGATGAATCTAGACATTGAGGTGTTCGTTCGATTTCTTACCGAGAACACCTCGGAGTTGCCAACGACAATAGAGGCATGGAAGTTGAACGAGTACTTCGTATCTACTTCTATTTCGGTATGATAAAGAAGGACGAAGGGATGTATTCGCCATCGAGTCTCGCCAGCGAGTCGCCGCTATTCACCGGCACCAAATATGTAGCCAAATCCTGTTATAGCAAAATTAAGCTAAAATAAGGCAGCTAGGACATAGTTTAGTGGTCCTCGTCTCTTGATGTGAGTCTGCTGATGGTTAAGAGGGATACCTGGAAGTAATTTCGGCGGGAAGAGCATGGTAGAAATGAGAATGTCGGAAAAGTGAGAATCGGCAAAATGAGATTCGGCAAAATGAGAGGTATCCGTCATAATAGAGAGAGGACAGTATCCAAGAAATACATCAAAATTGCTGTAGTCCTTGAGGCCCTAATGAGTAAAATCAATGCATTAACCATACGAGCTTTGATTGGTTGAGCATACTTTGAAAAAAACAAGGAGCCGCTACAAGAACATTTATCCTCACCGAGAATTACCTTTCGACATTTCGGCACTGGATTTCAAGAGTAGGGGTAACTAAAATACTTTACAAGGGTACAAACGGACAACTTGGCAGTTGCAGCAATTTCTGGAAGGGAGTTTTTTAGTTGCGTAGGTACACAGTAGATAGACAGGTACCAATGAATACATCGAATTCGCAATGCTAACATTTTTGGCGAGTTTTGCATCGCAGAAAGTTGGATTGAATCCGTTTGTAACTAATCCATGCGTTACATACTGGAAGCTGAAGTTTTAAATGATAAGAAATTTGTTATAATTGAATTGAAAAACTCGAAAACCGAACAGTTTGTGCAACCCACAACCTGCACTATTGTTAACAGCCAGTGTATTTCGCAATAGAAGCATACAAAATATTTTAATTTCATGTCACATAGCACGAGCGCATCATAACAGCTGGTCCATCCATCCAAATGATGGACGCTTACTTCCTTCGGTTAGCAGCCGCCAGAGCAGACCGCTTGTAGATCGCATAGTAACAAGCTCGGATGGCGGCCTCAGATTCAGTCTCGTAATTGCACTCCTCAGGCACGGAGTACAGCTCGACAGCGTTGCGCACTTGGCTGAGCATTTGCTCATAGCTGAGGCCCCCAACTAGTTCACAGTTCCTGTTCTCCAGGACGCACGGCTTGTAACGCGTCTCGAGCAGCTCAACGACCTGCCTCTCCGCGTTCTGTGCGGGGTTTAGTGGCAAACAGTTTTCGCTCGATTCTCGCCTACAATCTGCGCTTTTCACCATTAAGTTACACGCATAAAAAAGCTACGCACGGCAATCTCAGTGGGGTCGGTCTTTCCAGCGCTGGCGCCCTGCTTGTTAGTCTTAAGCATCATGGCGTAATAGCAGGCGCGGACGCACGACTCGGCGCTGGTGTCGCAGCTGCACTCCGAGGGCAGCCTCAGCGAGTGCGTCTGGCGAACGATCGGCGCAAATTCCTCGAATTTCCAACCGGTTTGACCAGACGGACAGTTCACATTGTTGATGATGCACGGCTTCACGCGCTGCTCCAGTATCCTCAGCGTCTCCTCGCGACTGGCCTGCGAAGTGGCGTTAGGGGATTATAAAGATGCTGTTGCATGCGTGTCGCTACTTACTGGGTACTTACAGATGCAGACGGAAGGATGCAGAGAGCCACCAGCGGTAGAAACAGCAGCATTGCGGAGCGAAACATTTTGAGCTTATTTCAGCTGAATTCGAAGTAAACTGTCTCGGCGTCTGAAAGAATCTGAAAATTGATGCAGCTTTGGGCTGCTTTTATACTGATCGAGCAGGAAGGAGCGCTCTCGTATTTACACAACTGAGAAAACTGCTCTAATAATTAGATTTTTACTGCATTTTTATTATTCTGTCTGAAAATTCAGTTGAGCTAACAGTTATAGCAGCTGATATTCGTATTTTGCATTTTTGTGAATAGCTATTTTGCTGAATTGCTATATTTATGCTGAACTTCAGTTATTATCAGATTTAGAAACTCTTTAAATGGTCAATTAGCTCAATATTATTTTGCTTCCTAAACGAGCAGACAGACAAATTAGTCAGCTGAGCAAGCAAAAATTGTTGAGAAAGGCGGGAAGCTTGAAGCGAGGCTTTTGTTTGCCAAAGGCGTTTGCACTCGGAGTTGATTCCTAATTTTCAGCCCGTGTTTTGTTCTCTGCGTCTGGCTCTGATCGCTCAGCTCATCAATTGTGCATTGGCTGCCCGAATGAGGCCGAATGAGGCAGCCGGAACAAACTAAATGCAATCGACATCTTGTCGGCCTACTCATAGTTGACTGGAAACGCAAAAACATCCCATCCAAGTCTCTCACAAGGGATCCTGGGGGATCAATGGGATTAAAGATGTTTTAATGGAATTTAGCCCGCCTGTTCAGATTATTTTTTGCTATTAGAAGGAAGTGAGAGACAAGTTCATCGACGGAAAGTATTATGTTTTACGCTCTTAACAATAAAAGCTTTGATCTTGAAAATTAATTGTATTATCGAGGTGTTTTAAAACGTCTGAATAAGTTCGTAAAGCGTTGCTTCTGTGTTTCTTTCGATCGCTGCAACGGCAACCAGCCTGTCCAGCTGCCGTTGGGCTCCCTCGACGGTCGAGGACAGCAGGGCGAGATCGTTGGCGTAGCCAAGCACGCTGAGCCGCCTCTCCGGTTGACGTCGACCCACGCGTCGCCGCAGCAGAAAGCCGTCGTCGTTGGTAGGCAGAGCAGTCCGTAGCACCCAATCAAGCACCAGAATAAACAGGAACGGCGCCAGCGTATCTCCCTGGAGCACCCGGAGGATTTCTCGAAGAAGTCCGACAGGCCGTCCGGTGTCGAAACTGCAGCAGTCGTCTCGTGGTACATCACCATGACCGCGGCGATCAGCTGCTCTGGCACGTTGTACGCCCGGAGCACCTTGAGGAGCGCGGCCCTGACGACCGAGTCGAAAGCCTTCTTGAAATCAACAAAGATAACAATCAGGATCGACTGGCGTGTCCGTGCCTCCTCGATGACTCGCCGAAGAGCTAGGATCTGCGTCACTGTGCCGCGATGGGGCCGAAACCCGTTCTGCTCCGGTCGCAGGTAGAGATCCAGCACGGGCTGCAACCGCGATAACAGTATCCGGTTAAACAGCTGCGCGGCGCAGGACTGAAGGCAGATGCCTCGATGCTCCTCAAGCTTGGTGGTGCCGGGCTTCTCCGGAATTGCGACGATGTGGGCTGTAGTCCATTCGTTGGGTGCACCCTCACCGGAAAGCACGCGATTCATCACTCTGGCGACCTCAGCGGCCACGCAGTTGATGCGCAATGCTTCGATGGGCACCTCGTCCGGACCCAGCGCTTTGCCGCCCGGCGACTTCCGAGCGAACATCATAACGTCGTCTGGGCTGATTGGTGCAACGCTGAAACTCTCCTCCGTCGGCAACGGCGTCTCCGGCGGCAGCGCCAGACTGTCGGGCAGGGGGGGTGGCGGCGCGTTCACGATGGCGGCGAAGAACTCGCGCAGCTCATTTCTGCGCTCATCCGCAGAAATGGACACATATGTACAAAATAAAATCCCCATTTAATCCCATTAACCCCTCCAGGATCCCTTGTGAGAGACCTAGGCCGACAAAGATGGCGATTGCATCTGGTTTGGTCCGGCTGCCTCATTCGGGCTCCATTCCACAGCCTTAAGTTCACATCACAATGATCACCCATAGCTCTCAAGTTACGCGTCCTCGAACGCTTTACTTTAAAATTTTATGTAAAAAGTGGGAGGCATTTATTTCTTAACCTGGTGCGACAGGCACATAGACATGTTGGTATAGTTTTTGCACTACTCCTGTGGTAGTCGTCTTACGCAGCTTCCTGACAACAAAGACGTCGTCCGGCGGGACATCGCTCGCCTTTTTTCTTGGCTTTTGCGAGGTGAGTAGGCGAGTTCATACCGATATAAGACTGCCCCGCGTTATAGTAATGTAAAAACACGTTTTTGAAATCGAAAGTTTTGTAGAAAAAGTTTAGTGCGACCTAGAAGGTTGCGTTATTCGAAAAATTGTGTAAAATACCTAGCGCTATCAATTCCCTGACATTTTGCAGCTATAAAGACATTTGACGGGTTGCCATAGCAACCAAAAACTGCGATTTTTGCCCTTATAAAAAATTTGATCCCAGAAAAAAGGATTCGTTTTATGGAGTCGCCTAATCACCTACCCAATTCGATTGTTGCACCAATACTCTACAAGAATATGATTGGTCTTTTTCCCCAATTCTGTAGTCTTTGTACCGAAAGTGCGAAAAGCGTATTTTAGAGTACCGAAAAATTGCATTTTTATTACTTTGGCCGCATGCAACGCCTTACGCCTTACGACAAGGGCACCTGGGGCTACTCAACGAGCGGTGACTGTGCGACCTGCGTGCGCTTTTAGTACAAGAGTGCACATGTACTTTTATTTTTCTACTTAAACTTCCACGTGCTGGACTGCTTTACACAGAATTCTTGGATGGAAGACTTGCCTTGAGTTGGTGAATTTTTTACTCTGATTTATTGAACTATGAGTTTGCAACAAGTTTGTAATGCATTACTAGACTGTTAAGCGTAATGGTTCGTCACCAGATGGTCCGAAAGCTAAAAAACGTGATTTTGGCCAAAAATAGGCCTTTTGGCAAAGTCAGGAGCTTTTTATGAACAGTTTTGATGGCGACGAGTAGGGATGTAAGGAAAATAAAAACGTGATTTGTTCACTTTTTAATTTGTTTTTGCGCACAAAAATATTTGCTGAAAATAACAAAATAATTGCAAAAATACAAATTCTGCAGCAAATGCAATACTACTAAGTGAATCTTTTCAATAATTATTGTTTTCTATATTTTCTAATTGGACATTTTAAAGTTTTAATAATAAAGTGTTAAAAGAGCTCATGATGCAACCATATGGATTACATTGGGTTACACCATCCAACGCTATGGTATCCGTCTGCTCACAACGTGTAATAAATATATTAGACCACAGTCCACGGAGACTAAAGCTTAACTTAGCGAACAAAATACCCACGCGTTTCGATACACAACAGAACCAGCGGGCTACATCCGGGCCTCGAGTAATTGGGCAAAGAGCTCAGCTTTATCATGATCTAACTTGGTTTTTTAATTGGTCACGATACGGATATCTCTCTAGAACTTCTTGGCATTACTGGGGGGTTGCGTTTAGTAATCTTCGCTCAGATATCTTGAAACTTAAGGAGACTAATTTACTGGCCATAAGAGCAATCTCTCTCCTCATGTTGGAGTAGGGTGAAAATCGTAAATCATAAATCTCACTGACTACTGTTTAAGTGACGCAATTAACTATGAGTTGACAGTTCCTGGGATCAATTCCGGATTGTTGTACGAAGTAAAGTCTTGCTTTACGTGACAGCTTTATGGGTGGTAGGGTAAATATACGAAATTTTCCATATCAGCAAAAGCAATATATTACAAGTAGCTGTTTATGACAATCATTTAAGTAGAAGGTAGTGCATGGTTTTTAGGGTTGTATTAATTTAAATCCCGAGAGCCCTCAGATTTTCCATTAACGCCCTTAAACCATGAGTATTTTTGAATAGTGTCGGAAATTTTTCGTTAAAATAAGAATTTTCTTATTTTGCAGAGTTTACTAGTAATGAATTTATGTTGTAAATTTTCAACTGACGAGAGGGAGTTTTCCCTCGCTTGAGTACACAGCCCTCGGATGAGCCGTGCAATTGGATAAAAAAATGGTAAAAAAATAGAAAAAGTTTTCGTATTTGTTCGAATATAATTGCTTTTTATTTGGCATTGGAATCTGAGTCTCAAAGCAGGTTTTTTTCTTATATTTAAACCGAAACCCTCAACCTTCAATCAGCAGTGGTTCTTAGACTTGTTCGATGGCATCAGCAAGCTAAGGTTAAAGTACTGTTGGTTTTCATTTTAGACAGAGTTCTCCATACACTTTGAGTGCTGACCAATGCTCATAATGTTCACTTGCGTTCGGGGAACTGGGCCAGAGCAGATCGCTTCAGCATCTCATAGTAGCAAACCCGGATGGCCGCCTCACTTTCAGTCTCGAAGTCGCACTCCTCCGGCAAAGAGGGCATCTTGACCATGTCCTGTATCTGGCGACGCATGTCCTCATAGGTGAGGCCACCAGCCAGCTCGCAGTTCCTCTTCTCCAGCACGCACGGTTTGTAGTGGGTCTCCAATAGCTGCTGCACCTGCTTCTTGGCGTTCTGGAAGGGTTTTAGAGCGATTTAATCCAAGTGATAAAGTACGCTCGTAAGTAGTACTTTTCCTGCTGAATGATGTACTGGTACATGTAGAACAGAAAATGTTGACTCACTTCGATCACGACCGGGTCAGTCAAGCCGTCGATAGCGCTCTGCTTGTAGACCTTCAGCATGATGGCGTAATAGCAGGCGCGGGTGCACGACTCCTCGCTGGTGTCGCAGTTGCACGCAGCCGGCGTGCTGTGGGCTCGAATCTGGTGAACATCCCGCTTGATGCTTTCATAATCCCAGCTCCCAGGCGGGCAGTTCACCTTATCAACGATGCAGGGCCTCACGTGCTCTTCAAGCTCCCTCAGCGTCTCCTCCCGACTGGCCTGCAAAGGTTAGCCACATGACATTTGCCGAATAACAT
Source organism: Macrostomum cliftonense (assembly GCA_950096795.1). Taxonomy (NCBI): domain Eukaryota; kingdom Metazoa; phylum Platyhelminthes; family Macrostomidae; genus Macrostomum; species Macrostomum cliftonense. Next base: position 420,921 of record CATNEM010000256.1, on the reverse strand, counting down.
GTATGCCCCACCCCTTCAGCACAATAAATGCTGCACTCACTGACGCAGATGGCGGATTGCAGAGAGCCAACATGGGCAACACGACGAGCAGGGCGAAGCGGAGCATTGTTCAGCGGGTTGGGCCTTGATTTCGGTTTGTCGGTTTTGGTTGAGTGAAACTCCGAGTTGAACAATGAAGACTTCCAGCAGCAGGCGGGCTCTCCTTTTATGCTGTTCGCTAAAGGCGGAGAAGCTTCATTTCGCAGCCAACTGATCAAACAGACAAGCAGATGTGGGAGATCAATTTTAATTGCCTGTCTCGTTTACAAGCAATACTATGTACGCAGTGGATGCCGTTGCATTGTTCGATCATAATCTGCTTGATCATATTCGTTATGTTTTATCACGAAAAGCACTGAGTATGAACTCTGAACAAATAGCAAAGCAATTGTTTGCAAAGCTTTTAAAATTATTGCATTTGGCAGAGTTTTTCAATTATCAACATACTGGCGGACCAGTGCCCGTATCGATTTGTTTGAGTATGCGCAAATAATTGACTGTCTCTGAGACATTACGTAGCCGAGGTTGTACGCAGTCTAAAGAAGTACTTCTACAATTTAGGTAGAGGTGCTCTAATGAAATACTTCGTGGGCTGAGACAGATTGTCCCAACCTGACTGAAAGGGTAGCACGAGAACCGTTAAGGAAAAGGGAAATCTGTTCATCAAGTTCATGAGCCGGGTCAGTGGAGGTGCAGTTTGAGTTCAGTAATTGAGCTACCACCCTTAGCATAACCAGGTGCTTAGTACCCACTACTGCATTCTGATAAAACAAAAAGGCATTAAAAAGGAAAATTTATTTGTTCAATCGATTAAAAGTGATCGATTGAAAGCGACAAGACATTTTTTAGGCTCTGGTCGAGTAATCAGTCAGGGGGGAAAAGTGTACTTTTCCCGGCCAGAGAGTTGTTTAATCAGGCGGATGAGCAGCGTGCTTTTTTAGATGAATAATCACGCTCAAATTTTGTCTTTTGCTTTTCAAGCTTATTGTTTGCCTCTGTAAAGATATTTGCAATTATGTTTAGCATTCAAAATTTTATCATTGTTTTTCTCGCAGTGTGAATCAACAACTTAAATCGTTCTTAATCATCATTTCACTATCTGCCCATAAAAAAAGTAAAAAACGCACAGCATTCAGAATTCTTAGAATTTTAGTTCAGAAATTATTCCTAACTACTCGGTATACCTCACAGCACTGTGCATCATATTCTCGCTGAGAGTTTGGGCATGCAGAAGCTTTTTTGCCAAATGGGTGCCCCATTCAGTTGCTGACAGGAGACCAGATGAAGGAGCGGCTGGAGTGATCATGACACATAGTTACTGCCACCAAGAATAGAAAACTTGTTATGTGTTCTGTTTTCTAGTTACCCGAAACTTACTTTTTTGATAGACCTCCTACCGAGTTTGAATTCTCAGACCGTTCAGTCACAGCTAAACTATCCTGCAACACTAATTTGACACCCCAGAAATTCCCAAATTAGTTGCCGACGGGTCTGCGACGCTTGCCAGCCGATGTTGAGAGCCAATGTTTTAGATCAACTTGGAAAACAATTTATACTGCCATTGGGTGCTACATGTACATTATATTGGTCCTTATTGCCAGAAAATTAGGGCGAGGGATCGTTTACTGAGCTAGAAGCTTAAACAATCTTTAACAACCTTTGACAACATGGCGGCCAAGGGACCTTTTTGTACAAATAGACAGTTCTGGTGGAGCATCTTATTTATACGAAGTAAGGGATATTCTCCTCAGGATAAATAATATTTACATCAATGTTACTTTTATTTTTGCTAGTAAAATTAAATAAAAACAATAGACTGCGAACATTGAGCTGGCAAAATTGGCAGTTTCCACAAAAACTTTATACTCGTAATGTACATGTAAATCAGTAGGTTCGTTTCATCACCTTGAATTCAAATTGTATAGTTTAGCTAAGTTTTTTCCTTACTCGGCTCATAATAATAATATTTTTGTTGTGCGAAACTCCATCTTGATGCCTCTTTTAAAACTATCAAGTTGATTGGCAAGAAAGCTCTTAAGCGACCGCGGCATTTCAGCAGCACCGATTTAAATCAGACAGAACTTTTACCTTCACAACGATTTCAGTAAAAATAGGGATCAATCAATAAATCAATAGGCATTCGATAAGTTTCTCTTCTTCTACATCTCTCAGGTTAGAAAGCTGTATAGGCTCTATATACCCGTGCAAACTGGCTAACAACGTGACTGGCAAACGTCGGCTTGCAAATGTCGGCTGGCTAACGTCGGCTAGCAAATGTCGGCTGGCTAACGTCGGCTAGCAAATGTCGGCTGGCTAACGTCGGCTAGCAAATGTCGGCTGGCTAACGTCGGCTAGCAAATGTCGGCTGGCTAACGTCGGCTAGCAAATGTCGGCTGGCTAACGTCGGCTGGCAAATTTCGGCTGGCTAACGTCGGCTAGCAAATGTCGGCTGGCTAACGTCGGCTAGCAAATGTCGGCTGGCTAACGTCGGCTAGCAAATGTCGGCTGGCTAACGTCGGCTAGCAAATGTCGGCTGGCTAACGTCGGCTGGCAAATTTCGGCTGGCTAACGCCGGCTGGTAAATGTCGGCTGGCAAATGCCGGCTGGCTGACGGCCAGCTGGCTAATGGGAGTATCCCGTTTAAACAATATACTCATATTTTTACTAACTATTAATGGAGGATGTGTGCGTAGCTGTGTAGAAAATTACAATGAGTTCTAAGGAAGGCTCAGACTTGAAAAAAATATGCTAATATCTACAATGAGCCTCAAACAATAAAGCAGGCCAAAAGTTTTAACATACTAATACAACACGTTTTTTAAACTTTTTAAAATGTATCTATGATTCTATGAAACTGCGAACTACTGTGCAGTTGTGGGGTTTCTGGAAGTACTGTTGCACTACGTAGTTTTGATATTTTTGTTTTTAAGTTTTATTTAGTTGCCTGTGTCGTTTAATCCCGCTAATCCCGTATCGTTTAAAGCTGGTATCCAGCTTTACAAAGACACATAAAAACGAACAACGGTGCATTACCGTCTCCTAATAAACGTAATCATATAGCGCAGCCTCCAAATAAACCCGTTCGTTTAATTCACAAGAAAAACCAAATCAGTCTGCGAAGCTTTCATTTGGAGCTCAGATTAAGAGACAAATCGAGAGTAACTCTACAAGTTATCCGAGCTTTAAAATAAATTAGTGATAGACTACCCTTTCATTACTACTCGTGAGTAGAGCCAGAAGCAGTAGCCAGAGTTAAATAGGAATTTAAACAGTAGTTTCAGCCATGTCAACAGCTCCACTCTACCAGGATTGTGGACCCTGGCAGTCGGAGTCTCCCCCGACAAGGAGAAATTTTGTTAAAATCTGTGCGAATCAAATTAGGAATCAAGAAAAAGAGATGTCTTCGAAAACAACCGAACGCGACTAGTAGACCTGTCACCTGCCTGCCTACTGCACAGAAAATCCACCATTCCACCAGCACAATACTTGACAAAATAGTTAGCCAATTATTTTTAGATAAATAATTAACTGATGATATTGATAGTGTTTTGTGGAAATGCTCTAAAATTACAAATTAAACTAAATTTCTAAATGCTTTTATTTTTTGGCGTTTCCAAAGTACCCCAGGGCCCAGACTATGATTGTATCCGTATGTGCGCAACTTGAAAAATTCGGTTGGCCGGTGCGACTTAGTTGAAACAAAATTTGCGACTTACTTGGGGTCAAAGTTCGAAGAATCAAAAAAGGTCCTGCAAACCACTTTTGCATAAATCTTCCCAATTCTTGTCCATTTTGCGACGTACCCCCTTCATTTTGCGACGTACCCCCTTCATTTTGCGACGAACCCTTCTCCGTTTTGCGACTTACATCGGCGATTTTGCGACGTCCCTTGCTTGGCAGTCCTGTCACTCGGCCGGTTCGGCCGGGTCGGGCGGGTGTTGCACATGTATGATTGTATCTCACAGTGTTTTTCTTCTAAAACTCATTTTGCAGAGCGGTTTAACACCGGGAAAAAATTAAATTCTCTTGTACCTGTTTAGTCAAGGAGCCTCTTCAGTTCTAGAACCAGAACCATTTTGCAAAGTATAACTTTTCAGCGCGAATAGGCAGTGATTTAGGATTCGGTTTATTTGTTTTCAAAAACTAATATTCACCTGACGTAAATTCTTACAATAAATTTAAGATTTAGGATAATGAAAAAAGTGCAATTTTTTGTTAAGCTGCTATATTTCTTGTAAAATTCTGGTTCAGGAATCGCTTCACCAATATTTTCAAATCAAATTGATAAATTAAATACAACTCGTTATATATAATTTATCAGAGAATAAAATTTGAGCTTTAAAAACGAAAAATATTTTGAAGAAAATTTTCAATTCTCATTACTCCACACCATTCTGCATTTTAGTAACTAGTTAGTACCTATTGATTATGCCATTGATAATTTATGTTTATGATTATGGTTATTATTTAAAAAAATAATTTTTTTCTATGAAATTATAATACTGAATTGCATATTGCAAATTTATTATGGATGGAATTGCAAAGTAATTAAATTTAAAAATTAAAAAATCCTATAATTTCCTAAGTAATAAACTAAGTTTTTTAATTAATTTATTCCATTATATAATCTATGCCATATTGCGGATGGTTGTCAGCATACGCTGGAAGGAAAATCACAAAAATTTAAAATGTATGCCAAAAATCCAAAAATGTATGCCAAAGGAGCAAAAAAAGGTCCCACAAACTTTGCTGATGCTAAAATTGAAAATCTGAAAATTTGTATACCAATTTCTCAAAAGTGTATGCCAAACCCTTGTTTGAAGCAAGTGTAGGCAGGGTAGGCCTATGCCAGAAATTTCTGGCATACACCCCCCTTCCGCAATATGGAATCTATGTATAATGCTATATACAGGTCTATATAATATTTGTAATAATATACATCTGGGCTTATTATAAAAAAATATTTTTCTCTGCCTAGGCCTATAGTATAGCTATATTTAGTCTTACTCTTAGACTTAGGTATCAGTGTGAGCTAGATAATTAACTAATTAATTAGCTTTTGTGGTAGACCTTTCTTTCTAATTACAATACCATTACCAAAGTTTTTCTATGGCTTATTTTCTTAATCAAAAAGTTGCTACTAACTTTTTAAAATGTCATTTTATAATATATTTTTAATTTTAATTTTAATTAAAATTAATATAAATATACTGGTATGATTAAGTAATACTAATAGTAATGCATTATTATATAGAATTTCTTAAGTTTACAATTATTGAAAATGGTAGCAATTACCATAAGAAAATTGGAAGGAAAAAGTAAAAAGTATTTTTCTATTATAATATAAACAATAGGCAAAAATCATATATATAATTTGTATTTTGTCATGCATAAAAAACTATAAACCACACACTAAAAATGTCCACTTTATTATCCTTTAGTTTATAATCATTTAAATCCCAAGCATGAAAACTGGGAAAATAAGATTGGGGATAACAACAATACTGGCTATCCAAATAGTTGAAAGTACATACTAGACTCACTTTATAATCATTTTCATATATATTTGCCACTTAAATGATTGTAAACCAAAGCTGAAAGAGAATAGTAGCAAAGTTAGCAGTGGGGGGGGGGGCGGGGGGCAGGTTGCCCCTGGGTGACCACCCTTCACTACCCTCAGGGGGTGGCCACCCAGCTGGCCATATTGCAGAAGGAGGGGTATATGCCAGAAATTTCTGGCATACACTTGCTTAAAACAAAGGTTTGGCATAAACTTTTGAGAAATTGGTGTACAAATTGCGGGAAAAGTTTGCGGGAACTTTTTCCTTTTTTTGCTCCTTCCACAATATGGCCAGTCGGGGGGGTGACCATCCAACCACTGCCCCCCCAGCTGGAGGCCCTGCGCCACCACTGAAAGTTAGCTAAGAGTACACATTAATTCAAGTTATATTAGCTGTTGATAAGTCTAGGTCAAACAACCAAGAGTTGGAAGTAATGGTTAGTGATGAACATAAATGGACTTTTACAGGTTAATCAAGAACTATATATCAAACTTACATGGCTCTTTGCTATAGTGAGTTTAATATATCTGTTCAATAAGATGCAAAGCAAAGCAAATAGCTAATGTTCCTTGCATTGGCTTGAATTTAGCTTTGCTATTGCCCTTAAAGTCTTCAATTTGGGTTAGCTTGTAGTATGTGCCTTATGCTTCTCATAATTACAAATAAGTGTCACCTTAAAAGTATTCTTTTGCAAAAGAAAAGTATTTTAAGAAAATTATTCCTAAAAGTAATGCACTGTCCATTGTTGTTGCTAACAACCATGCCAATGAACACAATATTATTTGGCTCAATAGTACTTTTAGGCTTTTAGCCCAATAGCACTTGGCTTAATTGGCGTACAAATCGCGGGAAAAGTTCGTGGGAAATTTTTTTTGCTCCTTCTGCAATATGGCTATGGATCTTCTGCAATATAGATCCCCAGATTAGCACTATGGCCTTGGCCTTCCTGGCTTATTGGCCCTTGAATTGACTAAGGCTTTCTTTAAAGATACCTCTTTAAAAATGAACAGAGTTATTGCACCGATTTAGTACTACATATATAAAACAATCAGACATGATAAGTTATTTTTTGCCACAAGATTCTCCTCTATATGCACAAAAAATTTCTCTTTCAGCTAGATGTCGTTTCGGTTAATCCGACCCTTAATCCGACCTCTGCTGCCACGCAACCGTCAGCTGGCTGCCTTCGCTTCCACATCCTCGTCAGCGGCCAGCCCGGACGTGTTGCTGAGCAAGCGGGGCTGCGCCGGCGTCATCGAGCTTAATCGGCCAAAAGCGTTGAATGCGCTCAGCCTGCCGATGATTCGGGCGATGCATCCGCGGCTGCTGGACTGGGAGGCGGACCCCGAGGTGGCGGTGGTGATCATTAAGGCTGCGCCGGGCAGCGGCAAGGTGAGTGGGCATTGATGGCAAAACTGGATTTGCATGCACTTTTCGCTTCCGGTTCTGGGGGATTTAGGAGTCTTGAATTCTTGTGTCCTTGTACTCCCCAAATTCTAATATCATTGTGATGCTTCGATTAGCCTGTAGAAATCACTAATCCATGCAGATTAGCCTGCGGCAAATGCCTAATCCCCAGTTTAGCCTGTGGCAAATGCCTAATCCATGGATTAGCCTGCGGCAAATGCCTAATCCCCAGATTAGCCTGCGGCAAATGCCTAATCCCCAGATTAGCCTGCGGCAAATGCCTAATCCCCGGATTAGCCTGCAGCAAGTGCCTAATTCCCAGATTAGCCTGCGGAAAATGGCTAATCCCCAGATTAGCCCGCGGCAAATGCGTAATCTTCAATCTCTAATCCACTCAGACAGTCTGTAATCCCCAACTACCCGAATTCTCAAGGCCTTTTGCGCTGGCGGTGACATTCGCGCCATCGCCGACGACTGCGTCAACGCCAGAAGCGCCGCGACCAGCTCGTCTGGCTCCAGCCGATCAGACGGCAGCCTGACGCCCGACTTCTTCCGCGAGGAGTACGCGCTTAATCACGCCATCGGCACCTACAAGAAGCCCTACGTTGCTTTCATAGACGGCATCACCATGGGCGGCGGGGTCGGCCTGTCGGTTCATGGCGACTACCGCGTGGCCACGGAGCGAACTGTGAGCTGGGGTGGGTGCAGGGCAGGGAGATCTAGAGTGGGATAATGTTATAGGGTCTAGGGAGTGTGGGGGAAGGGTAGAGGGTATAGAGAGGAGTGAAGGAAGGGTACAGGGTATAGAGAGGGGTGAAGGAAGGGTAGAGGGTATAGAGAGGGGTGAAGGAAGGGTACTTGGTATAGAGAGGAGTGAAGGAAGGGTAGAGGGTATAGAGAGGGGTGAAGGAAGGGTACAGGGTATAGAGAGGGGTGAAGGAAGGGTAGAGGGTATAGAGAGGAGTGAAGGAAGGGTAGCGGGTATAGAGAGGCGTGAAGGAAGGGTAGCGGGTATAGAGAGGGTTGAAGGAAGGGCAGAGGGTATAGAGAGGGGTGAAGGAAGGGCAGAGGGTATAGAGAGGGGTGAAGGAAGGGTAGAGGGTATAGAGGTGGTAAAGGAGGGGAAGAGGGTTTCGGGAAAGTTGGGGTAGATAGTGTATTAAGTTGTGAGAGAAACAGAAGGACCCTTTATGGAAAGTTAAGAGAAAGCTCAAGCCTGTAGTGAGGGGTGGTAGAAGGGTAGAAGGTAAGAGAGTGCAGAGTTAAAGAGAGCCATGGGAGAGTGTTGGAAGAAAGTGAAAGTGAGAGCGGAGAGCAGATAAGTTTGTTGGTAACTAAAAAGGAAAAAATAATATTTTCTAAACTAGCTGTCAATCAATCAATGGTGTCGAACAGGTATTTGCCATGCCGGAGACCAACATCGGCTTCTTCCCGGACGTTGGCGGCGGCTTCTTTCTGCCCCGATTGCACGCACAAATCGGAGTCTACCTGGCGCTGACCGGCCACCGCCTGTCGGGCGAGGACACGAAAAAGTGCGGCATAGCGTCGCACTATGTTAATTCTGACCAGCTGCACAAGCTTGAGGAGCAGCTCTGCAGCGGCGACTGGATTTCTAACGATGGGTCTTTTGGTGAGTGGCCCGTCTGGCGATCATTTTCTATCATACCAAGTAGTTGTTTGTACACGAGAAAGGTCAGGGTTGTAATTTTCATCCTAAAATCCCATTTTGGGACTAATTAAATGGTTAAACCCAATCGCTAATCCCTGCCGGCAGGCACCGTGTCGCGCATCTCCGCACTGCTGCAACAGTTCGAGGCCCGCAGCAGCTTAGACATGCGCGTACCATTCAGCCTGAACCGCAGCATGGCCGACATCGAGCGCCACTTCCGGCACGACACGATGCCGCAGATCTTGGCCAGCCTGTCTGCCGACTCCTCCGCCTGGGCCGCCGCCCAGCTGGAGACCCTGCGCCGGATGTCGCCGACTTCGCTGCGGGTGACGCTGCGCCAGCTGCGCCTCGGCCTCCACCTGAACCTGGCCAACGTGCTTAAGATGGAGTACCGAATATCCCAGCGCTTCATGGACAGTCACGACTTTGTCGAGGGCGTTCGCGCCGCCCTGGTCGATCGGCGCAAGCCCGTCTGGAAACCAGCCAGCGTTGAGGACGTGTCAGATGAGGCTGTTGACCAGTACTTTGCGCCGCTGCCTCCCGACAGGGAGCTGCAGTTGGATACCAAGCGGGTGTAGATGGATTCAGGGCTGCAGTTGGATACCAGGCGGGTGTAGATGGATTCAGAGCTGCAGTTGGATACCAAGCGGGTGTAGATGGATTCAGAGCTGCAGTTGGATACCAAGCGGGTGTAGATGGATTCAGGGCTGCAGTTGGATACCAAGCGGGTGTAGATGGATTCAGAGCTGCAGTTGGATACCAAGCGGGTGTAGATGGATTCAGAGCTGCAGTTGGATACCAAGCGGGTGTAGATGGATTCAGAGCTGCAGTTGGATACCAAGCGGGTGTAGATGGATTCAGAGCTGCTATCAAAGCGACTCAAGTCATTACATTTCTCGATGTCATTATCTTAAGCTGCGGTGCTGCGCACCCTAAAAGTTCCGGTGTAGCGCAAAACAAAATATTTTTAAATCGTAAAAATTTGGACCATAAACTGCTCAGTTATTACATAAAATACATGTTTTTCCCCAATCTATGTCTACTAGATTATTTTGTGTGTACCAGTTCTTAAGGTGGGTCAGTCAATTACAGTTAAATTTGCTCTATTCATACCGAACAGACAGTTTAATTGGATTCACAGACAGCTATATTGGATTCACCGACAGTTTAAGTAGATTCACAGACAGATCATGTGGATTCACAGACAGTTGCATTAGATTGATTTACTTTTGTCTTGTTCATAAGCGGGCAAAAATAGACTTATTGTATTAAAATTCCCATGCTTCCATTAATCAAACTTCGATCAAGAATCAAGTACCGTTAAACCTTGCCTTGACGCCTATAAGCTGTTCTGTTCGATTTTTTCTGAAGCCTTCTTTGCTAAAAATTTCTAATTCATTGAATTCATCAGATTTGAGCTATTAGATGAGCTTAATCATGAACTAGTGTTGGTTAATTACATTGTTTTTTAGTCTTACTGACCTACCATCACTCAGCTTTGTCCAGATTTCAATTTCGTTAAAAGTTGTTTGTTATATCGGTGGCGCCAGTCAGTTTCTAATAATATAATTTAATTGTACATCTTGCGCAAATAATTCCTGTTGGAAATGATTCATTACGCTTGAAAATGTAGCTGTCATAGAGTTATTTGCTCATCATTTTTTGCCCAGCTGCGCGCAGTAAAAGTACGAGTAGATATCTAGTAGTACGAGTATTCGGTGATGGGTTTTATCCCAAATTATTTCTGCCGCCTGCTTACAATTCTGCTGACAGCATCCATACATTTGGAGGCCTTTCATTTTTGTTGGGACACTAAAATTTCTCTGCCGCTGACACTTTATGCTGACACTTCTCTAGCGCTGACACTTCATGCTGACACTTCTCTAGCGCTGACACTTACATACCGCTGACACTTTATGCTGACACCTCTCTAGCGCTGACATTTACATACCGCTGAAACTTTATACTGACACTTCTCTAGCGCTGACACTTCATGCTGACACTTCTCTAGCGCTGACACTTCATGCTGACACTTCTCTAGCGCTGACACTTCATGCTGACACTTCTCTAGCGCTGACACTTCATGCTGACACTTCTCTAGCGCTGACACTTCATGCTGACACTTCTCTAGCGCTGACACTTCATGCTGACACTTCTCTAGCGCTGACATTTGCATACCGCTAGCACTTTATGCTGACACTTATCTACCGCTCACACTTCATGCTGACACTTCTCTAGCGCTGACACTTCATGCTGACACTTCTCTAGCGCTGACATTTGCATACCGCTAGCACTTTATGCTGATACTTATCTACCGCTCACACTTCATGCTGACACTTCTCTAGCGCTGACATTTACATACCGCTAGCACTTCTCTACTCATGCTAACACTATTAAGTTTTTCAATCAAAATTTTTTTTAGAAAAAAATTTCAGAAACTGCCCCTCATTCACTTTATCACACTACTTACAGTAGTTTTTAGCCAATCTGTTTTTGGTTGTTATAGTGTTCGAAATGCTTTAAAATAGCTAAATAAAATATTTAATTTATACGAGTTTAGCCTGGAGTCACCGCTACATCTGCAATTTATCCCTAGATTGTGCCATAATTGCTGCGAAGAATATCCCTGTTAGTCGATTAGGTTTTGGTCTTGGTTTCTGCTTTCTAACTAGTACTCTTGTTGCCTAGCAACTGGCTGCAATTGTAATAATGAGCATTTCTGCCTTATTACAGCCAAGCCAGATAAAACGCTGAATAAAACTGTTACTTAAGCTTGAAGGCACTGCGCCCCAACATAACGAAGAACAAGCGATCATTGGGGGCTGGGGGGCTCTTAAGCCTTTAAGTTTGTATAGCAGCTGTCAGTCAGTCGTCACGGCGCATTGCCTTTAGTGTCTTCTCTCTCTCTCTCTGTCCCTCCTAGCATGCAGCTTGTTGCAGCTGCCGCTCCTAGCTTAGTGCACAATTCAGCATGCCGCTATTGAATACGCATTCATTCTTCTGCATTGCACACCGGTCTCTGGCGTTGGCAAGCAAAACAATTATTTTTTAAAGCAGCTCTATTCCCTCTCTATCTCTCCGTCAAGATGGCATGCTTATTATTGGTGAACCGACGCGGTGAGTAGCAGTGCCTATCGCCCATGCACTTGACTATCGCTTTGTGTTTGTGTGTGGGCGTCTGGCTTGAGGCGGGGCACTGCTGATGCTGAGTTGCTTGAGCCGAATCGCAAATGCATGACGTGTGAGGCCTGTTGTGCCTCGGGGGGGGGGAGGCTGGGAGATTAGAATTGACAACAACCCCCTGTACTACTCTGTACTTGCAGTTGAGTTCTCTGAAAGCTATTTTGTCTGGTTTATGTAGGTGTATCGCCACCCAGATGCAAGAATTCTGAAAAATAAATCTTGTCATATTGTGAAACTTCGGTTAAGAAGACATAGTTTTCATAATTTTTAGCTCCACCATTCTGTACACAGGCGATCCACCTGTTTGTTGTTGGCTTAGTCTTAACAATAATTTTGATAGGCTTAGAAAGTTTATTTGGTTCTTAAACAAAAAAGGCAAAGGCTTAACTGGTTTTTTTTCACAATGATCAGCGCACCTCAGCAGTGTCCTTGCGCCCCTATAAGAAATATTGAAATATGCTATGGTAAATTTGTAACAAGAACTAGGTCTTTGCCTGCAACCAAAAGCAATGGTACACTTGTAGCGAATCAACACCCAAAATTTTTCTCCCCACTGAAAAATGCTAGTCAAAATTTGTATAAATGCGCAGGGGTTCAGCCAGTGCAGAAAAAAACTCATTGTCTGTTATTTGCTTGCGTAAATCAGCTGTCTTGTTAGTAACTTAGTTAGCTCAAGAGAGCGACTAGCTAAGATAGCTTTTTATAGCTTTGGAAAGAAAACAATTTTTTTAAAAGGCTTCCTCTGGAAACTTATTTTAAAAAGCGCCTGGTGGGTTGCTTTTCAACGAAGAAAAGTTGCTAAGTGTAATAGCGGCTTAAGCTGCGCAGTTAGCAATTAAATTTTTGCCGCTATCAGAAAAGACGCGATGCAGCTTAGTCTTACAGACAAGTTATGAGGCTAATTATTGATGACTAAAGTTATTAAAAAGAAAAGAAATTAGACACCCGATCTTTCGACCAGATGTACAGCCAACGGCTCAACCGCAGCTAGCTGCGAAGTGCATCTGAGGGCTGTGTACAGCTGTTCAGTCCTGACGGGCTGGAGGGGCCGCAGCACTCACCCTAAATTTTTCCCAGCTCAAACTGGTGCCCGATCTCAGCTGGATGGACTGAAGCAATGCGGGATTAAGTGCCTCGCTCAAGGGCAAAAATTGTCTCCTAGGGCTGGGACTCGAACCCGCGACTATAGGCTAAAACTCCTCGGTGATAAAAAATCTTCCGACACAGTTGCTTGGTTTCACAAAAAAACTAGCCATGGCCACTAAGGAGCAGGTTGAAAGCTCACTCAATAAAGTGCAAGTTTTATCAATTTCTTTAACTGAAAGAAATTGCCAACTCGGCTAGCGCAATGTTTTATCAATTCCAGTTTGAATTGGCTTCAAACACAGCTGAACTTGCCTTAAACGACATAAAAAACTCGATCCGTTTCCTTCTTATCGGGGTGTCTTTTTTCTGTGTGCTCAATTCGGCCGCCGCCACTTCATGCCGGCTGGCGGGTGGCGCACTTTGCTTTGAACATTTCTGTTTTTTTCGACTCCTACTTTTTTTAAATCAAGTAATTGATAAGGTTATTATTTCTCCGCTTTCGGCAAGAGTAGTGAACCACGTGAGCATGTTTTAGGTTCGTATTAAGGAGAAATCTTTTTTCTTCGAAATAGTCATTCTAGCCAGCCAAAATGTGCCAATCTTACAATCTATAAACAAAACTAATTCGCTTTGTTAGGTGCCGCTTTGCTCAACAAGTGAATGCAGCTTAAAAAATTCCTATTTGGGGGGAGGGGGCAAGGTGCAACTGGCAACAGACAAAGCACCGCGTGAATTAAGCATGCTATGCACCGACTCAAAAAAAGTAATTCAACATGCTTTTTTGCTTGCATCGTGATACATGGTAATTTAATATGTATTGGGAATCGGTGCATGTTGTAATCACCGAAAAGTAGAGTACGAGTAGATTTGCTTTTTTGTGCACTAGACAAGTCAAAAAGAGAACTGCACTCTTGTCTTCTTTCTTATTCTCATTGTGTTTGTGATCTCCCTATCTGTCAGTTGTCTAATCAGCATTGGGTCCAATTTGCCTTGCGCGTCAAAGGCTTGACAGAAACAATGACAGTGTGATCAAATATGCTGTCAATGCCATCTAGAAGGAATTCTTCTGAACCACTCAACGCCTTGAAAATAAGAAAGATCCTTGAGTAGTTGCCTTGTTTTTTAGCTACAAGTGTGTTAGGGGAGGTGACTGCGTGTTGAATGACAATGTTCAACGCGAAGCGATGACAAGCAATGACAAGAGGCATGAGTTTCTCTTGGCCTACTCAAAAATGCCTTTTAGTCCATGAAAAGTTTGAAATTTGTACACCGTTGTAGCTGCACTTAAAAACATTCTGATCTTATTAAATCTCATTTTCCCACTCTCCTATCATCGATTCTCTTCTTTTTGACTCTCCTATCATCGATTCTCATCTTATTGACTCTCCTATTATCGATTCTCATCTTATTGACTCTCCCATAATCGATTCTCATCTTATTGACTCTCCCATCATCGATTCTCATCTTATCGAATCTCCTATCATCGAATCTTATCTTATTGACTCTCCTATCATCAATTCTCATCTTATTGACTCTCCTATCATCGATTCTCATCTTATTGACCCTCCTATCATCGATTCTCATCTTATTGACTATCCCATCATCGATTCTCATCTTATTGACTCTCCTATCATCGATTCTCATCTTATTGACTCTCCCATCATCGATTCTCATCTTATTGACTCTCCCATCATCAATTCTCATCTTTCTGACTCTTCCATCATCGATTCTCATCTTTTTGACTCTCCTATCAGCGAATCTCATCTTATTGACTCTCCTATCATCGATTCTCATCTTATTGACTCTCCCATCATCGATTCTCATCTTTCTGACTCTTCCATCATCGATTCTCATCTTTTTGACTCTCCTATCAGCGAATCTCATCTTATTGACTCTCCTATCATCAAATCTCATCTTTTTGACTTTCATATCATCGACTCTTATCATGATGCTTCTCTTTAAAAATTTTTTTTGTATTTTTTATTAATAAATTTATTCTGGCACATTTCTAAGAAATCTAACTGCACAAGCAAATGTCTGTGCAAAAGTTTCTGAAAAATTTATTCGAAAACTGCGTTCCATTTTTGCTTCTAACCTTGGGTATAAAATGTCTTCTGTCGGCCTGTAGCAATATAAACTTTCTTCTGCAGCTAGCGCAGTTGTAAAAGCAGCCTGCATGGCAGTCATGCGGTTGCACAACTGACTTGGCTGGCTGGCTGGGTGCCATCAAGACTGCCAAGCCGTATTTCGGGTCGCCATAAACGCTTTCCCGCCATCGCCATATATTAAACATTTGTCCCATTGCGCAGCCCTAGGGAGAGAGCTTCATCAAAAAATGGCATTTTTAATGCTCCCATTTTCACGGCCTGCTATACAAGCCGGCACGGGTCAGTCAGTCCAGCCGTAGAGGATTAGCAAAATTTGCGTCATTAATCAGTGCGTGCAGTCTGGCGGACGAAAATTCACGCGGAACGACGCGTCATGTGGCGGCTCTTAATTGGTGTCGTCGGCAATTTGCTCCTTCGGCAAGGCGTCTGGCGGTTGAACACGATGAACAATACAGATAGAACTTCCCTCTAAAAGCAATTCAATACGAACCAAACATTCTTTTCACCTTGAATTGAAAGCGCAAGTCAAAACCAATTGCAACATTCGATTGGGGCGGCCATTGATTTTGCACTCTGCGCATCGAGTAGTTACTGTACTAGCCATCGTACTTTCCGCTAGGAGTTCATCGGATTTCAATACTATTGCCAGTCACTAGAAAGGACAAGTTTGCTAAACAAAAGTGCAGCCAATCTGTAGGAAAAGAACATTTTTTTCATTCAGACACGGCTGCACGTTTGAATGACGCATTCGCTAATGGGCCGAATGCCGATCAATGCATGGACTGTGCACCCTTCGCGCAGCTCAATTTTCAATCTGTCAATCAATGCGATGTCGGGGCTCTCCCTGTGTCCTCTATAGGCATGGGGCTGATCGAATAGGCGAGACAATGCAACAGAGAGAGAGGGTGTGCTCCCTATTGACAAAAAGTCGCGGGGCGTGGCTTCTTCATTGTAAGAGGCATACAATCGCCGGTTAAGTGAAGTCGGTGAGGCATGAATTTTAGGTTGGAGGAAAAATAAATTTCAATATTGGGGATTTCAGTTTCAATTGCTAATAAATCCACCGCCCCCACTTCTGGCCTCTCTCAGCAACAATCAATAAAGGCGCATTCAAATGCAATCATGATGAATTGGGTCAGTCATTAATTGCTTTGAAAACTATGCCTTCACTTTCCTTTCATTTGGTCAATCAATGCCATAGCTGTCAGTTTTCAATTTCCTTAAAGTTTTAAAATAAAAAAAATAAAACACCATTGCGCTCAGGTGCAGCACATCAAATTAGGTGCCTTGCTGGTCCCGATGACGTCAATTAGCCTATAAAGAGCTGGGGCCTGCTTTTCGAGCTCTTTAGTATGCAAACTTTCATTCAATTACTAATTAACTGGCTGCAGTAGCTGTAACTTCGTTTTTTTAAAACAGTCACGTGATGTTTGTTGCGTGTCTGTCATGTCTCACAAGCTGTGTGTTAGTGCAGAATTCTAAATCACAGGTGCTCGCTGCAGTAAAATCAGACTAGCAGTCGGTAATATGTAACTACGCGCGTGTATTTGTTTTTACAGTTGTCTTAGCAACGCGCATATAGCGCTGATGGAGCGCAGAACTCACACGCGGGATTTAGGGTTAGGGTTAGGGTTAGGGTTAGGTAGGGTTAGGGTTAGGGTTAGGCTTAGTTTAACAACGATCGAGAGCAGTCGAGGGCGAATTTTCAGGCCCTACCTATAGATGTCACGTGCTAAAAAAACTCGTCTCGGAAAGTCCAAGCTTCCTTGCTTCCCCCTTTCACTCTCCTATACCCTCGCCCTTCAGTCTTGCCGCGGGCGCGTGCCAGCCCTCCTCGGTCATTCCGTGCACTTTTCCAGTGCTCCTCCTGCTCTGCCGGCTGTGCGTCCCCCGCTTGTTTAATTTTAAGCGGCCACACATTGGCCGAAGTTCCCTTAGCTTGGCGGAGAGAGTCGCTGCCACAGCAGCAGCGGCAATTCACTGGCCGTACATGAAGCCAAGGTAGGGGGGGGGGGAAGATGCGTGGGCCGTTTCCTGCATGTGCCAAATCCAAATTTGGAAGGCGGAGGGAGGAGGGTAGCCAGACAGTTATATTTGGGGAAGAAACATGAGCTGCTAAAAAAAGCTTGGGATATTAGAGGGGAGGGGGTCAGGCTAATTCGGAGTGCAGCCCAAGAGATTAGCGAATGAATGACAGGCTGGAAGGGGTCGGCTTCCAGGCTCAATTTGTCTTTGTTGTTTCATATTCATGAATTTGAAATGAAAATGGATGTCAATGGGGTTTCTATGCGTGGGAGAGTGAATAAAAATGCTGGAATTGGCAGAGTCAGCCTGTTTCTGATCGATGCTTATCTGTGTGCATGTGCACAGCCTCTGAGCGTGTTCTGGCGTCCACCTTCGTCATAGCGATTGCGCAATACGTAGCATTATAACTGCCGCAAATGCTTTCAACTCTCTAGAATAGCACTCCTATGTTGTCGGTAGTGATTTGGACTCAATTGTACAGCAACCTACTAGCATCACACTGTCCCATAATGTGTAGCATTCTTATAACGGACCTCGTCTTGCACTCCTGAAGCACGCCTAGGAGACGCTTACCTCTGTACTATATAGCATTCTATACGCAACCCTGACCATTCAATATTGTGGTAATTCTGTTTCGTATTAATTTTCATATTTCACACCATGGCAATGACCTTGGGTTGTTATAAATAGCTGCAACAGTATCCTTGTAGATCATTGCAATGAAACAGCAGTTGGTTTCATTTGAACAAGAGTAGCGAATGGAGGAGAAAATTGAGGACAGGAGCGTATAGGATGGACAGGTGGCGCCCGCTGGCTGCTCTGCTCACGAGTTGCTCATCTCATCCTTTGAATGCAATAAGTTATGAATTATTAATGCACTGGCATGGCGCCGCTCTGTTCCCTTTGCCCACAGAGCCCCAAGCTCAGCTGTCAGTCCGCCTGGTCCTTAAAATCCTCTTTTACCCCAAGTATATCCGCATGCCATTTGCGGGTTCTGCGGGTTCACTATTCAGCTTCAGATAGGCAGCTCGCTGTGGAGCTGCTGACTCGAATTAAACGGACAGGCTTTGGCAGATAACCCGCGTAAGTGTGACGAAATTATCAGGAGAATTGGGATTCCGGCCTTTGCTACATGCAGAAAGTGCACGTTAAGAATTTGGATGCGACGCTTCGGATCTGATGATGCGACGCTGGGGACAGGGGTGGATAGCATCCCTGCCAAAGAGACATCATCATCTGTCTGATCTGACATTTCTGCCTGTCCTTGTTGCACCCTTCCGCCCACCCATGCATGATGCAGCCGAAGAACCCTTGGTAGCTGCATGCGCAGTAAAAATTATTCGCTCATGCAAACTGGCCAGGGAGGGAGTTCAGACTGTCTGAATGTTATAGAGCTTAGAGTTCGCGGGGATAATCCGATACTACTCAAGCCTGCAGGCGCACTGTAACTTATTCGATTATATTTTTTGTAGATCCAATGCTCACTATGACTGATAAATAATGACTAAGCATTTGTACAGCCGACAGCTGCCAGGGTGCTGGGGTGCCGACGGGGAGAAAGTTTTATTATGCATTGCGTGCCCGATTAAACGCTGGCTTCACTCGCTTGCCTGTCCTTGTCTCCCCAGCCCAGACAGACGAAGTCTTATAAACTGTCAGATCAGATCTGGAGCGTCAGCCTGGAGTGGAGCGGGAACTGGAGGCCGGGGGAGCGGACTGCACAGTAAGTGCGGCGTGCGAACATACGAATCTTCACAGTTCCCTATTGGGTAATGCTTGAAATAAGGCTTGGTTGGCAATAGAGCTTTCTATGCGTGTGGATTTGTTTAGAAAGCTGATTTGGATCGGGGTGGCGCATCCTGTCTGGGAATTTGCTGCACAAAATAAAACTTTTATCGCATTAGTACACTTGATTTGCATTGCATTTCCTTTTGCATGTTCTGCTGGGGTCTTCTGGCCCTCGGCCTACGGGCAGTTTCAGGAAAGGAAAGGAATTCACTTTGCTTGCCCTTCATTCATTCATCGGGCGGTTTTATGTTTATTCCGCCATTCTCTTTCAAGTTTTCTTCTCCGTCCTTTTTCGTCTTTTTATCCCTCTAAGAAGGTTTTCTATGCTTTTGTGGCACTGGCACTTGGCCAGCCAGGAAAAGTTCTTCCAAACCAAGGGGATCGGGGGACGACGGGTCGAGAGTTTTTCTCCTCCACTGTCTGGCCTTGGAACTAAAATCTGGGTTAGTTAGATGGATGGCCCAGGAGAGGCTGCTGAGGGCACGCGAGTCTGAGAGAGGTGGGCGGGTTGGGGTGGGGTGGGGTTGGCCCAGACAGGGGGTTTGCTGTTGTACGCACGCCCCCTCATTCATTGATTTTATTACCCCAGTCCCCCGGCGCGATGGTATGGGTGGGGTGGTGGTGTTCTTGCGAAGCATGTGACCGTCTCGCAAAAGGTCGAATGCACCCAATTGGCTGAGCCGCGCTGACAAATCGGTGGAGTTGCACTGGGAGGCTAGACGGTTTATAATTTGCGTAGGCAACGCCCTCGCATCGGAATCACGTGCTTCTTCTGGTTCTCAGCAAACCTCTGGCTTTTCTCTTATACAGGGACAGGAATTGTAAATCGGACGCAATTCCTTTGCACGCCATTGGCACAGCAACACTCCAGGATATTTATATCTTTATCACAATAAATTCGACAGTGGCTCAGTCTTAAATTGAGAAAGAGTGAAATTTTCTGCGTTAAAAAATACTGCACTGTCAGATAGCACTTGCTCAAAGGGCCAACTAAATTGAGCTGCAGCGCCAATATCTCTGCATCGGAGTTGCACGCAACCGTGGTCCTTAGAGCCGACGGAGAACAGTAGAAAACTCGGCAAACTGGGCGTATTATGAGCCTTGACCAAACCGGAACCAACTACTACGGCATTAGCGCGCACATCCCATTGGCATATCATTCGGCACCAACTGTAGCCTCACCAGCAGCCGATAGCACTAAATCGCATCAGCTATTGAAGCCGGTTAAGCGGCTGTTCCGTTTGAAACAGCCTAACCGGTGCCACCACGGGCAGAACGTATTCCCGTCTGCCAACGCAGCAGCTGCCAATTCCTACATGAACGGTTCCCTACAGCAGCAAAACGGCTCGTCCACCTCGCAGGCGTTGCCGCAAGACCTGCAGATTGGTAAGCCACAGGAGCATCTGATGGTTAAGCCGCAGGTCTACGTTGTTGGCAGTCCGAATCCCAAGTCACCATTTCTTCGTATTGCTCACGTGAGTGACACCTGTGATTTGCCTGACAACGGCTTGTCAGCCGTGTTCGAAGCGGACGTTCTTGTGCACTCTGGCAACTTGTGCAGCTACCAGTTTCGGAAGCACTTTTTCAAGGACACAGAATTTGTCAATCAGGTAAAAGCCATCAACAGCTTCTTTGCGGCTATGCCTCATCGCTACAAGATCTTCGTACCCGGGCCAAATGAGATATTTTTCGACTCCGAGGATCGCGAGCGCGTACAGGCACTGCTGCCTAATTGCATCTACCTGCAGGACGCTGAATGCGTCATCGAAGGCGTCCGTTTCTACGGCGTTCCCTGGTCGGCCAGCCGACGCGGCACTGTTGGCCGCGGCTTCGGCAAGTCTGTCAACGAGTTGAAAACCGTCTGGTCGAATGTGCCGGACAATGTGGATGTACTGATATCACACTCGGTGCCAACCAACTCGCTGTACGACGACCTGGTGCTGCGGCTCAAGTGAGTATATCTATGTATATATTTATCCGACGTGAGCTGACTACTGCCAGCTTTTCGGACAGCAATTTAATTGCATCTGGCAGTCACGTGACTCGACTCGGCCAATCCACCCGTTCCCACAGACCGAAGATGTTCCTCTATGGCAGCCGGATGCAGCGAAGCAGCCGGTCCGACCAAGCGGAAGAGAACTGCGTCAAGTTTAAAGACAATGTCATCTTCTCCAACGGGCACGCCGGCAACGCTTGCAAACGCGGCATCTTTGACTTCTACGCCGACGACCAGGCGCCAAGGCTGACCAGCCTGCCAGTGGTGCCGCCTGAAGCCGCGGCCGAGGCGTTGGCCTCGTTGCCCTCTCCGCGAAGCCGGTCCGGCTCTCCTGCGCTGCATCCTCTCCTGACCGGCTGCTCCTCTCTCTCTGTACTTGAAGAGTCGCTCTGTCTGATCCGCTGACTTTATTGTCGAAGCGCCAGACTAAAATAGAAAATTATTGATAACTTCTTATAGCAGCTGGCCTGAATTGAGGCCGCGCAGATAGGCTTCGACCGTCTTGAAGGCTGACAACAGGCTCTTAATAAGCGCAGGTGGTATGGAAATTTTTTATTGCAAAACAGGCACCGGCTTATCCTTAATTGCGAAGCCAGCGCGCCGTGGGACCTGCGCACTAAATGCGATGATAAGTCGTTTTTTTATCACTCTTTTTTGATGTTTTGCCGCCGCCTCAGCTCAGCCTACCTGCCTGTATCTCCTCTCTGCGCTTCTCTGCTACCTCTTCTCTTCGTCGTTATTTGTACATTACAGATCCGGCACATTTGCTCCCAGCGTCAGTCAAATTGGAATTTGACTCAACCTTCTCACCTATGGTACCTGCGTAAAACCAATTAATTAATTTTACAATTCTTAGCATTCGCACCTGTGTACCCCCGTGTCTCAAAACAAAAGTCAATTAAAACCGTTTGCAACGGCTTCAATGCAATCAATTTGTGTTATCGTTTGTTTTTGTGTGTGTGTAAACTGCCCAATGTAGTTTTATTTAGTAAATTAGATTAAGCGATGCAACCTCCAAGCCCAAGGCCTGTCTGTATGACTGTATGATGAATATAGTGTAAGTTTTCCGGCGCCTCTGTTTTTTGTCGGTTTGATCATTTTATTAATTTCTATTTTATTTATTTGTTTTGCGCCCATAGCTTGTTTGTCTTGATAGTTTTTTTTAGTCCGTTTATTATTAAATTTACTTGCGCCATGTTTATAATCTGCCTCGCCCGGGTTTTATGCTTCTCAATTGGAGCTGCTCAACTTACACACTGATTTTCTAGCCCTCCTCCCAGTTCAAGGATTTCCCCTGTGAGCACAAATGCTATGCACCGTGAAACCCTATTTATCACTTTATTGCCATTAGTACCTTTCAGCAGCAAATGGTAATAACGCTTTGTACAATGTAGCAAAAGGTGAGCATAATTCTTTTTATTTTTTACCTCGCAGTCATCTTGGTTTTTTGTGTTTTGTTTTATAGACACAGATTTTCTTCCCCGGAAATAGTTTTCCCCTTGTTGTCTTGCTGAAAGAATTCTATCTAGCTATGTCAATCAAGTCTGTAAATAACTTACCCTGTTTTTTCTATGAAAGCCTTTTGAATGACGGCCAATCTTTTACCTGTTTCATTGTCACCTTGTTTTCTTGCGAGTTGCTTGGGTTTAGCAATCTGGAGCGCCTCTGTTCTCTGAGTTTCATTTGTAAATTCCTTTTCTGCTAAGCTGTTTTGCCTGTCTACATTTTCACACCCCGCGCAATGCTTATAATGCAGAGTGATCAGATTGTAAATAGATTCTAAATAAACATTTGCTTTTGAGTTCTGTCCTAATAAATAGGCTTTTCTCCCTGGCCTCCAGACTTCTGTGCAGGCGTTACTTGAAAAAAGAATCAAGCGTTTTTTTCCGTTTTGTAATTTTTTTTTACCCTGGCAGATTCATTCATGCACTCTAATGAAGCGCATCATTGTAAACAGATTAGAAGTGCAAGTGAACTTTAATGCTAGCAAAACACGCATTATAATGGTAAGACTGATTAAATTCAAGACCTGACTCGAGCGATTAGACAAAAATGCAGACTAGCAAAGATTAAGCATTTTATCAGCAGATTTTCAGACAGTCTTCTGACAGGTCGTGTCATTCGTGTCAATAATTTTTTGTCTGCAAAGAAAGAGCTTTTTTTAAAACAAAAAGATAGAAAAAGGACCCAATATAGAGGAAACTGAATTTGGCACCATGAACATATGATTAGCTAGAGCCTGTATCGCGTTTTCAGATCCATTTTGGCGCGCCAAGTAAGTGCCAAAGTGGCCAATTTTTTAAAGTGCATTTTTCGATCACTGCAAGACTTGCAACACTTGTGCACATGGGGGTGGGACAAGTGCGTTAGTGAGGGACGCGAAAGCACAAAGTTAAAAATGGGCCCAAAACTGCAGGGAACAGTGGCGCTAAAATCGTACGAGTGTCTCTGCAAATCGCGCGGCCTTCCTGCCGGAGTGGAACAAGTTTTTGCAGAAAATCACGTGGTGTGGCCGCCATGCCGTACCGCTGGCTGTGCGCGGTTTAACGAGCTATACAGCGATATATAGTTGATAAGCTGCATGTTGCTAGCGGGTATACTTTTCACTCATGTCTCTCTCTCTCTGTGTGCCTCTCCTCCCCTGCGTGTCTGTCGGTCTTTTGCGAAGCCTATAAAGTTTATCTATATAAAGCTGCTTAGCTGGACAGTTATAATAAGCAGTGTAAAATGCTTAATTAAGCGCGTGCTTTACATGTGTATAAAACAAATGGTCTGAGATCAAAGTAGAAATTCTATCCAATCAGGCGATTTATTGAAAGCTTTCTGGCCAGTAAATGTCTCATAATTTGCCTGCGGCGGCTTCTGCAGACAATTCTCTTCTTCTATTCTATTCAGGGGGGGGGGGAACCCGCGCTGTCCTATGTGATAGTGTTACTGCTTATTCAGCACTTTTAAGTGAAGTCTCAAACAACTTACTTGTGAATAAAAGATAAATAGTAAGCTTTATTTCTGCTGTTTTGATAAATAGTATTTCTAGGAATTTCAAAAAATCATTCTAGGAAAATCGCATTCGTTGTTACTGTTAATTTAAAAAAGTATAAATATAGAAACAATGGCGCGCTTATGACGCAAATCGGTTCGATCAAATCGGGCACTAATAGTGATCCCCACCAGTGAAGCCCCACCACTCGCTTACTTACTATACCAAATATCAATGGCACCACCCCGACTCCGCTGAGTAGTGCGCGGGTAGAGACAGTTGCTTCTCTGCTCCCTGAACCGGTGGTGCATTCAGGCAGCTATATTTAGCTCCGACCATTATTCGTCCCCTAATGGCTTCTTTGTCTTGGAATGCTGATAGAGCAGTGGCGATTCCTTTCAGTCTGGTCGGATTGCCAATCAGTCAGAGAATTTCTATGCCATTAGCGGTTATTTGCAAAGTGCGCGGGGGCACTATTTTCACCACTTATTGACTGACTAGTTGGACTTGCCAAGGTTAAATTTAGTTGAGCGGGTTGTTTCAATAAAAAACGACAAAAGAACTTGAGAAGCTGAAGGAAGGAAAACTGCGACTGGTCCAGGTCATTAATATATAATTTTTATGTTGGCTTTTAACACAAATCGAAGTAAAGTAGAGAAGTAAAGAATCGAAGTGGCAGTGGCTGTATTGATGAATAATGGCGAATTGAACACGTCATCGGAAGTATAGGAAAACAATCATTGACACCGCAGTCAATAAATCACAGAAAAAATCCAAAGCACTTTTTAGCTACAAGAAAAAAAGTTCCCGTTAAACTTGATTTCCTGAACAGAAAAAGAATAAATCTATTAAAAAATACGAAAGAGGAAAGCGGGAGAGAGGAAAACAAAAAACTGGTCACCAGAGGGACAATAAATTAATTCCTTGCTGTTAATCCAGCCAAGCCTTCCCATTGTCGACTGGAAGAAAAATTTACTGCTTTTATTGAATGGCTGACAAGCAAAACTGGTAGACTTTTGTGAGATCAAGTCAGCCTAGATATCTAACCCTTGCAGCATGCAAGCTTGAATCAAGCTTGAAAAAGTGATTTTTTTAGATTTAGGTGTCACAAGATTTCAGTAAGCGTGTCTCCAGGATAATCTATATCATAAGCCATGAACTAAATGAGTCAGTAACACAGTATGTCATCCATGTCGGACTACATGAAGGGTTGTTTACCAATCGAGCAGAAGAAAACAGGAAAAGTAGAAAACTGGAAGATAATATTTTTCGGCAAATTGATTTAATGAAGCGGCCCGATCCTAAGACAGCCATGCAGACAGACAAACAGCAAAAATGCAGTTGCAGGCTCCAGTGCAGCAAGGGAGGATTGCACAGTGCGTCTACAATCACAGTTTTGCCTATACACTTCTGCTGCAGACTTGCTACGCAGAACCAGACAAACCAAGCATGGCTCGATCTAGCTTATGATTTCATTAAACCCGCACCATATGCATGTTGCATAGGGTTGCTATGCATGCATGCGAAAGCATGCAGAATGAAAACAAATATTTTAGACCAAGACAGATTATAAAGACAGCGCCCATGTTTAAAGCCACGCGATTTAGTTTTACCGAATTGCTGCAAAATAATTATGCATAAATATACTGCTGCAATATTCGGGAATCAAGTGCAAGTGAACTTTTGCCCCTTTATAAAAAGTAGAATTTTTCAAATGGTCAATTTAGCTTCCCGGAAGACGTCCTTCCGCAATATTTTTTTACTTTACACAAATTTTACTTCCGAAAAAGCTCGAATGCGGCCAATAATTTTTATTTTATGATTTGGATTTTAATTTTGGTGAATTTTTGGGAAAGTTCACCCACCCCACCTTGACAGTGTGACTGACAGGTCAGCCACTGCGCCAAATGATGGTAAGCTGTCAAGTCTAAAAGTTTGTTGCAAATGCAAGCAACAGAATTTTTCTGTTGGCCGCTGTCATAAGGCGGAACAGCTTGGTCAAGTGCCTTCGGATCATTTTCAACATTTGTTACATATACCCTGGCGTCTTGCCAGTTTTCATTGCAGCTCCCAGTGAAAGTGTAGTGCCTGACGAGATATTTGACAGTCCGAGAGATACAGATAGAAAGAGACCTTGTGGATGGTTAGAAGCAGAAAAATTTGTCCCTTTGCATATGGAATTGCGTCCTCCCCCTCGCAACCCCGGGGCATCACGTGCTTTTTTGCTCTTTTTTTTCTCTCGCTCTCTGGATTTTCTAAAAATAGATTTCCCTCAGACTGCCAGCCCTCACCTCCTGATATTTACAGAGTTTTCTTAAATTTTCTTAAAGTTTTCTATAGCTATGACCCCTTCACGAACAATTGTGTGTGTGAGTGTGCTTGTGTGCTTTGTGCACGTTGGCATTCACGGCCAATGCAGAAGGGCTATTGCGGGGGGGGGGCACCAACTTCAGGTCCAGACAAAAATCCGATGAAGTACCAGTGAAGATGGAATCGGGAAGCTAAGGGTGGTGACGCACACATGGTCACGCTCTCGTTTTCTATTTAAAAGTGCAAGTTTAGAACAATTTAATGGTGCACTTTGTGTGTGCAATGGCCATAACTGCTACAATAATGTGGTGCGGGTGCATGTCTCTATGTAGCATAAATTCCTAATGCAACGCTTGGATATGACATGCTTGTGCACGAATAAATACCATATTCCATTAAAAAATTGGACTTAATTCGCACCTAACTGAGCTTATCTTAGCTGTCAATTCGGCTGCTTATAGTGTTTTTTGGAGCAATGGTTGTTCCCGATAGCTAAAGAAGGCGTAAAGTCGGCGATCGATTGTGAGAGATAAAGGCAGGCCAGAAAACAATCTTCTTGGTGTATTTTGCGTAGCAAGGCAAAATTTTAGTTCTTGAACGGATTTCCTGAGAGAGTTGCAGACTTTCAGAAAAACAACTAAAAGCGGTCACTGGGTGAAACTAGCAGTTTTCTACCCCTTGAGCAGACTCATTAAGTGCAAAAGTGAGGGCTAACAACCTGTTGCTTGTTTATTATATCCAGAATGGAAAGTACACTTGCTTTGATATCGCTTGCCTAATAATATTTTAAACTATACTTGCTGAAACTTTTACTAACAGTAGAATTGTTGGGGCTTTGCATGAAGGCAGAGTTAACATTAGAATATCAAAATTGGAGTGCAGAAAAATTTATACTTAATTTCTTAAGACCGATTTATTTTTCATCTTGTTTGCCCTTGTAAGTTTCATGCAAAATTAGTGAAATCAAACAAGTGCAGACATCAATATCTAGTGTTAATGCTTGGGGAAACCAAAAAGTATTGCTTCTGTAAATATTCGAGTTTACGGTCCAGGCACAGACAGTACATGCAAGTATACAATGACACAAGAATTTTGTGACGTCAACGAAGTAATACCAGTAAAGTTTCCTCAACTGGCTTTGTACAGCTTGACGCGTGAATACAGACCAAGGACGATATATAACAACTGTATTGTCAGACCATTCCACTAAAAAGGTTGAGGCATGCCTAAAATCTAACTCGTGAAATCACCGCTTGCTGTTGATTGGCTACTATTTTTAGCTACTCCTCATGCCCAAATGTACATTTCTAACCATAAATTTCTGAATGAAAGAACGCTTGCTAATCTATATAAGGGTTAGGCTGACTAAGAGGATAGGAAAAACTGGGAGGGACGGCTGGCCTTGGGCTGGTGTAGGGGTCTGATTGGGTAGCCTCTAGCCAATGAGCATCAAGCGGTGATTTTGTGAGTCAAAAAATCGGCACGCTTTACGAGCGTAGTGTCAGTCTAACAATAGATGTGTTGTATATCATTCTTGATACAGAAAAAAAATTATAATAGAGTGTGAATTATATTAAAATGAAAAAATGTTTAATCTTCGCTCAAATTTGAAACGCCTGTCTCAAAAAGTATAACAAAAGCATAAAAAAGAGTACAGATGTGCCGGATTTACGAAACTTAGACGCAGATGAGACGATAAATATTTCGCAGCATTTAATTGTAATTATAATGCATATTTACGTAAATTACGATTCACTTAGAGAGAAGCATGCTCCAAGACGTTTGGTTTTAAAACTTCAGTCATATCATATATCAAGTGTATCATGCAGTTTCTAGGCAAAAGCACCTACTCTAAATTATTGAAACTGAAACTGTTAAAGCAGCACGGTAAAAAAAGAATTACTGACTTCCTTCTAAGAAACCAACAAAGACCTCGTTTCAATTCGACTCGACTCAGTTGAAGATCTTCCAAACCTCACTAGGACAGCCAGGAGCCCTCAGCATGGAGAAGTACTGCATACAGGCCCGCACTCTCACTTCTGAATCCATCGCCGGAGCGCTCAACCAACCTGACGGGTGCAGCAATCCGATTCGCTCGCTCCGCCTGAATTGGCCGACCAACGCAGTTCGACTGACCACGGCATCGTCCGTCGTTCTGCACAGAGTAGATGACAAACTTTTCTCCACCGCAGCCAGAGCTCACCCGACTAACATCTCCGCCTGGACAGCTGCGCGTTGTGCACTTGCTGTTCTGCGAGGTGCAGCTGAGCCAGTTGTGCCTCCCCCAATCGTACATCAGGCCGATTGTGTCGCCACTGTGTATTACCTCACCTGGTCGACGCTCAGGGGAGTAAATGTAGTAACGAGAGTGCGAATCAGAGCAGCCAGTGTGCCAGTTAGCGCAGTACTTCATATGGCAATAAATTGGTTGAAACAAACATCTGGACGCACAGTAGCAGTTCAGACTATAGGCGAGAAATTTCAACGAACGCAAAGAAACCAGTTCACCAGCGCGAACAAAATTACAACCCCATTCATCACTTCCATCACCACAGTCAGCTATTCCATCACACACGTGGCCCTTATCAACGCACTGACTTCCTCCTGAGTGACGGCACCTGAAAAAGTTTCCATCGCCATACCGCACAACACAGCAATCAATCCGTGAGCACGACTTGCTGCTGAACTGGCGTTGTACACAATCATCTCCCAAACACCGGTGCCTTGTCTGTTGACCGTTGCCACATGTCACAGAGCACTCAGACCACGTCGACCACTCAGACCAATCTCGATCACAGCGAGGCTCGCTAGACCATTCCAAACGCCCGTCAGGCAAACGACGACACGTAATACGAGGGATCCGAGGACGCCAAAGTCCAGCAGAGCATGTCACGTTTAGTGTGACACCTTCGAAGCTGTGACTGTCGTTGCAGAATTGCTGATTCCAATCGGAAAGATTCGGATCGAGCGGTCGTTTCAACGCAGAACATGACTGAGCCATCCAGTGATCTCTGAACTGCATCGTGCGGTTCTTGTAGCCGTTCGTCAGGTATTGGAGCACAATTTTATCAGCTGAATTAGCTCGGTCATTCTTCCAGCTGAAGTATGTGAGCAGCGCTTCTCCGACAGCTTCGTCCATCAGAGCCAAGCCCGTCATGAGACGCTGAACGGATGCGGAGTATCGCTCACCGCACATCGGAAAGCCCAGACTCGTCGCTAAACACTTCTTGAACAACTGAAGAAGTCCTACACCAGGCAGACCGAGTGGATTCGTACCGAGAAGTCGGTGCAGCAAAGACTTCAGGAAGTAGTCGATGTTTTGAGAGCCGACATGAGACTGCATGAGCTCTCCAAACTGTTCAAGTGTGCGAGTTCCTTTCAAAAACTGAGCATTAAGATCCGCGATGTACAATGCCTCGCTTATTGTGTCCGAGCTAACAAGCCTGTTAAGATCATTACAGGCGCTCAGGCCGCGAAGCTCTCGCATCAGGTTCGACTGTACGTCCAGCAGTTGATAGTACACATCAACAGTAGTGTGAACACCTGCTATTTGTCCAACAGATTCTCTCATATCGGCGATGATCTTCGAAGACACGGTCGAAGTTTCCACTTTGAAGGTACAACGATCTCCCTGGAACTCTGGCTCGCACTGACACACTGGCCTAGTTAGACCTGGACCATGACGACACACTCCGTGACCGTTGCACGCGTCCGGAGATGAGCACGGAGAATCGCGATTATTCAGAATCGACACGATCCAATCAGTGTCTCTCTCAGCCCCCACAACGGACTCTCCTCGACACGATCGACTTCCGATAGTTCCAGTCGATGCGACCACTGCGCAAGAGTCCGAAGGACATCGGAAGATTAAGCGAGTGGTCGTGAGGTTCGCGTCTGAGCACCGAAGAGTCTGCTCAGAGTCCGCGAATGACACCAGAACCCTCGGTGTCGTCGGCAAAGTAAAGAAGTTTGAAGCATCGATTGTGCTGGTCGGTAAGAGATCGGACGCTCCCACAGCTACAGCCCAGTTGAATCGATGGAATCTATTTTCTAGACCAGACAGAACATAACTGGCTGTACCCATTGTATCTCGTGTCGCTGAACCTTCCATGAGGTTTCTGACTACTTGAGAAGCCATTGCTTTAGTTTTGGAAAGACAATACCAATAGTGTCGATCGAACGCGGATCTCAACTCATACAGGTCGCTCTTAGCCTTGAGCAGATGCTCGGAGGCTCGACGTGCTCCGTTTCGGAAGAAATGATAAGCCAGTTGAAGCTCAGATCCGAGTTCCAAGTCATGCACCACTCCGAGCATGAGCTCCGCCAGTCGACTTGTGCTGCAGCTGTGCAGCTCGGCGTACGACTGGAACAGGTTGGCCCCTACGTCGGAGGAGGTCTCTCGAGTTGCAGCTCGATGCAGGTTTGCTAGTCGAGCATCCAGCTCCGAGGTCTCGTACCAGTTTGTGAACTCCTCGGTGAGTCGAGCGAGTTGATGCTTTGTGCGAGCCGTGTGCATCCTGGACATGATTAGAGATCGCTTTTGAGCTCCGTTTCGTACAGCGTTGTGGCAATCGCGATATGTTTGGAGAGTGTGAGCAGTCTCCTGAGCAGCCCGAATCGAGCTGGTTGCTGTTTGCAGCTTCTGCTCGAGACCTGCGAGCTTTTGATTGACTTCTTCGAAGCGCCGAATGACGATGTCAGTCAGAACCTCCGTTTCGCTCGGAAGCAGAATTGAAGCTACGAATGCGAACAACTTTCCTGCGATGCCGAGTTTCTGTAGAAATTTTTAAATTTGCCAATTTCGTTTATTTTGAATATGATAGCTAGCTACTTCCTTTTTATACAGAGTACAGCTATAAACTGCTTAGTTTTAGTTTGGAAGCAATTTTCCTAACTCTGGAATTTGAATAGGCTCAAAAAGAACGTATTGCAAAGTAAGTTTTGGATGCATGAAATTGGTTTAAATGTTTTTTGGTAATCATCCATCAGGCATAAATTTTTAATTTCTCAAAGTTAAATAGAATTTAGGCAAAAAATCTATTTGATTTTTATTTTTCTATATACGGTTTTTCTTAAAAGCTGTAAGTATGAGTATTATGAGATTTTTTGAGAGCGTCAAAATAAAAATTACGCTTGCAGTGGAATATAAAAGCTGATGGAAGATACGCTATAGTGGCTGATTTTCACATGGCTTGAATTTAAGCTTAAAGCCTATCTAGATCATGATTTGCGCACTCGTAAGCCACATCAGGCCACATCTTTCGTCCCTCTTTCTTGGAAATTACGAACCCTCTTTCGAAGTTCTGCGCTGTCAAATTCGACACCACAGAGGCAACCCCATTTTCCAAGAAATCGATAGTCACCTAGAAAGAGCCTTTCGGACGCTTAAACACGTGACGCAGTGCATGGCAGAGTGTACACTGCGTGCATCTGATGCTACAACAGAAGTCAAGCAAAGATTAAGGACTGTTTCACACAACGAAGCGCTGTTTATCGTTGTTAGCAACTATAGGAAGCTTATCAACACTCCATATCAAGCCACCGCTGTACCATTGAAGCTTTGCCTTAGGCAATAGGCTTAGCTAATGCGTACAGACTATTCTTATCGAAGCTAAATTTTAAAACGCAAATTTTCAAATGGAATAAGTTATAGAAGTTGAAGCATACATTAATTTCTAAAACTATAAAACCCTAAAAGGGACATAAAATTGGCATTTCAAGCGGACTCACTTTATGAAAGCTGCCGATCATCTCCAGGGCCCCCACCACAGTCCTGGTGTACCGCACCTTGCGCACCTGGCCCACTTCGGCGTCTGTCTGGGCCAGTCGGCCGGCCCAATCGGACAGCTCGGCCGCCATTTGGTCGGCCAAGTCGAGCTGGGCTGCTGCCACGCCCGGCTTGGCCGAGTAGCCCTCCGTTGGCGTCGGCGTTGTCGGCGTTTGTGCCGGCGTTGTTGGCGCAGAAAAATTTGTCGATTCCGACAGAGGTTTGGAGGCGAGCGCCAGAGGCAGCAGCAGGAGCAGCAGCACCAATTCACGCATAGCCAGTCGGTACTGCTGTAGCTTTTAAGAAAAGAAATCGCAATTTATTTCGTTGAGTGTTTAGTAAAAAGCGAATGATAATAAGTGAATTTGGGTGACAAAGAGGCTCGATATTAACGCGAGGCGTCAGCTTATATGGTCTGTCCTCGGCCAATCCTGGACCTCTCATCCAACACCCGCCCGACCGGGTCTTCAGCCGGTTTTTTCACAATATCATCCGCATACTTGCACAACTACTTTCAGTAGAGTTGTAGGTTTATTCTCCTTAATATCACGACATTAACTAATGAAAGTAAGCTTCTGAAGGACGCAAGTGACCACGTACCGAAGTGGCCGCGTAGGTACGTATTACAACTCCGTAGCAACTCCGGAGAATCAAAGAGTTGAAGCCAGTAGTCCGGCGGTACCAAACTATACCTAACATGGATTCTCAATTCTCACAGGCTATGTTCAGGGAGACTATGTTCAAAAATAAATGGGATAGTCTCGTTGATAATTCCCATAATAAAGTTCCCTCTTCAAGGAAAGGAAGCCATGAAAACTCCTTACGGATGGTCTGCACCGCCGATAGATAGCAGCTGAGGAAAATTTCCAGAAGTGCTGCAGTCACAATGCCGAAAGACATGCAAGTATCGTCACAAAGCTAATCTATCTATCTATCTATCTATCTATCTATCTATCTATCTATCTATCTATCTATCTATCTATCTATCTATCTATCTATCTATCTATCTATCTATCTATCTATCTATCTATCTATCTATCTATCTATCTATCTATCTATCTATCTATCTATCTATCTATCTATCTATCTATCTATCTATCTATCTATCTATCTATCTATCTATCTATCTATCTATCTATCTATCTATCTATCTATCTATCTATCTATCTATCTATCTATCTATCTATCTATCTATCTATCTATCTATCTATCTATCTATCTATCTATCTATCTATCTATCTATCTATCTATCTATCTATCTATCTATCTATCTATCTATCTATCTATCTATCTATCTATCTATCTATCTATCTATCTATCTATCTATCTATCTATCTATCTATCTATCTATCTATCTATCTATCTATCTATCTATCTATCTATCTATCTATCTATCTATCTATCTATCTATCTATCTATCTATCTATCTATCTATCTATCTATCTATCTATCTATCTATCTATCTATCTATCTATCTATCTATCTATCTATCTATCTATCTATCTATCTATCTATCTATCTATCTATCTATCTATCTATCTATCTATCTATCTATCTATCTATCTATCTATCTATCTATCTATCTATCTATCTATCTATCTATCTATCTATCTATCTATCTATCTATCTATCTATCTATCTATCTATCTATCTATCTATCTATCTATCTATCTATCTATCTATCTATCTATCTATCTATCTATCTATCTATCTATCTATCTATCTATCTATCTATCTATCTATCTATCTATCTATCTATCTATCTATCTATCTATCTATCTATCTATCTATCTATCTATCTATCTATCTATCTATCTATCTATCTATCTATCTATCTATCTATCTATATCATCTATCAAATTTACGCTCTTATATGAAGTATGCTGCTCATTATCTTTAGTAATTATGTTCTGTTCCTTTCAAATAATAAAACCTGATTCGTAAAATAACGCGTTAGACTGATGCAGACGTTTTAATATTTGCTTTTAAAATCGGCCGATAACATTAGGATAAAAGAGTTCTGCTCGAGCTAACACAAGAAAAAACATTGAAATATATTGTCTTAAAATATTGACATTTCATAGGGAAAACTAATAAATTCGGAACTTTTCGCAGGCATCTATTTTCACAGGTTTGCTAAAATAATTACAAAAGGCAAAAAAGTTATATATGCTGGAGTATTAATTCCGTTTTGCACACAGCTTCTGTATATCTGAAGTACAAGTTTGGAAATACGCTTTTGTTATTTTTAGTATCCGAGCAGAATTCTATAATATCTTTAGTCTTGTATAAAATTAACAGAAGCAGAAATTAGCAAAATAATGCAAAGATCATAAATGTTTCTTGAATAAAAAAAATATTTTATTAGTGATACATTGTTTATGCCATTGTAAGTGCACAGCTTAGCAGTGAAGATAACAAAAATCTTATTGAGCTACTGTACTCACAGGGGTGTAAGGAATTGTTTTACCGACATGCCACTGATTAACCAACAGGTAAAACAAGGATAACAATCGCTCTCCATCATGCACTTACTACTCATATTTTAGCCATTATAGTAGTAAATTTGCCAAACTTCACTCCTCAGACATCCAGGCGCCCTGCGCATGGAAGCTCGTTGAAGACAGCTTTCGGGAAATCTTTTAACTTCTAAGCCGCCCTGCGCATTGTTTGCGCTCAACCAGCCATTGGCGTGCTTCAGCGCCACAAAGTCACCTTGGCGAATCGGCCGGCCCATGCAGTTGGACTGACCCATGCAGCGGCCCTCATTTCTCACCGAATAGATGACAAATCTCTCGCTTGGGCAATTTGTTCGAATTCTATTGACATCGTCTGCGGGACAGCTGCGCACTGTGCACTTTTGTGGCCTATTGTAATGCAATAGACAGCTCAGCCACCTCTGCGAGCTCCACTGGAGCTTAATACCGATAGTGTCTCCGCTGTGAATGGCTTCGCCCGATCGGCGATCTGGAGAAAATATTTGAAACTTCGTGTCCCGGTTGTCCCTCCAGTTGTTGCTGTGCCTGACAGAGCAGTACGGCTCAGTAATAAAAATGCAACCCGTAGTGCAGTAGCAGTTCACCGTGTGAGAATCTAGCTCAGTTTTGCCAGTTCGATCGTAAGCGTGAAACGAAACTAAGCGGTTCTCAGCTGTCAGAAAGTCGCAATTAGTTTCATCCGAGGCATCTAGACAGTCAGGATGGCCGTCGCATACGCGATCTTTCGCAATGCATCCTTCAGCTGAAGTGCTGCTGGAACAGCGGTGAAAATTCCGTTCACCAAATTTTGCGACACAACAGTCTCCTCTGTGGCACGGCTTAGTGTCAAAATCTCGTCTTGAGCAATCATTTCCACGACATTTGCATCTCGTTTGATACCCGGCGCCGCAGCTGGTGGAACAGTCGGACCATGAGGACCAAGATGACAGGTCGTGATCACAACGAGGCTCGCCAGTCAACGCCAGACGATCAAAAGAGTCGCGGCGACTAGTGACTTGCAGTGAGGATGGAAGCAACCCACCAGGTGAGCATGAAATGTTAAGTGTGAGCCCCTTGAAACTGTGACTACACATGGAAAAGTAGGCCGATCTTTTTCTAGCTCTTGTCAAATTTTGGAATAGGCCCATGCGCTCATTCTTTGACTGATTTCCGATGATATTTTTGACCAAATGTCCAATCACTTGCATTGTATGCCGAACACTTTCTTTGATCCTTGAACGATTCATTTCTCTGCTAAAGAGAAGTTCATTAATTTCAGTCTCAAAAGCCTTGCGAATACCACGAAAGAGAGCGACAGGATTAAATTCACTAATTATGCCATACTTGACATCGCAGTGATCTCCCTGGAACTCTGGCTCGCACTGACACACTGGCCTAGTTAGACCTGCACTATGACGACACACTCCGTGACCGTTGCACGCGTCCGGAGATGAGCACGGTGACTCGCGATTACTCAGAATCGACACGATCCAATCAGTGTCTCTCTCAGCTCCCACAACGGACTCTCCTCGACACGATCGACTTCCGATAGTTCCAGTCGATGCGACCACTGCGCAAGAGTCCGAAGGACATCGGAAGATTAAGCGAGTGGTCGTGAGGTTCGCGTCTGAGCACCGAAGAGTCTGCTCAGAGTCCGCGAATGACACCAGAACCCTCGGTGTCGTCGGCAAAGTAAAGAAGTTTGAAGCATCGAGTGTGCTGATCGGTAAGAGATCGGACGCTCCCACAGCTACAGCCCAGTTGAACCGATGGAAGTTGGATTCAAGTTCCTTTTCGACCTGTGTCGCAAAAGCTGTTCTGTTGCGGCTCAGAAAATTTTTTATCATGCGTAACACCACTCGAGATGCAACTGTTCTAGTGTTGGATAGACAATACCAATAGTGTCGATCGAACGCTGATCTCAACTCGTACAGGTCGCTCTTAGCCTTGACTAGATGCTCGGAGGCTCGACGTGCTCCGTTTCGGAAGAAATGATAAGCCAGTTGAAGCTCAGATCCGAGTTCCAAGTCATGCACCACTCCGAGCATGAGCTCCGCCAGTCGACTTGTGCTGCAGCTGTGCAGCTCGGCGTACGACTGGAACAGGTTGGCCCCTACGTCGGAGGAGGTCTCTCGAGTTGCAGCTCGATGCAGGTTAGCTAGTCGAGCATCCAGCTCCGAGGTCTCGTACCAGTTTGTAAACTCCTCGGTGAGTCGAGCAAGTTGATGCTTTGTGCGAGCCGTGTGCATCCTGGACATGATCAGCGATCGCTTTTGAGCTCCGTTTCGTACAGCGTTGTGGCAATCGCGATATGTTTGGAGAGTGTGAGCAGTCTCCTGAGTAGCCCGAATCGAGGTGGTTGCAGTTTGCAGCTTCTGCTCGAGACCGGCGAGCTTTTGATTGACTTCTTCGAAGGGTTTGAAAGCGTTCGTTGAGTTATTTGTACGGAGCTTTGACGCGAAGATGCCGTTAGTTTTGACAGAAATGTCCAGTTTCTGCAAATATTCAATGATTGTTATGTTTAGAAATTCATGCGTTTATAAAGTTTAAATTCTACCCTTTATCAATCTGAGCACATTTTTATTTTGTTTCTGTTTAGGATCAATCCTACATTTTGAAAATTCCATTTTGTTTTTTTGACTAATGGTACCCGATCTCAGCTGGGTGGACTGAAGCAATACGGGGATTAAGTACCTTGCTCATCTGTTGTTAGCGACTGAATCGTTATATCTTATGCACCCGATGAGAAGATTTTCGAATTTTTAAAAGAAATGGTAATAGTAAAACAATGTTTTGATTTCTATTCTTTGCTTTCGTTTTGCTGAACTGATGCACTTTATTATTTGTAGTCTTCATAATCCTTGTAGCTATATAAACCTCAGCAGATTTACGTAGAGAGTATTCGTGCCTCGATGCTTAAGCTACGAGTAGATAATATCTTTTTCAAAGACGGTCTTAGCGAGTTTTTGGGTTATTCTTTGCACCTGTGTTTATCTTTGCGATCGCTGCAGCCGAATTCATCCTTTTTAATGCAAGATTAGCATGGAAACGGGACTGGATGCTAGTAAAATCTCTTCGAATGGTTAGTTTTTCAGGAAATAGACTGATTTTGATCGCCA
The DNA here is from genome assembly GCA_950096795.1 of Macrostomum cliftonense. Lineage (NCBI taxonomy): Eukaryota > Metazoa > Platyhelminthes > Macrostomidae > Macrostomum > Macrostomum cliftonense. Next base: position 383,406 of record CATNEM010000256.1, on the reverse strand, counting down.
AACTAAATGGCCCGCAAGCCCTGAAATAGAACTAAAAAGGATAAACAGATAAACCGATTTGATTGCAAGCTTTGCTATTTTCGAAGCGTCGAAAAAATAAAGTTTTCTGTGAATCAAGAGTGAATAAATTAGTAGCTATTCTTTGAAAAAAGAAGTATTGCTCAATTATTAGATGCATTTCCAAATTAAGAAATTGAAAGTTATTTAAAAAATGACAGACATTTTGATCATGTTCAAATGGGATCTCTTAAAATATAAGCTTCGCAGATAAGTAGCTAAACATGGAATAATATTATTTCTACATTGAGCTGTTTCTACTTGAGAGCACGTCTCTGTCATGCAGCATAGCTATAAATGTATCGCCCTTTTTACATCAAAATTGTCAACTACGAAGTAATACAAAATTTATCAATGCTAAAGGCTAACCCCTAAGAATTACTTACGTGATGGAGGTAATAGTTTCAGGTGCCTAAAAACGCAGCTAGTTGCGCAGCGTACCCGATGGCTGTGTACAGCTGTTCAGTCATGACGGGCTGGAGGGGCCGCAACACCCATTCTAAATTTATCCAGCTCAAACTGGTACCCGATCTCAGCTGGGTGGACTGAAGCAATACGGGGATTAAGTACCTTGCTCATGGGCAGAAATTTTCTCCTAGAGCTGGGATTCGAACCACGACCCTCTGGTCGGAAGGCAGACGCAATAGCCACTAGGCTACAACTCCCCTAGTTGCATGGCTTAAAAAGGTTTCAGAATCTTACGATCTCTCGTCTGAATGCTCATGCAGCAATTTGAGTCCACTGTTTCCTCCTATACTTTCGGAATTAAGTTCGAATGCGCAGAAATGCTTGGTGGTGTGTAAGATAAATATCCTTCTTCAGGTTAGTGCCAACCCCTTGCGTCAAGTGACTCAAATTCCTGGATCCTCACCGTGATGAAGTTGCCAATATCTCTGACAGCGGTCTCAGCAGCCCTGCAGAACTCCCGGTGGTCCGTGCGACTGGCATTTGCAAGCCTCTCAGCCCAGATGGACAGCTCGGACGCCATTCTGTCCGCCAGATTGAGCTCGGCAACCTCGTCAGCAGTCAGATCAGGGAATTTTTCAGTATCACCTGGTGCTGCCATTCGGACATGGGACAGCATAACAGATAGCAGAAGGAGCTGGATAATGTTTCTAGGAAACATTTGAGACTTTTTTGAAAAATCTGGTTGCTCTCATTAATCAACTGCCATCTGGAGTTAAAAATGCCACCCGGGGCTAAATACTAAAAACCTAAAATGTGTTGACAAGTCCCGCAGCCAATCCAAACTATCTCACATCCGGCGTATTTTTACGATTTGGTACGAAGTGTGCGATCATGCGCTACATAAAACTGCTGCATTTATTGGATCAATTAGTGAGCTCGATGCGTTTGAACATCCAGTTTCCAGCTGGGGCGCAGGCTTTTCAGAAGAAGACAGGCCACTGAAAACTTTTAATGCCTGCAACTGCAACTCCAGGCATCGAGCTTAAGAGCAGACAAGATGTCCACTTCGAATTTTCTAATGCCTAGGGACTGCTAAGGGCACTCTCGAAAATGGGTATTCTAGTATGGATGCTCTCAATATGGTTTTTTGCAGTTCTAATGTTACGAAGGAAAAAGAAAACATGGGTTCACAAACAGGTCGCGAACCCGAGGGTTATCAGCACCGAGTTTTTTTTTAGATTTTAAGGTTTGAAATTCACTGCCTAAGAAGTACCGCTCGAAAAATGCTGCGCCCTTGTCATAACTTTCTCTCGCCTTGATTGGCACTCGGTAATAATTGATTTTGGCGCAAAAAATACGCTGCATCAACGAGAGTACAGCTCCCACTCCACTAAACTAGAACCTATCGCTCTTTTTGGATCCAACAGCAACAACAACAGCAACAACAACAAAATACGCTGTCAAGATGGTGAAAAGCAGCGTCACAGGGCGCGCCTCAGGGCAGCGCCGCCGGTAGAATCGGGGGCGCCGGCGTCAGCCAGCAGGCAATCGGCGAAACGCCGAGTTCGCGCTGGTCCTCGCTGGTAGGCTCGGGCAGTACGACTCGGCGCTGATGACATGGAGTCGCCGACGGCACGAAAGTTCACTTCGCAGATTTTCCTCATTTTTCCCAGTGAATTTTCTACATGATTAAATACCTGACAATCGGCTGAAGTTTACGAGTGTTCATTATTTCTTCAATATCAAAAACATTTCCTGCTAACTGAACGATTTTCCTACGCATATTTTGCTCCTGCAAGCAGTAACGCTCAGAGTGTAATTTAATGAAATTAGTTTGGTGTTGGATATGTTTCAATCGAAATTTTACATTTTTTTCTCCCACATGCTACATATGTTAAATATTTGAATCTTTAAATCGTGGTGGTGGATTACCTCTAATGCAAAATCGATTTTCTTTATTCAATTTCCCGGTTTATTCTTAATATTCATACTTTGGCGGCTCGCATATATTTGGCGAGGCCAGTAATTGCGCAGAGAAAAGTTCAGAGCGTGGCTGGCGGTTTATTTGTTTTTATGCACGCAGAGTAGCAGCGAGACTAGACGGGCGCGTGGGGAGGTGGTGCTCACATACAGTAAGTGGCGAAGTTATCAATGTCACCCCCCAGCCAATCAGAACCCCTCGGCCTAGCCAGCAGGGGGTTGGTGCTCGCTAGCCGCGAGGAGGCGTAAGCCCTTGGGTAGGCTGGCTGGGCTGTAGCGTGAGTGCGGCTGCACTCTTGCCGCGCCGCGTGCCGATGACCGCCACAATACGAAGTTATTCATTTTTTCCTTGATTTGCTACTTTCCGAGGGTAGTGACCTCAATTGACCTTCTATTAGGTCACTGGGGTAGGGTCGCAGAAATTTCATTGCGTCATTTAGCAATGTTAGCCAATATTTTCTCTCCCCCTATGGTCACCCTCTGTGCACATCTTTTAGTGCGCGTACATAGTTGCGTGCGTAAACTGCTCCCTCGTACCCGGTCATTCCATACGAGCAATTTATTATGCGTTATTAAGAGCCATATGCAAGTTACAGTAGGGTCTCCAGCTGCAGACGCACTTTCTAGTTACATCTGTTGCACAGGCATTTGATAGTTGCCTGTAATATTTGATAAGGGGCAATAAAGGGGAACAAGGAGGCCCAAACAAAATTGGAGATATTGCGCAAGCACTCAAGTGGCAGGAAATGAATAGTGAAACAGTATTTTGAATGCTCTACTAAAAGTAAGCATAACAAATTTAATTGGATTCTTAAACCACAGTTAAAATCACATTAGGATTTTCAATCAAAAAAGAATCGAGAAAGATGCCAAAATTAATTGCCATGCTTGCCACAGGCCATTATGAACTCGGTACATTAATGAGCTTGCTAGTTTTCACTAGAGACAATGTTTAGACCGGCATGCAAGAGAGAAAAACGGTAAAAATGTGTAGCAAAAAGTAGCCGTTATAGGTATATCGCGAATTTTTTTGCCAAAAACTTAGCTAAACATTTAAACAAAATTATTAAAATTCACCATTCAATAATACTGTCACGTTTGTTTATTATAATCATGATGCATATATTGATTGCATATATTGGGGATAGTAATTATGAAAGCTAATAAATAATTATGTCCTCAGGATTTTTTGTTTTCTGTAGGAAAATTTCGGTAAAAAGAAATCAAGCGTAAAAAATTCCAGCTAAATTGAGCCGGTTTGAAATTGAAATTACGACAAGGTGATAAAACCTGGTGAACCATTTCATAAATATCTAATCTCAAGTTAATGAATACAATTTATAACGGAATCTTCAGCTTATTTGGGGATCATATTAGAAATTAGGAACGAGGTATTTTGGCAACTAAGCGGGTTTAGTTAGGGGGCATTTTGGAGCCTTGGAGCAGTTTCGTCTATTCCGCTTGGGTTTTATAACGTTTTATAGCGACAAAATACATGCAGGATATCATAGGACTCGAAGCTACTCAATTTTAACAACTTAAATACTTGCTTCTGTGTGGCATCATTGAATAAATATCGCAAAGCAGTAATCATTTCTTCAAACTGATAGCATTGATTTTTCCACAGAAGCTTTCAATGCTTTCAGTCAGTTGTCGCTTGAATCTTCCAAACCTCCCTAGGACAACCGGGCGCTCTTGTTAACGAGGCGCGCCCGAGGCAGTTGCGAATCTGGACTGGAGCGTCCATGGTCGGTCCGCTCAGCCAGCCGTGGGAATGCCTCAGGGCCACGAATTCACCTCGCTTGATTGGCCGACCAGCGCAGTTCCACTGACCACGGCAACGTCCGGCGTTCTGCACTGAGTAGATAGCAAACTTCTCTCCACCGCAGCCGCGATCTACCATGCCAACGTCGTTTGCAGGGCAGCTGCGTGTCGAGCATCGGCGATCTCCGACGCCACAGCTGAGCCAGTTATGCCCGTGCCAGTCGTACATGAGGCCGATCGTGTCGCCACTGTGTATCACCTCACCCAAGTTCCGCTCAGGGGAATAAATTAAAAAATGCGTGTGCTTGCCTGTACAGCCGATGTGCTGATCAGCGCAGTATTTCAGTTCACAAAAGATTGGTTGAAACAGGCAGCGAGAAGTGCAATAGCAATTTAAAGCGTAAGACAGACCGCTTCTGACACGAAGAGACACTCGATCGCCAGCGCGCACAAAACTGCATCCCGATTCATCACTAGCATCCAAACAGTCCAGCACTCCGTCACACACGTGGCCCTTATCAACGCACTGGCTTCCTCCTGAGTGACGGCACCTGAAAAAGTTTCCATCGCCATACCGCACAACACAGCAATCAATCCGTGAGCACGACTTGCTGCTGAACTGGCGCTGTACACAATCATCTCCCAAACACCGGTGCCTTGTCTGTTGACCGTTGCCACATGTCACAGAGCACTCAGACCACGTCGACCACTCAGACCAATCTCGATCACAGCGAGGCTCGCTAGACCATTCCAAACGCCCGTCAGGCAAACGACGACACGTAATACGAGGGATCCGAGGACGCCAAAGTCCAGCAGAGCATGTCACGTTTAGTGTGACACCTTCGAAGCTGTGACTGTCGTTGCAGAATTGCTGATTCCAATCGGAAAGATTCGGATCGAGCGGTCGTTTCAACGCAGAACATGACTGAGCCATCCAGTGATCTCTGAACTGCATCGTGCGGTTCTTGTAGCCGTTCGTCAAGTATTGGAGCACAATTTTATCAGCTGAATTAGCTCGGTCATTTAGCATACTCGACTAGAACGTTTCTGATTCGCTGAGACATCGTTAAACAATCGGCGTTAAACTAGCAATCTTTGACTCAAAAGTTGTTAGTATGGTAAACCATAGTAACAATCGTGAGTCGGCCTATTATCATGAAGTCTCACGTGCTAGGCCATAAACCAACTGAAGTTACGAGCCAACTAATTACAATGTTTTTCAACAGAATGAATATAGAAAAACTGGCTAGAATGGGCTGTGGGTATCAACCGCCATAATATACGAGCGTACATATCACATGTAAAGGGCCTTGAAAACGACTGTAGTCAGTTTTTTTGTCGCATAAAACTCGGGGATTCAGCCACTGAACTCCACATGACGGGAAACCCAGCTGTGGCGCACATTGCGCTTCAATGACTGAGGGAGATCAGCCTGCAACTGGACAGTGCTTGGTTACCAACTGTGGTGCCCCTACAGTACCGATTTGAACCTGTGTGAGCATTTTCTGTTTGTCCGGTTGAGGACATACGAGTACTTCGAGGCATGACATACTTTGGTCCCATTGGTGACAATACTCAGTATCAAATCCATGGAAGTATTTGAAAGTGCTTTAATTTTAGGATTTATAAATTCAGTAGTACCTCATCGATAATGCGAATTGAAGGAAATATTATTGCTAAGCGATTTTTAACCTTCAGTTTAGTAAACCTGAGCTTTCGTGTTTGTATAGTAGATTCCGTAAATTGTGTACGTGGAATTAAAAAATTAAACTTATAATGAACTTAGCTGTTCTGCTGTTTGGCGTGATTTGCAAAACGAAGAGAGTCAACAGAATGCTTTGGAAGGAAAAATATTATACGACTTGGCGTGCGTTCATTGTTTATAGAAATGTGCCACATACTGCCTAAGGAATCTAGGCGATCCTGCCACTGAATGATGCTGTGTTATAGAGATGCGCAAAAAGTAAATCTGATTTATATTTGATTATTAAATGTTTATTTTATTACTAGCAGTTTCAAGGCCAATACAAAACACAAAGTAAGTGAATTGAAAAGTGTTTTTGCCTCACACTCAACACTGCCTTCATTTAGTTTCAAAGCAATTATGGACTAGCTGGCTTTAATTTTAGTAAATTTAGCACGGTTGATCGAGAAATTTTTCGAGAAAATTAACAAATTCTTTATTGGAACTTGAAATATGTATTCAAGTGGCGTTAAGAACTTTTGAGCACATATTTTTTCTAAAATAAAATACGGGTGGTATGAGGCGAAAAATAGTAAATATAAAATAAATTTAGACACCCGACCGTTTGACCTGATGTACAGCCCACGGCACAGCCGCAGCTAGTTGCGCGGCGCATCTGAGGGCCTGACATGCTGGAGGGGCCGCAACACCCATTCTAAATTTATCCAGCTCAAACTGGTGCCCAATCTCAGTTGGGCGGACTGAAGCAATGTGGGATTAAGTGCCCTTCTCAAGGGCTCAAATTTTCTCCTAGCTCCGGGGCTCGAACCCAGGACCTTCCGTTCATAAGGCAGGCGCCCTAGCCACTAAGCTACCACTTCTCTGAGTACGTAGCCATGAGGCGACATACTACGTAAGAATAATTATGCATGAGGGCATAAGGAACTATTTAAAGCAGAATTTGTGTTGCAATATTCTTCCTCACTCACCTGGTGGAAACGCCCAATCGTCTCCATCGCATGCAGCGACGTCCTGGCGTACCTGGCGCGCTTGACGCGACCCACCTCAGCGTCGGCGTCGGCCAATCGGCCGGCCCACTCGGACAGCTCGGCAGCCATTCGGTCAGCCAAGTCGAGCTGAGCTGCTGCCACGCTCGGCTGGGCTGAGAAGCCGTCAATCAACGCGCCTTCTGCTGGCGGCATCGGGATGGTCATCGTTGGTGTTGGCGGCATCGGCCGAGTTGATGACGTCTTCGACGCCTCCGCCAGGGGTGCCGACGCCAGCACCAGTGGTGGCAGCATCAGCAGCAATACGATCGCCAGTTTCTTCAGTTGATGGCTCAATGATGAAGCAGGGATCATTTTTGTGTTGTACGAGTACAGTGTTTGAACCGCACCTATAGGCAGCCACGCTCGTACATTTAATAGGCAAATTTAATTCGCAGCGCATGCGCTACTAGCCAGCCAATCGAATTTTACAGAACCAGAAACGCTTCAGATGCTTTTATAGTGCTGATAGTAGTACCTGTCGACTTAATAACTGTTCACATTGTTTCTAGCTGATACCACCAGGCTGTAGTGGGGGCGAGTGGCTCGGCGGTCTAGCGCGTCTGCCTTGTGTGCCACTGGTCCAGGTTCGTCCCCGCGTTGCAGGTTGGCTATTTTCCCTAGCGCGGTTTCGTGTGCAGGGTCACATTAATTTGGGGCCTTGTGCACGAATTGGCTGGGCTATGGGCCAGTTGTGCAATTTACGCCCATGAGGGCGACCCCCCCCCCAAGGCATAGAGAGTGTACATTCCTGGAACCGCCACTTGTACACCCAATGTGAGTGCGTGACTGGATGCCGGCCTGTGTGTGTGCCTATGCCTGCATACCGTATTTAGTGACTGAACGCGCTTCAGGAGTCAGCGCAATGGACAGTCATGACGGTTGTGAGACGTTGGCGCTTTAAGCGTCAAAGTTCCTGCACCCTTCCTGCAGATTTAACTTTAACCAGGCTGTAGTAAGCTCGTTGGAATCTTTGGTTAAGCACTATTTCGTAGAAAGCTCAGCTCAGTACTCGTAGTACAATTTGAGATTGGCGCTTCCTGCACAAGAAGCGGCTGGAGTCTAGACAAAGTCTGGACAAGTGCAAGGATCTTTCAACTTATTTTACCGCTCTCCCGCGAAAAAGGTGCGCATTTTAGAGTAGAGTATCGCAGATTTTGCTGTTGCCAAAGCTGATTGATTGGATGCCTTCTCAATCGTCTGTACCGATCGTTCATTACTCTAGTTGAGATTGGGGTACAAAGACTTTACAAAGACCGTATTGTTTATACACTCGTAGATCTCCTTAACTCTTGTGTCTTGTCAGTAGTTTGTCAGTAACCGTTTGCGAAGCCGTTGCTTGCAAAAGTAAAGTTTTTTTACCTTAAAGCACTGAGCAGTTAATAAATGAACTTTTACCACTGATTTTCGAATCATCATGACGCCTGACATGACGTAGAAAAGTTCATATATTTTGTATATAATATATTAACTTAGTACGAATAAGGAGCGTACAAATAAACAATGCATTCATTTTTTGTATGAACAAAAGCAACTAACTTAAGGATGGCAACAAAACTCAAAGCAGATCAGGAACCAAAAATGATTAGCAATGCAACTTTTATACTGCCAATTGGAAATCATTATATATAAAACAAATTGGGAAGATCAATCACAAATTAATTAGTTGAATGTAGGGATCGAAATGACATTAATTACTAAATGACAAATCCAACTTGGTCCCAGGAAGGGGGAGAAACTCACAAGCACACTCCAGGCTACAAGGCACGAATGGCGAAACAATATTTAATTCCGATAATTATAGGAGAACAGGGAAGCAGAGCAAAACAGGAGGAATTTTAAATAAAATAATCAATCAATTGTTAGAGGCGAGCTATGTACAGGTTTAGCAGCGTGGAACACGCTGTGATTCTAACTTGCTATTAATAGCCTGAATTCAAACACACCGCTGCTACTCGTAGTAGTTGCCCAATCAAGGCTACTTACACAGGGCTATGAAGCAAAAAAAATAATAGAAGCGCAAAGAAATAATAAGGCTCTGTAAAGAAATGAGTAAGCAAATAGGAAAAACAGAACAATGCAGCTGCCTGTGTGCCGGTGAATTGTGTTTTTTTGGTTGCTAGGATTTTTATAAATAAATTTCAAAGCCTACGCACCCAAATTAGGAAAACTGATGAAGCAATAAAGAGAAACGAAAATTTAACGCACAGAAACTATTGGCGCCCTCTGCAGGATCCGATCTGGATAAACCAAAAACATCACTAATTGCTACCCTCACACCGAGGCGGAAGGCCTGACAAATTAAAAAAACCGGGTGTCTACTTGTAGTAGTCTGAAATTTTTGTATCGCATTTTGCTGCCAAAATTTATAATAAAAAAATTTTTTGTCCGCAGCAGTCACGGCTTCGGCACGCAGATGGTGGCGCCGCCATCCCGGCTGTCCTCTTTGCCAGCTATGCTGGAACTGCCTGACAGTCCGCCACCGCCGCCGCCGCCAACAGCGCTGGAGGTTGACGCTGTGACAGCCAGGCCGACAAGGTTCAACTGGGCGCCCTGCAGGTGGGCGGGGATGGCCGGGATGAGGTACATCTGCTGGCTGCCGATCATCACCGACTGGAAGGCTTCCACAGATGCTGGAACCGGCGTAGTCGCCGACGAGGGCGTCGATGCAAGGCTGAACGCCTGCGGCGTCTTCGTTGGCTGCACGATGGCTATTGGGCGGCGATTCTGCCTGGCCAGGGCTGACGGGGGCGGGGCGGAGCAGCTCGGCGCTGTTGTTGAAGTCAGCGACACAGACAGGGCGGGCGTGGAGGCCAGCGACCGGAGCGGGGAGGCCAGCAGCGACACAGTCGGCGCCGGGGACGGCGAGGCTGTCGTCAAGCCGGTCAGCGTCAGTGTCGGCGCAAAAGACGGAAGAGACGGCGGCGGCGGCGGCGGCGGTGGCGGCTGCTGTACCGGAAGCAGCAGCGGCTGATGGCAAGACGTCGCCGGCGTCGGGGGCAATGTTGAAGACGACGAGGAAGCGACCACAATGGTTGACAATGACGCGACGCTGAAGGTCGGAGCCGGGGCAGAGGAAGCGGCGTCAGGAGCGGCAGCCGCGGTTGTCGGTGGCGGCGGCGGCGGCGAAACCTCAGCTGGCGCCGCGGACGCCGCAGCCAACCGGTTGGCGGCCCGTTTGGCGCGAAGGCGCTCGCGCACCGAGGCCAGGGTTCGAGTCTGGCGCGGCGCCGCGTCGTCGGCATCGCAGCGGCCGTGAATGTCGGCGCTATTCAACCGGGCCTGCAGCTCGCCGCTGGCTGTCCGTTTGATGACAATCCGGCCGCCAGAGGCCGAGGAGGCGGCAGCCGCTGCGGCAGCTTTAGCGCCTGGCTTGCCTTTGCTGGCGGCTATCGGAGGGGCGCCGCGCGGCTTAGCGAACAGCGGCCTGGGCGACGGCGACTCGGCGCCGTCCTCCTGCGAGCTGGCCGAGGCCGAGGCCTGGCTAGTGGGGCTGCTGGAGGCAGGAGCAACTGTCGGCTCCAGCTTCGGCTCAACCATCAGAGGCGGCTTGGCTTCCAGCTTCGGCTCGAGCTTCTCTGCTTTTATTACAGGAGAAGAAATCGGAGGCGTCGGCGCAGGCAGGGGCGACGGCGGCAAAGACGGCCGAGGCAGCGGAGAAGTGGTCGATGCAGCGGCGGCGGCAGCAGCAGCAGCGGCGGCTGCGGCAGCGGCGGCTGCGGCAGCGGCGGCCCCGGCTGCAGCGGCGGCGCGGACCTGGCGTACCCGGAAATCGCCGCGCTGCAACCGTTTAGCAAAGTCGATCAGACTCTTGGTGAGGAATTCGTTATTGAGAGCGCCTGGAGGCAGTTTGAGGCTGCCGGCCGCGGGCCGGTCGCAGACGGGCAGGTAGGACAGCAGCCGCTGACGAGCTTCAATTGGTAGGCGCTCAAAGTTTGCCGCATTAACCAGGGCCTGAAACAGAGGGACGCGAAGCTACAGGTGCGAATTATTAAAAAGCGAAATGGGTCAGCCTGTCAATCACCTTCAGGTTGAGCTTAGCTAGTGGAGAATTGGGATTCTCCAAGTCCAGATAGCGCTTAGCCGCAAATCTGCTGTTCAACCGTTTGCTGGCGCTGCCACCGCTGGAACCGGCGCTATTGTTGGCGCCGGCGCCAGCGGTACCGGCGGCGCCAGAGACGGCGGCGGTCGGGCCGACAGCTTTCCGTTTCACTGCTTTGGACGATACCTGTGGGCCAGGCGGGTGAGGAAAATTTGTAAGCAATGCGATGTTGCACTAGCTAAACTGTGCGTGCTGGTCTGAATGGGAGCAGAGTTTAGGTTAGGGATTAAATATTTGTGAAACGGTCAGATGAAGCATTTGGGTGTCAGATAAAGCAGTTGGATGTCAGATAAAGCAGTTGGGTGTCAGATAAAGCAGTTGGGTGTCAGATAAAGCAGTTGGGTGTCAGATAAAGCAGTTGGATGTCAGATGAAGCAGTTGGGTGTCAGATAAAGCAGTTGGATGTCAGATAAAGCAGTTGGGTGTCAGATAAAGCAGTTGGGTGTCAGATAAAGCAGTTGGGTGTCAGATAAAGCAGTTGGGTGTCAGATAAAGCAGTTGGGTGTCAGATAAAGCAGTTGGGTGTCAGATAAAGCAGTTGGGTGTCAGATAAAGCAGTTGGGTGTCAGTTAAAGTAGGTGGGTGTCAGACAAAGCAGTTAGGTGTCAGATGAAGCATTTGGGTGTCAGATAAAGCAGTTGGATGTCAGATAAAGCAGTTGGGTGTCAGATAAAGCAGTTGGATGTCAGATAAAGCAGTTGGGTGTCAGATAAAGCAGTTGGATGTCAGATGAAGCAGTTGGGTGTCAGATAAAGCAGTTGGGTGTCAGATAAAGCAGTTGGATGTCAGATAAAGCAGTTGGGTGTCAGATAAAGCAGTTGGGTGTCAGATAAAGCAGTTGGGTGTCAGATAAAGCAGTTGGGTGTCAGATAAAGCAGTTGGATGTCAGATGAAGCAGTTGGATGTCAGATAAAGCAGTTGGATGTCGTATAAAGCAGTTGGGTGTCAGTTAAAGTAGGTGGGTGTCAGACAAAGCAGTTAGGTGTCAGACAAAGCAGTTGGGTGTCAGATAAAGCAGTTGGGCGTCAGACAAAGCAGTTGGGCGTCAGACGAAGCCACTGAAGCCGGGCATTCCACTCCGCCTGGCTCACCCCGATAATTTTGCGGACGGGCGGTTTGTGATGCGAAGCGGCGGCTTTAACACCGGAGCCGCCGCGCAGGCCTCGGAGGCGGGATTCGCGAACGGCCGGCGGCGCGGCATCGCTAGCGTCGGTCTCGGAGGCGGCGCTGGGCGCGTTCAACAGTCGAATCCGAATCTTGGGTATGTACTGACCGTTGGAGACGGTGTGCTTCGGTTCGATCAGCTTGGCAGTGGCGAAGGTCGCGTGCTCGTCGTCGTCGCCTTCCCGATCATTGTCGGATCCGGCGGGCGTGTCGGCAGCCGCTGCTGGCGCCGAGTTATCCGCCGATTCAGCGGGCGACGCTGCAACGCCGGCCGAATTGGCGGCCTCAGCGTCTGTGCTGGTCGACTCGGCGGGGACGGGCGAGTCGGAGGTCATCCGGGGCTGGGGAAGGGAGAGGAGGCACAGCTGGGTCCGCTGCGGGCAGTCAGTGGTGCGCTGGGCGCGGCCGTGGCGCGGTTGGCTGCAGTGACAATGAAATCACCAGTTCAGTATCAAATAGTAATGTCCCAATGTGTTGGGTTGAATACTTCTAGTTTAAACTTTTATTTTGGATTAGGACTATTAAAGGAGTGTATGAATTGTAATTTTTTATGATCGAATTCCCATAAATATAGCTAGGGAGTCTCAGTGTGCTTGCAAAAAGCAATAATGTACACCATCTATGCCTTTAAAAGATAGCGTATGAATTGCCCTGCAAACAGCTCCAAATTAATATGAAACAAGCACATTATCATATAATAATAATAATAATAATTGATTAAACCTGTCCCAATCGGGCCAGATGTGCAGCCAACAGCACAGCCGCAGCAATTGCACGGCACTTTTGAAGACTGCGTACAGCTGTTCAGTCCATGGACTGGGGGGACGCCACACCCACCTTCAATTACCCCAGCTGATGCTGGTACCCATTTAATAGCTGGGTGAACTGAAGCAATGCAGAGTTAAGTGTCTTGCTAAAGGACACAAATTGTACCAGTGGAGTCAGGAATCAAACCCCCAACCTTCAAGTCGTGAGTCCAATGCTCTAACCACTAGGCTACAACCTCTCATATAACATTTACATAGTATGGTATCATATTATCATATAACAATTACATAGTATGGTATTAGATTAAAAAAGTGCATAACATAATATTCTTAGTGATAAACTCAGTATAAAACAAGTGGATAAATCTAGACTAGTACTATATAATGCAGTATGCACTTAACTGCTATGCCACTGGTCCTATTTGTATATTAGAGACAATTCCCTAGATATTGTATAAATCTACTGTTTAAGATAAAATCACATCTAATTGATTTGTTTTTACTCAAATACAAAATTTGTTACCATTAAGCTTATAACATCTATTAAAAAATTACTTTCATAGTGATTCTTAGTAAACTCCTGAGGCTTAAACTAATTATTTTATCAGACTATATGCTTTGTTAATACTAAATTGTCTTGTTTGTTGCTGAATTTGATTTAGCCAGATTTGCGTCTCTAAAAATTTTGTTAATAAAAGTATTTGTTTGCAATTTGGCACATAATATTCAATACAACAGTTGAAAATATAAACTATTTTATATAATATCCATTATATATATGAGTAAAAAATATTAACAATAGATAATATATAAAATGATCAACAAAGTAATAATTTAACTGTTTCAATTTAAATAGCTATGTTACAACCAAAACTAACTTTTACAAGACAATAGTATAAAAGTCAAGTCACAAAGTAAAAATAAATATAGAATATCTTAAGCTGCAATATCATACCTGAATGGTAGTTTATTATCTGAAAAAATATACGAACAAATTCCTGATCTTTCTAGCAGTTATGAATGTAATTTTTATAACTTTATCTTAGCTTATACACATTTACCTTATTGTTAATAATTATATACCTATTATATGCCTATATAGGTACTAACTAATTTGGCTTCAATTCTACAATATAATTTTAATAAAAATAAATCTTTTATTTTTAAATGCAAATTTGACTACATGCTAGGCTTTTTGGTAATGTAAAGAGTAATTAGATGAAAATGAGTATATTCTAATCCACATATTGCAAGGAAAATAAAAATGATTATAGAAAACAATATCTTTTAAAAAAATACAATCAGCCAATAGCATACCATATTTCTATACAAAATTGCTATTACATGTTTTAATCACAATTAATGCAATACCAATAGAAATTAGTTTTTTTATTGCTGTATTATTATTGTTTTTTATTTTGATCAGATGCACTAGATATATTTCATATACACTATGTGCCAAAAAATGGATACACCTTTTAGAAAGCAGCCTTTTGGAAATTTTTTCAACCACATGGTCACATGACTAGCCTAACAAAGTAAATAACAGTGAGAGAGGGAGGAAGCGAAGGAGAAGTGAAAATCATCTTAGCCAGTCACCCCACCACCCACCTACCCCATCCACCAAAAGCCACTCCGCCACTTGAATTGAAGTGTGCAAATTGAGACAGGCAAGAGGGTATCCATTTTTTGGCACATAGTGTATGTGTATATATGCAATATTATACATTAGGTGGGCCCTATGTACCCTATATTGCTACAATCTAAGGACCTAATCTGCCAGGCTAATGAACTAGCTCTCAATTTTACCCTTTACCAGTGATACCAAATGGCACTGCTAGGCTATTGCAAAGTCACAGTACTAATAGGCATGGCAACTGAAAACTATCAATACTTATACTATTAGTACTTACTCTTCTATATAAGCTACCAAAGCAGCTTTGCCATGCCAAGGTTGCATTATATCATTGTCTTTAACTTAATATTCCTAACTTTTTAATTAGCATTAAAAAAGCAACCCGATTACTAAGGCCTATGTTTTTTGCTCGCTTCCCGACCACCTTTTTACCATTCTTAGAAAAAGTATTTTACTTGCTTACAATAAAACAAATATCGCGATTACGAAATTTAAAGTTATTGAAAGATAAAATGCTTTTCAAGTATTTATACTTTCTTTTTTAAAAATTCAACTATGTGAATAATATCAAAAAATCTATTGATTTCTAACGTCACAAGTATCACTATTAATTACAAAAAGAAAATATTTTATCGAAATTTGACATATGATTGCCAACCCTGTGCATGTACAGCAAGGATCCCTTGAAGTTACGCTAAAGCTGCTTAAATGATGTACAGATAGTATGAAATGTATAGTCCGGAAGCTTTTTATCAGGTTGAAGCGCCTAATTTGTTTCGATCGATTTGGAAAAAACCTTACAGCCATACAAATTAGCTCATTTTTAGGAATGCTCTTTTAGACTCATTATTTGCAGTCCAGTCCATCGTCACTTATTTAATAATTCATTAGTTTAATATAAAAGATGCAAATAATCACCGTGGAAAGTTGCTTTTTAGCATGTCGACGATAAAACATGATTATAACCCACATTAAGCCCCCAATCTCTTCCTTGCAGTGATGGCGCAATTATATGAGATCGCATGTAGTTTTGTGCAACTTAAATACATTTAAGATTAATTTGATGTATATTTTAGTATCCCATCCAATGCTCTGCTTCAGTTTCAATTTTTTTCATATTCTATTTATAAGCTACAGAACACTTAACCGATTCTATAATTACTAAAATTCGAAGAAGACAGGGTAACGTTTCTTTGGGGCGCATTTTGAAACCACGTGCAGTTGCTAGATGAAATGCACATGCAAACAGCCTGGAAAAAATCTTTTAATGAAATTTCATAAACATGTGCTGATCAGCAACATCAAATTGAAAAAAATGCTAATCGCTGTCTCATATCGTAGCCTGAGCTGCTTTATGCAGTAATATTTTTCTTAGCAGTTTGTTTACGAAATAAGAGTGATATATATTTGGACAGTAGTACAGAATTAAACAAACCCACAGCCTTTGTATATCACGCATAAGGAAAACATTTGGTTATGTCAACCATGGGAACCTAATCTGATCTGCTATTTGATGGAGCTCCGTTCAGCAGCAGTTATACTTTCAGCCTACTGTAACCTCCATAGATGTGCATGTACATACTGGTACTTAGAATTACTGGTTACACGCCAATTGAGAAAAATTCACGGTTAAGTAAAAAAATCACCAATTAAGGTCTCTAGAAGTTTTGTGCCGACAAGAAAACAGTCCACACAAAAGCCATTCAAGGATTCTCGCTTTGCTGAATGACGATGACCAGCCAATCATTCTCTGGTGCCACCATGATCTCATTCTTCTTGGACCGGATGCGCAAGAAGGTGAGATCGTTTGTTGGGTCCAGATCTCGGACGGCGCTTCGGGCTCGCTCAGTTAGTCGGACCATCGAGCTGCAGTACTGGGTGGTGGTCGAATTGTCCATGTTAGTCTTGATCGGTATGCCGCTCTCGTTGCAAACGATGACGCCTTGCACGCCCTTGTGGCCCTGAATTCGTTTCAGCGTGTCTTCAACTTCGCTAATTCCGCTCATTGTTTGGAGATTTTTTCGAATGAATTAAAAAAATAACGGTCAAATCTGCTGCCCCAGCGAGTTTTGCAAGCCTGTATGGCTTTGTAATATGTGGATTGGCATTTCTCTTTAAATTGGCGGGTTCTTAGACAGTGTTGTCAATGGCAACGGGGGCTTGTACGCGGAGGAGAGAGTGTACGCATAGCAGAATGTCTCTCCACTCTGTTGTCCGCTTGCTCACTCTCTACCCCCCCCCCTCTTCCTGCCTTCTCGCAATAGGGCTGGATAGCAGGTGAGAGCAGTGACTGCCAGCAGTGCTGAGTGAATTGAGTCACAGCTTCGGCCAGTGCGTACAATGCAAAACCTCTGTGACATTCTGCCTTTTTGCCATGCATAAATAAGATTCATAGCCAAATTGTACGCTCGAACTACGGTGCACATTGCACAAGGACACCTGTATTCGTTGCGTTGCTGCATCCGCTGATTATACGCTCGTATACACAGAGTTACGAGCTTATGCTTAGTTACTGAGTATTGAGTATGACAGAAAGGTGCATGTAGATTAAATGTGCACGGCCTATTAAGAGGTCTTCGGAAATGAGGAACTTTATCCCACTAGACTCAGATATCCCTAAAAATAAAACTATACCGTGGCTCGACCAAAAGGACGGCTAGAAAATTGGGGAAACTTTAAAAAAGCATCTACTTCGTATATGATCAGGGGACTATAAGATATTTCACTAAATCCACATCGGCACGATATCAAATGCATCAGTAGCTCACAGCTATCCTCCGGATTCACGTAATCTCACTCACAATTCAACAATTTGAAATCCATCTACAATTGTAATCAATCTACTATCTTCGTGCAGTACTACTCGCAGTAGTCTATGGTAATCATCAGTCAAAAAACTACCTGCAAGCTACATGTAATATAGTACTCAGCCTAAATCAAATGGCAAAAATAAACCATTATCGATGCAATAGTACCCAAGTACTCGAACCATTCACACTACATTTAAGTAGGAGTACCATAGAAAAAAATTTGCGCAACAATAACATATTGACAGTCTTAAGAAAATAGTTGTTTTGTGTCACATTCACAAACTAAATTGTCGCCAATGCCACAGGGATTCGAACACATGGGGGTTCGCACGCCGGATACGCATTAGGGAGGCTCCAGTGTGCACCTTGCGGCCCGGTTTCGTTGCATAGAATTCTGTTTTTATTAGAGAATCGGAGAAATGCTAAGAGCGAAAATTATTGTCCGCCCCCTCCTTCCCATCGACTGCAACAGTTCCGCGGGTGTGTAATTCCTCCTGGGTTTCCCTCTGGGAAGGCCAAGTCAAGGAGGGGAATAAAAGAGGGAGGAGGTCGATGAAGGCCTGACGCAGCGTGTTTGTATCGAGGCAGCGCCCTCGGTTTGCAGTTTGCTGTCAGTCCCGCATGCTGCAGTGGGCGCACTCGACGTTGGATGGAAGGCCGTATAGGTAGGGATGGGAGGCATTGATCCGAGGGGGGCCGCTATTTCGCATAAACGCTGACTAAAGCTTCTTACTTTGAAGCGCTGCAACGAAGGGGACGAAGTTACCGGACCAACTTTCCAGTTTGTGACCAGGATGAAAGCATGGCTGGGGTGCATCAGGGATGAACACCCCCTCTACAGAATGGCCAGATTGGCCTAACTGACTATTCCCAGAAAAGCGTCGGCAAAGCTTGCGTACGAAATTTCGCGTCCTCTGCCTGCTAGGAAGCTGGCTAACCTCGTCCGCCTGCAGCCACCCCTTCTTTGACCTCTACGGCTGGCCAAACTCCCCGGATTAGGTATAGTTAGCGCAAGAGTGAACGATTCAAGCAAGTGGTCGAGTGAAAGAAGAGCATTTAATTTAGAATGCTGCTAGGCTGAAACTTCCGGTAACTTGCGGTACAAAACAATATCTTAATAATTCGATACGTTTGAAAACTTCATTGATGTCGGCGTCAAGTGGATTCAAGTGAAGACTTTTTAATTTACTAATTTCTTGTCAGGACTCAAGCTCAAACACACTATGTCGGTAAGTCCGATGTGGAGACGTTTTTCTGTTTTTATTTTGGAAAGAAAGACAGCTCGATAAAAAAACTCGCTACATTTCAAGTGGATACAAAAAGAGGCCCACTAACCCACCAAAAGCAGGTTGATTCTTGATCCGTTCTTCACAACCAACCCTTTTTCCCTCCGTTATTCTAGCTCGTAACAGCACCTCAGTTGTTTGGTTTGTGGCCTTCGGTGCCAAGACAAAATTATCGCTAAATATGTCAAATTTGCTTCGATACATAATAAAGACGAATGAGATACGAGCGTAGAATCCAAACAAAAAATAATTGTCGTAATGCACGTATCGTCGTTAGCTGTCTCTTAGGTATTTTACTAAACAAAACTATATTTTATTATTTTACGCTAGCATCCAATAAAAAGCATTTGAACTGCTCAATCTTTAATCTCATTACAAACAATTTTTGTTTTAGTCCTACATGAACGATAATTATAATCGGTACGATTACGATTACTACGATGACGAAGGCGGCTACACTGATGAAGACGAGATGCTGGGCGCCGACAGAGACCTGGCCGAGGACGCCGAATGGAAGATCATCCAGAAGAACACATTCACCCGTTGGGTCAACGAGCGACTGAAAGAATCCAATAAATATGTGACGGATCTGCAGAACGATCTGGCTGACGGCCTGAAACTGCTGGCCCTGGTGGAGACCCTGTCGGGGCACAAATTCCGCCACGCAAACAAAAAGCCAACTTTTCGCACTCAGAAACTGGAGAATGTGACCATGACGCTCAAGTTTCTGGAGGAGCAGGAGGGGCTTCGGCTGGTCAATATTGGTAAATAAATCAACTTGTCATTTTTCGTCTTTTTCGGTTAAGAAAACAAAAAAATAGTTAATAATACAAAAAAGTTCTAAAAGTTTATTCAATAGAAAATTGATATTGTTATAAAAAATAAGAAAAAAGTTCTACTTATATAAAAAAACAGCAAAATTTTTAGCAAACAGCAGTGGTGTATTTTGAGGGAATTAAACTGCTATTTAAGCATGCAGTAAATTAAATGCAGTAAATAAAATTTTATTATTTTTTCCAGACAGCACAGACATCGTTGACTGCAAGATGAAACTCATCTTAGGCTTAATTTGGACTTTGATTTTGCACTATTCCATCGCCATGCCAATGTGGGAGGGCGAAGAAGACTATCAAAATGTAAGAAAGTACATTAGGAGTTTTTTATGGCTTTTAATTTCGTTTTTTTAAAATGTACTCATTTCGTTGTGAGCCCTTTAAAATCGATCTTGGCCACGAAATGCCGCCTGTTCAGGAATCCGAACTGTGCTCCCATGATGAAGCCGAACATTCACGGCTGGATGCTACGGTTTGCTCTCTATAGCTGCCGGCTTAGAAATTCACGTCATCTTTATATTTTTGTGTTGTAGCTTTTTAGTTTATTAGTATTTTTCAGTGTCTTTTAGAACTGGTTCACTTTGTGTGTCACCACAAAGCCTTGTTAGGGAGGCCCTAATCTAATATACTGTGCGATAAAATTGCTCCATATTGTACGATTCAACTCTGAACTGTCCGTCCGTGAATGATCCGATCCTGAAGGATCAGCTGACCTGAATCATCATCAGATGTCCTCTGACCCCCGAATGATCCGATCCTGAAGGATCAGCTGACCTGAATCATCATCAGATGTCCTCTGACCCCCGAATGATCCGATCCTGAAGGATCAGCTGACCTGAATCATCATCAGATGTCCTCTGACCCCCGAATGATCCGATCCTGAAGGATCAGCTGACCTGAATCATCATCAGATGTCCTCTGACTCCCGAATGATCCGATCCTGAAGGATCAGCTGACCTGAATCATCATCATCAGATGTCCTCTGACCCCCGAATGATCCGATCCTGAAGGATCAGCTGACCTGAATCATCATCAGATGTCCTCTGACTCCCGAATGATCCGATCCTGAAGGATCAGCTGACCTGAATCATCCACAGATGTCCTCTGACCCCCGAATGATCCGATCCTGAAGGATCAGCTGACCTGAATCATCATCAGATGTCCTCTGACCCCCGAATGATCCGATCCTGAAGGATCAGCTGACCTGAATCATCATCAGATGTCCTCTGACTCCCGAATGATCCGATCCTGAAGGATCAGCTGACCTGAATCATCATCAGATGTCCTCTGACCCCCGAATGATCCGATCCTGAAGGATCAGCTGACCTGAATCATCATCAGATGTCCTCTGACTCCCGAATGATCCGAT
>CATNEM010000256.1:352500-357500 GCA_950096795.1 Macrostomum cliftonense | reverse complement strand
CCAGCACGGAGGGTGAGCACAGGGTTCACGTGCGCTTCGCCCAACAGGAGGTGCCCGGCTCTCCGTTCGCGGTTGGCGTGGAATCCTCTGTTGGCGATCCGACCCGGGTAACGGCCAATGGTCCCGGGATCGAGCCCCACGGCAATGAAGCCGGGAAGCGGACACATTTCAGTATCTTCACTGCAGGTGCGCAGCTATTATTCACCAACAGAACCTTAAGCCACGTTTGTGGGCACATAATTAAAAAAATTTAAAAACCTTGTCACTATATCAGCTAGCTTTCCCCTCCAAAAGCTACCTTCTCCCTCCACCGTATACTTTGTCTCTCCACCAGCTACCTTGTCCCTCCACCGTATACTTTGTCTCTCCACCAGCTACCTTGTCCCTCCACCGTATACCTTTCCTGTCGACCAGCTACCTTTCCCGTCGATCAGCTACCTTTCCTGTCGACCAGCTACCTTTCCCGTCGATCAGCTACCTTGTCTCTCCACCAGCTACCTTGTCTCTCCACAGCTACCTTGTCTCTCCACCATATACCTTGTCTCTCCACCATATACCTTGTCTCTCCACAGCTACCTTGTCTCTCCACCATATACCTTGTCTCTCCACCATATACCTTGTCTCTCCACAGCTACCTTGTCTCTCCACCATATACCTTGTCTCTCCACCATATACCTTGTCTCTCCACAGCTACCTTGTCTCTCCACCATATACCTTGTCTCTCTACCAGCTACCTTGTCCCTCCATCAGCTACGTTGTCCCTCCACCGGATACCTTTTGCGTCCACCAGCTACCTTGTCTCTCTACCAGCTACCTTGTCCCTCCACCGGATACCTTTCCTGTCCACCAGCTACCTTGTCTCTCTACCAGCTACCTTGTCCCTCCACCAGCTACCTTGTCCCTCCACCGGATACCTTTCCTGTCCACCAGCTACCTTGTCTCTCTACCAGCTACCTTGTCCCTCCACCAGCTACCTTGTCCCTCCACCGGATACCTTTCCTGTCCACCAGCTACCTTGTCTCTCTACCAGCTACCTTGTCCCTCCACCAGATACTTTTCCTGTCCACCAGCTACCTTGTCTCCCTACTAGCTACCTTTCCCGTCCATCAGCTACCTTGTCCCTCCACCGGATACCTTTCGCGTCCACCAGCTACCTTGTCTCTCTACCAGATACCTTTCGCGTCCACCAGCTACCTTGTCCCTCCAACATATACCTTGTCTCTCCACCAGCTACCCTGTCTCTCCATTGTATACATTGTCCCTCAAACAGCTTCCTTGTCCCTACCCGAGCTACCTAGTCCCTCCACTACTGCAAATAGCCTTCACGCCACTCCAGAGCCTGTTCTCCCCTTCCCACTGCAGGCGCCGGCCCCGGCTCAATCGGCTGCGTGATCCTCGATCCTCACGGTCAGCGAGATTCCGTAAAGCTCCGCGTCTCACCGAAATCCGACCCCGGCCAGCAGGGTGCCTACCTTGTCGAATACGTGCCCAGAGACGACGGCCTGCACAGTGTGAATGTGTTTTTTGCAGGACAGCAAATTCCAGGCAGTCCGTTTGGTGTGGAAGTCTCCAAGAGTGAGTCCAAAGCAACTGCGTATCCATGCTTAAAGTTCTTTAGCCTTAATGGACAATTTTGCGCACGGCAGAGGTCCTAGAGGAGCTCGAGATTGTGACCAAACTGGCTGTAAAGATAATTAATCAGCAAAGTACTTTCCCAGGGATAGTACATCAGCAAATTTCATGTTTCTTCTCATTAAAGCTGGCAGGCGTTGGCAACCAAGCCAGGTTGCTGAGCAGACTCGCTTAGCAATTCAACCTACTCGCAAAAACCACATGTTCTTTATGAGCGGAAAATTTTCAGCAACCAATAGGACGAATCGGACTCTGAGCCTTGGCCTTTGTTACTTACGCAGTCCTTGTAAAAAATAATTATAATAGCGATAAATTCGCAGCACCGGGGATCTCTAGGAGTTAGAATTGTTGTCTATCATCGTTGCTTTCAGAGGGAGGTCAGCAGAAGCCTGAGCAGCCAATTGAGCAGCCGCTGCAGGCTCAGCGGATTCAGCAACAGCATCAGCAAGCCCCTGTCGGCGGTCCAGGTAATTCCCAACGCTCCCCTCCCCCAGGCGTCAGTCAAACATTATCGCGTAATATACAATTTTTCCATTAAAAATCGTTCGGGCTGTTCGTAGCATGAAAGTTTCGCTTAAAATTATCTGCCGGATGCATTCTACTCTATTTTTCTCGTAAACAAATTTTGTTACACAAGCATTGTAGAGCGTTGTAGCGTCCTTTTTGGTAGCAGGGTGCGCGGTCGACTGTTGCTGCAGCATGATGTACTTTTAACAGCTTATTGGATTGGTATCTGGGAGCGCTGTACACTAAAACCGTAAAACCAACGGGCGTTGCCGACCTAAAGCACTATAACTTATTTCTCATTCTCGCCCCCAATCCGCCAACGAATTCCCAGCGCACCAGCCACATCTGGCTTACGTCACTGGCCGCGGCGTCCAACGCAGAGGCGTCCGCGTTGGTCAGCAAGCCAACTTCCGAGTTCACACGGAGAAGGCCGGGCCTGGGGGTGACTGCCAGGTGCAGGTGATCGGGCCGGGTAAGTTGAACACTCGGCTTTGTGATAACAGTCACGCTTCTCTGGCCACGCTTCTCTAGTCCGCCTCAAACCTACGCTTCCCAGGCGGCAGCCAGGAGCCCTGCCATCAGGAGCGACCTACAGAGGCCGTCATAGCATGCGAATACCGGCCAGTGCGTCCTGGACGCCACACGGTGATTGTGAAATACGCCGGCAGCGAGGTGCCGAGATCTCCCTTCACTGTGGAGGTCGGCCCGCCAGCCGACACTCGCGTGCGCGCGTTCGGGCCCGGCCTCGAGTCAGGCTGGGTGGACGAGCCCGCCATCTTCTCTGTGGAGACTAACGGGGAGGGGGAGCTGGGTAAGTAGAATCGGCTACAGAAATGACTGGAGAAGTGACTGAGGAATGTCGGGAAAGGTATCTCAGGAAAGTCGATAGAGGCATCGAGGTGCTACGAGATTTCTAGCTGGACAGCAACAACCGCTTTCAGACTTCGTCGTTGACGGGCCACCTGGCCAGGGTTCACAAGTCCACGTGGAACGGCGCGACAAAGGCGGCGGGGCGCTTGACGTGGCCTATTACCCCACCAAGGCTGGCGAACACGCCGTGCACATCATCGGCCCCGATGGCGAGGACATCGCAACCTCGCCCTACATGGCCGACATCGGCGAGAGACGCCCGCGGCTCCGACCAGACCTGGTGTCTGCGAGAGGTCCGGGCATCGGTGTGCCGGACTCGCTGAGTCTGGCGCTGCACAGCGTGGCGCCTTTCACAGTGGACGCCGCGGCAGCCGGCGGGCCGCCGGACCTGCTCCGGGTGACGGTGCACAACGCCAAAGGCGAGCCGGTGCAAGTCGACTGTCTGCCGAGGGCCCCCGGCCTGTTTCAGTGCGGCTTCGTGCCTCAGGTGCCGGGTAAGTGTTGCTATAGTTACTGGGAATTTCAATTAGTTGGTGAATGGTAACTCCCAAAATCCGTAGCTACAACCCCTTGGCTACACCGAATATGGGCTACAAACCATTAATAGGCTTCAACTCATTGGTTCCGCCACCCCAGGCCGGTACACCACGTCCGTGAGCTACGCCGGCGTGAGCGTCCCCGGGAGCCCCTACCGGGTGCAGCTGGCTGAGCCGGTTCGGCCCGACCTGGTCCGAGTCGGCGGCCCGGGCATCAAACGGGCAGTCAGACGGCGCCCGACCTTCTTCACCGTGGACAACAGCCGGGCCGGGCCGGGCGAGATCATGGCGTCAGTCAGGCTGGAGTCGACCGGGGTGGAGCTACCCGTACGGCAGGCTGCCTCCGGGACGCCGGGTCTGTACCGGATGGAGTACACGCCGCAGCAGGCCGCCCCAGTCATCGTTGAGGTGACGCACGCCGGTCAGCCGGCTGGCGGGTCGCCGTTCCGCGTGCCGGTCGAGCCGGACATCGAGTTGGACCGCGTCCGGGTGTTGGGACTCGAGTCGCGTGAGCTCCTGCTGTCGATGTTGCGGGGAGTAGCTTGCTGATCAGAATGAAAGAGTCTGCAACGTGGAAAATTGATGTTTTCATAAATTAGACTATTTTTGTTAAGACCTATTATATCTATCGATCTATCAATTGATTGATAGATCGGTCTTCGGACAGATGAACTTTTTGGATCTATCGGTTGAAGTTGGCATATCTATTGATAAGAGTTTGCAGACATTTCAATTGAATTTTTGTGATCTAGAGGTTCTAAAAAAGTTTTCAAATTAAAGAAACAATTTTTCTGTTTCATTGCAAAAGTTTAAAAAATACTGCTCAAATGCGTTCACGCTACTCGGCCATTGAGTAGCTGATCACAATTTTGTCACTATCTGGTGTTCAAGAAGAGGCAAATAAACTGTCGAAATCAACGTGGAGAACCTCTGCCCCGATCCTTTCCCGCCGCAGCCGTCTACAAAGACTCCTATCCGAAGTTCCGCGTCGACGCCAGCGCCGTCGAGACGGCTGCGCCGGTCGGTAACAACGCAACAGTCGGCGTCGCCGCCTCACTGGTGTCAAGCCGAACCGGGCGGCCGTCCGGCGAGATGGACATTCGCAGGCAGGGCGGCGGCCTGTACGAGTGCGCCTACAGGCCCAGGGAGGCGGGGCCGCACCGGATGGAGGTGACCTTCGACGGGCTGCCCGTGCCGGGCTCTCCATTCCCAGTGGAGGTGGCTAGCGGCTGCGACGCGTCCCGGGTTCGAGCCCATGGGCCGGGCCTGCGCTCGGCTCTGGTCGGCGAGCCGGCCGGCTTCACGGTGGACTTCGCGGCGGCCGGGCAGGGCGACTTGACGCTGGCGGTGCTGGGGCCCGGGCAGGCGCCGGTCAAGTACAGGGACAACGGCGACGGCACCTGGGCTGTGCAGTACACGCCTAGCGAGAGGGGGCCGCACGAGGTTCAGGTAGGG
>CATNEM010000256.1:335000-347500 GCA_950096795.1 Macrostomum cliftonense | reverse complement strand
AAACTACGAGAATTTAATATAATATTAATTTAATTGACTGATAAGCAATGCTGGTTGCCAATGGTTACGAAAGGACACAGGCAAGTACGCGAGATGACCACAACTCGCATGCTGATATTCAGGTGAATTATCATTAAAAGTTTTTTTTAACTTTTTAATTCTAAGCATTGCATAAACCAAGATACGAGTACGAGCGTAGCTTGATATAGCATAGAGTGAGAGTTCTAGGTTTATCAACAGATATTTCAGATCTATCAATTTAGACTTCTAGATCTATCAATTGAGATTTCTAGATTTGATCAATTTAGATTTGTATAGCTATCAATCGAGATTGATAGATTGATCGGTTGAGAGTTCTAGATCTATCAATTTAGATGTCTAGATCTATCGATTGAGATTTCTAGATCCGATAAATTTAATTTTCTAGATCTATTAATTGAGATTTCTAGATCTATCAATTGAGATTTCTAGATCTGATAAATTGAGATTTCTAGATCTAATCAATTTAGATTTCTAGATCTATCAACTGAGATTTCTAGATCTAGTAATTGAGATTTCTAGATCTACGAGTATCAATTGAGATTTCTAGATCTGATAAATTGAGATTTCTAGATCTATCAACTGAGATTTTTAAATCTGATCAATTTAGATTTCTAGATCTATTAATTGAGATTTCTAGATCTATCAACTGAGATTTCTAGATCTATCAATTGAGATTTCTAGATCTATCAATTGAGATTTCTAGATATAAACAATTGAGATTTCTAGATATAATCAATTGAGATTTCTAGATCCATCAACTGAGATTTCTAGATCGATCAATTGAGATTTCTAGATCTATCAATTGACATTTCTAGATCTATCAATTTAGACTTCTAGATCTATCAATTGAGATTTCTAGATCTATCAACTGAGATTTCTAGATCTATCAATTGAGATTTCTAGATCTATCAATTGAGATTTCTAGATCTGATCAATTGAGATTTCTAGATCTGATCAATCGAGATTTCTAGATCTATCAACTGCGATTCTAGATCTATCAATTGAGATTTCTAGATCTATCAATTTAGATTTCTAGACCTATCAATTTAGACTTCTAGATCTGTAAATCGAGATTTCTAGATCTGATCAATCGAGATTTCTAGATCTGATCAATTGAGATTTCTAGATCTGATCAATTGAGATTTCTAGATCTATCAATTGAGATTTCTGGATCTATCAATCGAGATTTCTAGATCGGTCAACTTAGATCTCTAAATCTATTAACTGAGATTGCTAGATTGTTTATTGTAAATTCTATGTTTAATGCTGCTACTTGAATGTTAGAAATATAAATTTGAAAACTCCGAGAGTAAAATTCGTTAATTCTAGATTAATTAACAGAGCAAAACTATTCAATTGTGGTGCTTCTATCGCTAAGGGTCAGTGCTGAGACAAAAAATAAGAGTCAGTGCTTTCAGGTGAAGCTCAAAGACCCTAGGAAATGCTCCTTCTCTCGTTCCCAGCCTCTACTGTGCCAGAGCTTCCCACAGAGGAGAGATCTTATTGATTTCTTTCCAGACTGCCTCAGCTTCTCCCCTTCCAATTGCCACTTTCTCCTCGGGTCCGACCAACCTCAAAATATTTTCTCTGCTGCTCGTCCTTTTGCTGTGGCCACACCCGCGCTCACCTGAGAGAGGAACGGAGAGAAGAGAAGGGGTGGGGTGTCGGTGAGAAGTTGATCCTACCTAATACACGTGAATGTACGCTGCAGTTGTGTGTCCATTTAGTGCACTCAAAGTCACCTTAAGCTCTCCCTTTACCTGCTTTGGCTATCTACTCAACTGCTAAACAGTAACAATCTTTCGCATCAAAAATTTCAGGTTGTCGAGGAAACTGAAATTGTGGAGAAACAGGTGAATTTCGAGCTTTGTCAAATACCACTATAGTACAATCACTACTACTACTACTACTACTACTACTACTACTAATACTACTACTACTACTACTACTACTACTACTACTACTACTACTACTACTACTACTACTACTACTACTACTACTACTACTACTACTACTACTACTACTACTACTACTACTACTACTACTACTACTACTACTACTACTACTACTACTACTACTACTACTACTACTACTACTACTACTACTACTACTACTACTACTACTACTACTACTACTACTACTACTACTACTACTACTACTACTACTACTACTACTACTACTACTACTACTACTACTACTACTACTACTACTACTACTTTCAGGAGCAGAAGCTGACCAGCAGCGAGCTTCCACCAGCTGGCCCGCGCTACCCCCAGATCGACTTCGGTCTCAACGTCGACACCTCAACGTCTGCCGGCGTCGGTGCCATCGACGCCCTTATCCGGACTCCCAGCAGCGCAACCCATCGTCCCGAGGTGACCTCGCCGGATCTCGACGGCAACTGCAGTTTCGTCTACCAGCCTAGCGAAGTCGGGCAGCACGAGCTGCAGGTGCTGATGGACGCGAAGCCCGTGGCCGGGTCGCCATTCAAATTCTACGTTGACCAGCTCGGCATCGGTCACGTGACTGCCTACGGGCCGGGTCTCTGCTACGGACGCTCCGGCGAACCCGCCAACTTTACCGTTGTTACTAAGGAGGCCGGTCCAGGTGCGGTTATAATAGTTTTTCTTTTTCGCTTTCATAAAAAGCACGCGCTTCCAAAACAGATTTTGTCACATGTTGCGTCACATCTGACCCAGCAGACCCAGCAGGTAGCGGGACGCAGCAACAGACCCTCGTGACGGCTACACTAGCCATTGATGTCCGAGTACGCAAGCGTAAGAGGCAACCCACCCCAGTGCATAACTCTTGACGGCCAAGCGCTTGCTGCGAATTTCCTTGTTTAATTATTTTCTAATATTGCGATGGGAGCGGCAGACCAGGTGGTTGCTAGCTAGTGCCCCATTACTTGTATTTTCCTTATCAGAATCAAAGCGATTTTTATATTTTTAATTCTCGTCAAATATTGCGCAAATATTTTTAGTCTCCTAGTAGCGAATTCGAATCTAACAATTATTATTAAAATAAAACGTCTAGGCGGTCTCGCACTCGCCGTCGAAGGCCCGTCCCGCGCTGAGATCAGCTGCCACGACAACAAGGACGGCACCTGCGACGTCAACTACTTGCCGCTGACGCCTGGCGACTACACGGTGATCGTGAAATTCCTAGATCGTCACGTGCTTGGCTCGCCCTTCACCGCTCGAATAGTTGAGGAGCCGAAGGGTCGAGCCGAGCTGCTCATGGTCGGTCGGAGCGGCGAGATACCGCTGAGGATTGCCGAGACAGATCTGGCTGGTGAGCTGATGGGTAACATTGTTAAAATGATAAATTCGGCTTGAGAAGGAAAAATACACACTTCGTAAGTAATTCATCCACTGTTTGATAGCGAATTTGAATGATTGATTGACTGACAGATTAAATAATGGGAAGCTGATGATGTAAAAAAGGCCATTTCGAAGATCTTCCAACCGTCACCCTGCTCGCCTCATCCAGGCCTGACGGCCACCGTCACGGATCCAGGCGGCTCCGAGGAGGCCTGCCAGTTGCGCCGCCTGGCCAACGGCCGCCTGGGCGTCGCCTTCGCGCCCCGCGTCGCCGGTCCCCACCGGGTGTCCGTGTTCGGCCGCTCAGGCCGGCCAGTCGCCGCCTCGCCGTTCGTCATCGCCGTGGCCGAGACCGACCTGGCCAACGCGGCTCGGGTGAGGGCCTACGGCGACTGCCTGGACGGCCTGCCCGGCTCAGCTGCGGTCGGCCGGCCGTGCGAGTTTCGCGTCGACACCAGCGGCGCCGGCTATGGGGGACTGTCGGTCAGCGTTGAGGGTCCGGGCAGGGCCGAAGTCGACTGCGTCGATTGCGGCGACGGCGTCTGCCTGGTGTCATTCGCGCCCTCGGCGCCGGGCAACTACTCGGTGTCGGTGCAATTCGCCGAGCGTCACGTGCCCGGCAGCCCTTGGACGGTGTCGGTTGCCGGCCCGGCTATCGCCAAAGACTTCGGCAACAACGGGCTTTCGGTGCCGGAGCTGGAAGCCGAGGGTCCCGGACTGCGCCGCGGCGGCGTCGGCGTTGGCAACGAGTTTCGCGTGCAGGCGCGCGGTGCC
This sequence comes from Macrostomum cliftonense, assembly GCA_950096795.1. Taxonomy (NCBI): domain Eukaryota; kingdom Metazoa; phylum Platyhelminthes; family Macrostomidae; genus Macrostomum; species Macrostomum cliftonense. The sequence continues at coordinate 343,361 of CATNEM010000256.1, read as the reverse complement.
GGTGCGCTCGGCGTGGCTGTCGAGGGTCCAAGCAAGGCGCAAATCGAATTCAGCGATCACCGCGGCGACGGCTGGTGCGCCATCGCGTGGACCGTGCCGCTGCCTGGGCTGTACTCGGTGTCTGTGACGTTGGATGGCCGGCACGCACCTGGATCGCCATTCCAGGTTTTTTTGAGCCATTCATATAAGTTGGTTTTCATTTTTAATGTAGTGAATATGCAATACGAGCATAATATTGAAGTTTTAAATGCACTCTCTCATGTGATTTAAAAATTCGAGGCTAGACGGGTAAATGTACATTCCCTTACCAGATTTTACAGTCGAGGCTAGGCGGGTAAATGTACATTCCCTTGCCAGATTGAACAGTCGAGGCTAGGCGGGTAAATGTACATTCCCTTACCAGATCGAACAGTCAAGGCTAGGCGGGTAAATGTACATTCCCTTACCAGATTGAACAGTCGAGGCTAGGCGGGTAAATGTACACTCCCTAAAGCAATCGAGGCTGGACAGGCCATGGACATTCCCTCAAAAAAAATATTTCCGCAGATATAAAACGACTTAGATTTTTTCCAATTTGGGAAAAAAATAATGTAATCGAACGCTAACAAATACGTATAATATTGTGGAATTAAAAAAATCTTTATGTAAAATAAGGTCTAGCAAATCGCATTTTTCTCGACCAGGTCCCTGTAGGCGATTGGGAAGCCAACGGCGGCAGCGCCCGACGTCAGGAACTGTCTGCTGACTCCGCTGTAGCCGCCGCCGCTGCTAGAGTTCGCGCTCGCGGCGAAGGTCTTCACCGCGCACGGGTCGGTCAGCGCGCCGCTTTCCTGGTGGCCACGGCGGATGCCCCCAGCGGAGCCCTGGCGGTAACGATTGATGGGCCGAGTAAAGTACAGCTGAATTGTCGCGAGGTAGCCGACGGTTACGAATTCTCATACACGCCAGCAACACCGGGGCACTACCTGGTTGGCATTCGCTACGGGGACGAGTGTCATGTGCAGGGTGAGGGCGGAATACCAACTTTACCACCTTAATCGCTTCACCAAGACACTTACAGGGTCTTCATGAGTAGTAGTGTGGATCGCAGTGAATTCTTAGATTCAATCATTGTCACTAAAGAGGCTTCGATGAGAAAGAGCTCATTGGCAGGGTAATGCGAATGGAATCAACTGTAGCCTGCCTGACAAGCTAAGCCTGTCCACAATTGCAGGCTCGCCCTTCGCTGTCCACGTGACCGGAACGTCAGCAGCCTCGTCGGCGCCCTATTATTCCGACGACTTCAACGCTAACAGCGATCACATCGCCGCCGCCGAGCCTTGCCGGCCGGAGCGGGTGGTCTGCTCTGGCGAGGCCCTGCACCGAGCCGCGCTCAACCAGGAGGCCGCTTTCACCGTCGACGCGTCTCGCGCGGGTCCTGGCCTCCTCCTAGTCGGCATGGCCGGCCCATCGGACAGCTCGGACAGCGTCCGGGTCAGGCGCAAGTCGGCCGGGCTCTACACGGTGCACTACACGGCTACGGCAGCTGGCCCGCACGAGCTGACGGTGAAGTGGGGCGACGCGCACGTGCCCGGCTCGCCATTCAGAATCAATGTTGCGGGCGGCTGTCAGTCACCCCAAACGGCCTATCGATTTTGATTATCGACGCTTATACGTGTTATAATTTGATGCTACGAGGAAAAAAAATTCACTCCGGGTTTTTTTCAAAGAGTAGATCTTCATGGTTGATGTGATATTTCAAGTCACTCACGTTCAATAGCATCATTTTGCCATTTATTGAATGCGATGATGTTGTGCTTTAATGCCTATATGAGAAGATATTTAAGGACAGATGATATTTAACTACTGTAATGGTCAGTGTTGTGCTATGAAGTTATCGTGGCCAAATTACTGAAGCGACGCGAAAATAAGCGATTTTAGTATAGGGCCTAGAGTGCACTTATTATTTCACGCGAAACAAACACCCCATCCTGCTTAAGCCATGCAAGCTGGGTAGACTCCAACCCCCCCCCCCCCAACCAATTAAAAACACGCGAATTGCAGAGTGCATACGCACCTATAAGGGTGGCGTGAGCCACATATTGATATACAACAGTCAGTGCCACCTCTGCTCATGGCCTCCTAGATTTTTTATGATTTGAACTTCTCGTAAAAATATTTGCCTACATATATGCGCGTCTATAACTTTTGCAGCAGAAAAAATGTACTTCATCGATCATAGTTGTACAATTTTTTATTTAAAACATGCAAGCTTACTATTATTATTCGTTAAAAAAATTCGTAGCACCAAAATTATGCAGCAAGTATTAAAGTGCCTTTTGCTCCTTTGATCCAATGCTTAATTTTTTTATGTTTATGACTGTTTTTAGTCCTCTTAATAACATTTGGCGATTGTTAGTAAATGATTTGGGAATATAGATTTTTTAATCTTTGTGTACAGTTTTGTAATTTTACTAGAGCGTAAAGTCGGAATTTAAATATCTTTTATTCGGAAATTAACAAAAAATTGTCAAACCCTCAGTTTTAGTGCTTCAATTTATTGCTTTCCTTATTTATATACGAGCGTATATATTGTTTGTTTCACCTTTCCTACCGCTGGTCGCTTTAAACAATTTTTTAACCGAAGCGCTTTTTTCCAAAATGAATGATAGCAAAGTGTAATTTTTATCTAGTTTGATAAAGGGGTACCAGTTTCCTTAATATTTTTACATGCAATACATATTTAAGCCTGCCTCAGTATTATTTTAGAAACTATATTAGTGAAAATATTTTTATTTATGCTGAATAATTCCTTCGTACAATAAAACTTCTACTATACTAGATAGAAAAATTAAAGTTAGAAAAAAACTTTTTCAGACTCGCCTGGCTCGTGTGGGTCAGTGCGATATAATCTTCTTGCTTCTTAATATTAGATTTTTGCTTTTAATATAAATTCTTGACTTAATTTTTGTTTTCATTTTCGTAATATTTCCACTTAAAACGAAGTTCTTTCACCAGGTGGACGAATTTAACTTATAGTGCTAGAAAAACCAGTCGATAACAATCAATTTAGCTGTGATTAACAAACAAATTATATATTTTTAAATTCTCCGCAATAGAGACTAGTTCGTTTATGGGAGTAGTTTTTCAGTAAAAAAAAGAATAATCATTTGTGACGTGCGGTAATCATTTTTCTCACCTATTTTCCCTGCCTATTATCTGAATTCTCGGCATGGGAGATAACTTATGTCGAACTAATAAAAGTTTTTGTCGATAAGAAGCAAAAAATAGTTAGAAATTTTTTACAAGTAACTCTTGCTGGCAAAGTAAAGCCTACTAATAGTAATATCGACGGGACGCTTCAGTCCGCTTCGGCAGGTCTGATAGTTCAATTTGGGCTTCTGGTAAGTCGCGCATGCACCCGTGACGCTGCTGCCGCGGCGGGCCTCTTGGACTGTGCGTGAGAGCGGCGGCTGCTGCCGACTTCATTCGAACCACATCGCCAACGAGTCTGTCCAGCTTTCCCTGTGAATTGGCATCGGAAGGCGGGAAATAGGCCGTCACATCCAGCGTCAGGACGTCGACCTCGTCCTGCACTGGAGCCGCTCTACTAGCAGCTGACGACAGCAGCAACCGGTCGATGTCCTCCTCCCGAACAGCGTAGAGGTCGCCGGCGCCGCCTCCTCCCACAATGTCAACGTCCGAGCCGTAGCCGCTGGAAGCGGATCGTTCGCCAAGGCGGCCAGCTGCTGGCGGCAACTGGCTGGCGGCGAATGTCGAGTACGGCTGTACAATTGTCCATCGATCTGAGTCTGTGTCTCCGCCTGCTTGAAATTTGTCTACGTTTGCTTTTGCTGCTGTTGCTATTGCTTTTGTTGCTGCAGTTGCTTTTGACGTCTTCTGATCAGGCTGCTCGCGCGGGCATCGGAACCTGACAGTTCGCTGGCCGCTGGCTGCGGCTGGCGGCGGCTTGTTTGATCTGGTCGGAGGCGGCGTCGCAGAGGCGGCTGGCAGGCATTCCCAGCGGGTGTACGCGTAGCCGGGGAAGTTGATAGCGGCAGCTCGATGCAGGCGGCCATTCAGCGACCGAGGCGGAGGCGGCTGCTGCTGCTGCTGCTGCTGCTGGTGCTGCGGCTGCTGCGACTGCGGCTGTCGGAACACCAGACGGGCGATGCGATCGCGCAGGCTTGAATCCGTCGCCACGGGAATCTCCGTGTAGCCCGAGTCCTCGCCGTCGCCAAAGTTGTCCAGCGCTGCACTGGTGGCGTGCCCGCCGAAGCCGCAGTCATAAGTTGCTGCGCCCACAGCGCCACCGCTGCCGATGCCGCTGCTGTAGAAATCGAAATCGAAGCCGACGTCGTGACGCAAAGTTGCGCCCGCTGACTGCGAGGTCTGGCATCGACGTCCGGCGTCCGACATTGCCTGACTGACCGATCGAATTGCGCTTGTCACTCAAATATTTTCTGCACGAACCTGAAGAGTGGGAGATTCGTTGTGGGAATTTTTTTTCATAACCAGCCAATATTGAACTGCATGATAAAAGTAAAATCCCAGTGCCTTGGCTGCTTCCAGGATTCTGATATCTCTTCTAATCCAGGCTTCGCATCGGGCCATCTCCCCGGGGAGCCGGGCTGAGCAGCACAGAACGGTCGGTCGCCACTTGATGCAAAATGAGCATCCCGAAAAATCCCAAAACCCCCCGACGGAGAGGTTTTAGCTGCTCAACCTCGATTATAGAATTTTTCAGTCCAGAACAGAAAATTGGACTGGCGAGTCCATAAGCAGCCCTTCGCCCTTACAAAGTTCCTGATGGATAGATGGGATTTCTATGGGGTGTTCTATCCCTGTAGCAGATGGGAAGAGGGGAAGAGGGGGAGAACTTGTAGAAAGGATTTGTTAATCGCTCGCTCGCGATCTCTTTCTTGGCCGAGTGGCTAGCGGGATTCAGATTTAGTCAATCTGCCAAGGCGGGCATCCTGTCAATCACAAATTCAGTTTCAGACGAAAGCATGGGGTCGCCCATATCAGATTGGGCGCAGCTGATACGCCAGGTAGCCATAAAGAAACACCGACGCATAAATGTTTGATAAACCTAGCTGGCATTGACGGATCCCAGTTCGATGCCGGCCACATTTCATGCGAAACTACTTGACAGGTTTGACAAACTGCAAAACCGCTGCTCCTATTCGCATCCCTCTGTCTAACTGGGCCTGCTCTTATGTTGCTACCCGCTCTTCCAGTTATTTCTTGTCCCTTCTCAGCGCTTTCAATCTACTGAATCTCGTTTTTTACCAAGCACCGCCATTTTTTTAGTTTTTTGTCTAAGGAACAGCAAAATGCTGTCTCTTTTCTATCCTTTTTTGCAGAAAAAGAAGCCACTGAAAGCACCCTTAATCACTTATTTATAGTCAGAAATAATGACATTTTTGCTAGTCTGACCAATTTGAGAATGATGGGCTTGAGTTTGATTAAGAAAATATGAGCATCCAATAATGGGTGAAGCGGGAACCTTCAATTCAGATAGAAATATTCTGTTTCATTACTTCCGACAAGGTAAGGAAAATTTTTCGAAGTTTTCTGTCATTTTGATGATTATAGGAACTAGAATCCAGGACAGTTTTAGAGGAATTTGCACATATAGACAGATAGATTTAGATACACATACATACATAAATACATACATACATGCATACATACATACATAAATAATTGCATGCATACATAAATACATGCATACATACATACATACATACAATACATACATACATGCATACATACATACATACATACAATACATACATGCATACATGCATACATACATACAATACATACATACATGCATACATACATACATCCATACATAGAATATATACATCGATATATACATACATTGATAGAACGACACGTACGCTCGTATGGATATAATACAAAGAGGGGAGCATTAAGAAAAAATGGCTAAAAACGGAGCGCAGAAGCAGGCAACGAATCTGACCTCACTGATTTGGAAAGCAGCTGCTGCTCCAAGGTTCGAGATGAAGCATAAATCTTCCGGGGCAAGCTGTAAAAATTTGAATATATTACGCAATACTAGCGCGCCGAAATGAGGCGATTTTTCGATCAAGACGCTCCAGGAACACCAGAAATACTAGCCAGACGAAGGATGTTTGCTCTGAAATCCCCCAGTAGTTACAATCCGATGCTCCGCCCGTCTAGAGTCATCGTGTGACCTTCCCCTGATCAATAAGCCCCCGCTAATCTCCTCACCCATCTGGGCAATAAATTTTTCGGACGTTTAATCAGAAAACTTCAACGATATGACCTTCCTTGGACGATACTAGGATAGGATTTTTTTGACGAAGAAAGTGGGATGTGAGCTGAGGATGAGACTGGGATGTTTGCTGGCACACATCACTCTTGTTACAACGGCAGTTGACGAATAAGAAACATTTTTCTTGTCGGAACAAAAGCGAATTAACTCCCCAAATACCCATTTAGTCACCTCAATACCCCCTAAATACCCATTTAGACACGTAAATACGCACCAGACACAAATTTAGACCCCTCAATAATCATCAAATACCAATTTCGACACATCAAAACTCACCAATTACCAATTTAGACACCTCAGCACTTCCCTCCATACCCATTTGGACACATCAATACTCCCTCCATACCCATTTAGACGCCTCAATACTCACCAAATACCCATTTAGACGCCTCAATACTCACCAAATACCCATTTAGACACCTTAATACTCACCAAATACGCATTTAGACACCTCAATACACCCCAAATACCAATTTAGGCACCTCAATACACCCCAAATACCAACTTAGGCACCTCAATACACCCCAAATACCAATTTAGACGCTTCAATACTCACCAAATACCCATTTAGACACCTCAATACTCACAAAATACCCATTTTGACACCTCAATACTCACCAAATACCCATTTAAACGCCTCAATACTCACAAAATACCCATTTAGACACCTCAATACTCACAAAATACCCATTTAGACACCTCAATACTCACCAAATACCCATTTAGACGCCTCAATACTCACCAAATACCCATTTAGACACCTTAATACTCACCAAATACGCATTTAGACACCTCAATACTCACCAAATACGCATTTAGACACCTCAATACTCACCAAATACGCATTTAGACGCCTCAATACTCACCAAATACCCATTTAGACACCTTAATACTCACCAAATACGCATTTAGATACCTCAATACACCCCAAATACCAATTTAGGCACCTCAATACACCCCAAATACCAATTTAGGCACCTCAATACACCCCAAATACCAATTTAGACGCCTCAATACTCACCAAATACCCATTTAGACACCTCAATACTCACCAAATACGCATTTAGACACCTCAATACTCACAAAATACCCATTTTGACACCTCAATACTCACCAAATACGCATTTAGACACCTCAATACCCACCAAATACGCATTTAGACACCTCAATACTCACCAAATACGCATTTAGACACCTCAATACTCACCAAATACGCATTTAGACGCCTCAATACTCACCAAATACCCATTTAGGCGCCAGAATATCACTTAAAAAACACGAAGTCCTCGAATTCTCCCTCATATTAACAAAAAACCGAAAAATTATTTCCATTCAAAATCAGTGACTGACAGGACCCATCAGAAAAACACACAATAATATCTGTTGTTACTCACCTGTAGCGATTGCAAAGCGCAGATAAACAGGGCAACAAAGCTTCTAGAAACAATATCTGACATAAAAATCTATTCGCAGGAACATAACATCTTTTATTGCCATCTCGCAGCCATTAAATTGTGTTCTATAAGCAGCCCAGCCCGTCCGCCTCTTTACGAGCCAGTGTGAGAAAAGAAGCCACTGCTGCAAAAATGCAGCCACTGCGCACAAATCTAAATGGGCATAAAGCAGGTTCAAGCGTTTTCTCAACCAGCACTGAGGCTGAGTGAAAGAGTCCAGCGCGAGTCTAAGGTGGAATTTCAATAGCCCAGACAGCTGCTGGCCCGCATGCTATTGACGGAGAAGGCGCCGGTGACAATTGGAGCGCCGTCTGTCTCTGCAGCTGGCGGCGTCCACTGAGATAAATGCGCCCGGTGAGAAAAGTAATTATGACTGAGCGGGCAGGGGGGGAGGGGGCGGCTGCGATGCTGCAGGTGAGACCGGTAGGATAGTGGCTTGTGCGGCGCCCAAGGGCAAATGGATAGAAGCAGCAGAGCATTTGACTCAAAGAAGCTAACCAAGCCTTTTATCTGTCTATCTATCTATCTATCTATCTATCTATCTATCTATCTATCTATCTATCTATCTATCTATCTATCTATCTATCTATCTATCTATCT